>JALIZF010001615.1:0-479630 GCA_029948255.1 Telmatactis stephensoni | reverse complement strand
GCATGTACACAATGAACAGCAGTGAAATCTTTTTCTGACAATTAAGCCTGTCCTGATTCTTTCATTGAGCATATTCTCACATGTTCCCTTGTATTCTCACTTTTCTTGTTATCCAATTTTTATTCTTGAAAGCATGGAATGCTTATATATTTCTTACTATGAAATTTGTGAATATATTACAAATGGGTGTTTACAGTAGACCAAGAAACAACAAAACACCAAAAACAGAGAAGCAAAGCAACATTACAGATTATACACAAGACTATACACAATATATACTTACTTTTTTTTCTATTTTGAGCTAAAAATATTGAGCTAATTAAAATGAGCCATTTTTAAACATATTACATACCATAGTAGACATCAACCATTTCAACAAAATGCATGAGCATCATCCTTGCCTTCCTCAAATCAGCTTGTGAATGGATTCCTTACAGAGAAGATAGATTCCTCCAACTAATAGTGCATAGTGGTGAAATAACTCCTTGGGAAGAATGTCTTTCATACAGGGAAGAGAATAGAACAGGAGCCAATTTCTATATTCTGTAGCTTGAAAATAAAAAAATAAAAAAATTATCTGAGGCTAATATTTATAAAACACTTTTAAAAATATTTTTAAACAATGGAATATACCATGCCTGAAATAGGAATGGATTCTCATCAAATTTCCCATGCTACACGTAACATAGTACCCGAAAAAAACCGAGAATTAAAAGACGAAAAGGTGCTAAAAAATGAACTAAGACTGGAATCCCATAACCCCGACACTAGCAGTATCACAGTACTGCGTTATCACAGTACCACAGTACCGCGGTATCACAGGATCACAGTACCACGGTATCACAGGATCACAGTACCACGGCATCACAGGATCACAGTACCATGGTATCACTGTACCACAGTACCGCGGTATCACAGAATCACAGTACCACGGTATCACAGTACCACAGTACCACAGTACCACAGTACCAAGTACCACAGTACCACAGTACCACAGTACCAAGTACCACAGTACTTGTTTTCGTGTACGGAAACACGAAAGCATACAAACTCTGAAAAAACAATTTGCGCATGCGCAAATCGACCGGTGCCATAAAGACACATAAACGTATAACGAGCTCCCCCCCACTCTACAAGCACACTTATGACTCTCCCCTCCGTATCCTGTCTAGTTTCTAACACTTTCAAACCCTTGACTTCCTTCATTAATATTCCAACCCCAGCACTCTTCACACTCCCAAAACTCTGAAAACATTTCCCTGCTCCCCACTACCTCTCAAAACTTTCAGCCTTTTTACGATCACATGCAAATGTTTCTTGCACAAATACAACATCCCACTTCGACAACACAGACGACACGAGACTACATTTACTTTTTGACGCTATACCACGCACATTACAAGACATAAACGTTAAATTGGCCATGACTTACCAAAATTAAATATTCTTCTTCTTCTTTGTATTTGGCTTAACCGCCTCACTATAAGAAGTTCCCTTTATTTGAGAGGGCCGATCTTCCATGTCTTCCTTATCTTTATCTACTAAAACTCCATCCTGGGCTTCTTCAATTCCATTCCCTGTATGAGTCTCTGTTTCCAATGATAATGTTTCCACAGACGGGTCACTAGGTCCAAAATCTTCCTGGTGAGGACAATTTATAAGCGCATCCAGTGCCGCCAACTTATACAGGTTTCTGATTTCTTTCAACTGTGAATCACTACAACATCTGTGCTGGCCTGAGAGTCTTCCGGAACTCCCTCATCTTCAGGATCTTCGTCCGACATTTCCACTTGGTCACAATTAACAGCTCGATGGCCGAATTCTCCACATTGTCTACATACAACATTCTCATGCCATGTGGCCTGGCTGGTTACATTTCGCACAGGTCTGCACCTGGTCTCTATACCATATCTTGACTCTGTTGTTTCCAATCATCAGAAATGATGCAATGTCTCTATCCAAACACATCGTCGCAGTCCTGTCACCATTAAAAAAAAAACAAGTTGGCAAATTTGTCACATTGAATCCCATAGACCATCCCAAAGGATTCCAGAACATCTTGTAGATCATCATTATCAACCTCAAAAGGGAGATACTTGACTTTAACATATTTCTTGCGCTTTCCCCATTCGTTAACAAAAATCATTCGTCCAACCACTTGAAAGGGGTTCATGGCAGCAACTTCTTTCGCAAAACGCTCCTCTGTCATTGTCACAGCAACCGAACCATCCATGTGCTTTTGGGCACACTCCACCTCCCCGAAAGGAAATTCCGGTTGATGTTTCAAATAGAACAGTAAATCTTCTAAAGGAACATCCTGATTTCCAGAGAACAGAACAGTGCGTGGTCTTGGCAGCAAATTTTCATGGTCACCCATCACTACACCAGGCAGCAAAACCTGCAGGTCCCGACACAAATGAGCAGCGTATCAACTTATAAGCTGATAAGAACAGATTTTTTTTTTGATGTGTAAAGAATTTTATTTCCAGAAACCATTAAATAGAAAAACTTACAATTCTCTCATAATTCCAATAACTCTAATAACTTCATCAAGCAATATTAGTATGAATAGCAAAGGCATACCTCTGCACCCAAATCTTATGATGTCTAAATAAAAATAATCTCTGTAATACATTATACAACTTCAAAGACTTATACTGATTCACTTTCAAACTGTTATGCTTAGCATTGTTACAGTGATCTGAATTAGCACAACAATCAGTAAAGAAGGACATACTATCCTGAGCGTTATCATACGTAACATACGTAACTGATCCTATTACTAAGACTTGAAATTTCTTGTGAACTCTAAGTCCGTCCAAAAGCACTTTAGCAATTTCTTTAGAACTTTTAAAACTCCCAATACTACCATAACATCTCAAAAGATCGATAAAAGAACAAAGTTTGTTATGTAAATCTCGGCAGTCTCTTTTCATAACTTCAAGATCCCCATCATATTCTCGAATTATTCAGAAACATGACGCCTCATCGTAATAAAATGTACATTTTTACTCTGCTCAATAGGCTCATCAGGATTCATCTTAGGTTTATCATATTCAGCCAAACGTTCCTTATGCTCTTCTTCCGGCAAAGTCATATTCATAGCTAAATTCTCATGCAGAAGGGCAAAAGTTTTACCTTTGCCAAAACCACTTTGAAACTCAATATCTTCAACGAGTCAAGTACTAGCTTGATCATCTTTTTTTACCCGAGTCCAATTGTTCAATATTTTTAACTTGGGCACTTGCTTGTTCATCATTTTTAACTTGAGCATCCCTAACATTATCATCAACTTGAGCATTAACTTGATCAACATCCATAATCTCGTCACCATGTTTGGGAGAATCATCATGTGCAACAGATAAGTCAGAATCGTTACTGACCATCACTTCTTCTCTAGCAGAATCAACAGTTGACAACACAACTCTAGATTCAACAACTGTCGGACTTTTTTCTGAATTCTTCTCAGAAGAATCAGTTTGCATCAATCCAGTATTACTTGTAATCTCAGGACGACCAAATCCCCCTGCTCCAGCTTCCGGACTTGGCTTGGGTTTTGGCCTTTGAGGACGTCTAGGCTTGCGCCGTCGTCTTCTTTTAGGCTTGTCTGAGCTCTTCTTGTTCCTTGTAAACTTGATAATGAACTTGGCACCATCATTCCATTCAACAAAGGTCCAGCGTGGATCAGGATCCAAGAGCATGCACTCTCGGAGTCTTCTCATCAACACATCTGGGACATCTGGAACTTGGGAACTTGGTGGAAGTTGAGTCATCATAATCACGCTTGAAACTTGATCTTGAGACATCATAGTCACAAACTTGAGCCTTGAAACTTGAAACAATCTGTGAACAAAGCAGATTTACTTATGCTCCGCCGTCCACATGCAAAACTTGCAGGGTTCTGGCTTGACCACTCCAATGAGCAGCATAACAGAGTAATATCTGATAAGAACTTTTTTTATTTTTAAAAGATTTTTATTCAAAACAAACACAAGAATAATGAATAAGAACGAAACTCGTATTCGAGTGAATAAGGTTACAAATGTTCAAAGGTTGGCACTATGAGGACTGGAGGTCCTCGAGCACGTGTCAGGACCTTAGAGGTTGCTTGCTATATAGGTTGAGACTAGATAAGACTGATAAGGTCTTTAGATATTTGAGCGTGAACACACGTAGACTGACGGCACTAATAGGACTGGAAGTCCAGAGGCACGTGTTGGGACCAATTAGGTCTAGAAAATTAGAGTTTAAGATATGGCTTTGGGGGGATCGGACAGTACGACACATGGACCAGGGCCTTACCCGTTTCAATAGGATTTGGTCTCGTGCCTACCGGCCCCCTAAGCATACCATCCTGTGACTGCAGGGCGAGGCGGTCAGCCCATGGATCTCGTCCAGGGCTCGGTCAGGCACTGCCGCCAGCGGTCACACGACAGTTTTTACTCGGGCTACCTGTGGTAGCTCGAGTCTAGGTTTACCTTTTCGGTCTATCTATCTATCTATCTATCTATCTATCTATCTATCTATCTATCTATCTATCTATCTATCAACGTCGCAAATCGGCAAATTACCCAGAAGCCTTTGGGGTACACTGTTGACCACAACGCTTCCTGTGGTCACGAGAGATTGAGAACAAAATGGCGGATGCTATCAATCGGAATTTATCGAACTATTGGCTTTTAATCTCAAGATACTTTGCTTTTAATCGTTAATATCGAATTCTCGAATTTAGTGGTGACCTTCTTACCAGCTGTTGTAATCAACTTATAATGTATTGATCGTCCAAGAACACGAGACAGATCGATTTGTGGCAGCGAACTTCACTTATTTGGACCTCAAATTTAACTAAAATAACTTTAAGAGGTATAATATCATCATTTCGAACCATAAAAAGGTCTGCTTCATGTTTTTATCCGGAAAATTTGCAAGGAACATTGCAGATAATGCGGTGTTTTAAAAGCATAGTAATTGTGGCTTAACCTTTGACACGGTAAATCTATCACTTCTGTCACTCAGAGATTCAACAGATCTCTCGTGTTTTTAAATGCCAAGAGCGCATTTAAGAGTATAAATATTACACTATTCAAATATCGACTTCTCTAGATCTAAAGTATCTTGGGAGTTTTGTGGGTGGTAAGAACTGACATCCGCCCTGTTTATTTCATTTCATTTATTTAAGTATGTAAGTATTCATTCATTCATTCATCCATCCTTTCATTCATTCATGCACTCATTCATATAGCGATTAATTCATTCAATTTAACTACCAATTATTATTTTATCCTTCTAATCCCGGTTCTAATTTATAGTTTTTAAGTGTGATAAAATTATTATTACCGTGTATTTTATCACATTTGTTGCTTTTGCATTGTTTTACATCTTAGATTTTTGTTATAATGATGATATTAAATAGGCCATGCAGGTTATTTAAAAACCCACATGACTTTTGTATAATTCCTCGCTTTTCTTTTTCTATTTTTAATAAGTGATTTGCATGACTTTTAAAATTGAATATTCATGACAAACATCAATACATTTTGGACACTAAGTTAGCCTTTCGACAAGAAAATTTTGCAGTTGGGCTGTGAGAGTGTGGTCAATACATAGTTGTAAGTCATCTCCAATGAAATGGGGATTCCTTTCAATTAAACAGTCTTTGATATAAACGTGGTCATAGATCGATCGCTCTAGAGCTATCTCCAAAGCTTCATCTTCTTCTAGTTTCTCGTCTTGAAAAAGATCCCAAAGGAGATCCTTCGATGTTGAAGCCCGGGGTGAAGAAACCATGACGAGCTTTGGCCCTAACAGAAATTACCTTGTGAGAGATTCAATCTCTCCTAAGCTAATTTGCATTGAAATATGAAACGTTTAAGCATCAACTAAAGAACGCAAAAAGGTGTCGATAAAGTGTTATGCACTCTTAGGCTTCTCTAAACACCATTGTTCTTTCAATGCTCGGTAGTGTGATTCTTTGAAATCCGTATGTCACAATGCTCCGCTGTAAGCTTCACTGAAAGAAATATAATTCCTCTAAAACTCTAAGGGAAAAATTTAGGCTTACTCTAAAACTCGATAAAGCTTTTAAACTTTTGCTACTTAACTTTCCCACAAATTAAGTATCGTTTTGGAAATTATTTTAGAAAATTGTTATACACTTTCAACCACATAAACCTCTGTTGTAGACCTTAGGACACAAAACTATTGCCTTCAATTCTCTTCAAATTAACTAATGATCATGAATTATGGATGTTACTAAATCGTCTCGTCAAATTTCATTTTATTCACAATAACCAGATAACACATATCCAGATACAAACAACCACATTACAATTAGTTAAACAGAAAAAAATACCTCTGTAGTATGTGTTATCATAATAATTATTTTAACAGTTTTTCTCCTTGAGCCCAGGTACAGATTTTTCGGCCACAATATCGACTGTTCCGTAAATAGCTCACGGCTTTTGACTGTTCTAAGCCAACGTTTGTGACAGTACATTTTGCTTTGCCGGTGCATGAAGTTGGTCAAGATTCTTGGTTTGATTTATAAGTGTTATGAAACTGATGCGGAATATTAATAGTTAAGGCAAACTACTAGTTAGCTTATTTTGTAAAGTATGTTTCAATGACTGTCAATGGCGGTCTTAAGTTTGGTTGTTTTGCCAAACATTGATTGATAGATTCTGGAGCTTTATAAGAGCAGTGCTTGGACACAAACAGCACCATTTTTGCGAAGGAAAAAATGTCACTCTTAAAACTTGGAGGTGCTGTACCATCATCAATTTCAGGAGCTATGTAGGAGTCTTTGTTTACAAGTTGCATACAAACGGATTTTGGAGGGCGTGGGGTTGCCAAATCTACTTGGATACTTCGTCCAAAATCAATGATGACTGGATTATAATGGTCGTCTCCTTCTTGTGTTAACTTTTTGAGGACAACGTTATTAGCCTTCAGATTGTGATGTATAAATCCACATTCATGAATGTGCTGCAAGGCATGGCACGTCATTAAAAAAATTTTGTTCCAAACATCTTGGCTCAACTCGTGCTTGTTTTTCGCTGCCTGGTAAATTGTTAGATTTTTGTCTCCTTCGCCATGGTACAAAAGAACTATACGCACAGGTTTATCTCCTGTACAAATTCCAAACAGGAATGGTAGTCCTTTGTGGTCAGCCAGTTGTTGTATGACCCTAGCTTCCCTCTTTGCAGCACTGGACAGCTCACGTAAAGACTTTCTGTTCTTGTCATCCAAGTATTCTTTCACTGCAACAGTAATGTTGCGGTAATTTGCTAGATAGCATGTTCCGAAGGTTCCTGTTCCTAGAGCCTTTATTCCTCCAATCCTTGAAATCAAATGAGGGTCTAGTTCTTTCACCGAGCCGGCTTTCTGTTTTGTTCCTTTATCAGGGGCTAGTCTCTTTTCGATAACAATCTGTTTTGGTGCAAAATTGCGTTTCTTTACGACTTGAGTAGCTAACGCTGTCTCTACCATGTGGCGTCCCCGTGACTGAGAAACATTTGATAGCGACTTTATTGGAGATACTTCTTGATAATTTGCCTGGGTTGAGGCATCAACTTTTAAACGTTTTGCTGGTTGAGTAGTTTCTACATCGGATTCGACTTTGCTTTTGTGTTTCATGTCAGAAATGAACTTTTGTCTTCTTCTCTCTTCATTTTCAGCTTTTTGTTTGGCCTTCTTTCTGGCTCTCCACTGCTTCGTTTTATATTTTTTTATGCTTTTCATCTTTTTCCTAAATGCCTGGGCCGCAGATAGGTCCAATTTATCAGCGCTTTCTCCATTCATTATTTGCTTCGAGCTTCTCAGTTTTGTCGCCAAAATAATAAAGTAGTTATCCTGTCGATTATTATAATTTTGTGAACTGTAAAATGAACTTCAGTTTCCGGACTGGTTCCATTATCCAATCACAGTCCTTCTTATTCTCAAGGTGACAAACTTTTAGCGTCCCTGTTATGTATTAATTAATAACATTCCAAACCAAAATTCACAAACTATTAGCGATTCAACTATTTTATTTCAACCATGCCTTCGATTACTTTTGTAACATGCTGTAGCATTTGCAAGAAGAATTTCAAATCAAGTGCAACATTATTCAAGCACTGGGAGTCCAAGCATCCTGAGAAAAGAGTGCCAAAAAAAAATTAGTTTCGCGTGTGGCGAGGACGAAATCCGCCTACCGGCCCCTAAACGAACCAGAAGATCCCAAGCAGTCTACAGAGACTGGCTTGACAATATGACAGAGCGTATTAACAACGCACTTACTCCAAAGGCTAAAGGTAATTTAATGTTAAATTCATATATAGAATGACCATTATAAGAGGTTACCGGCCTTTAAACTTACACACAATTGACTACAGTTGCCTTCACACTCAAACCAAATCAAACGTGCATCGAAGATATATGATTTGATTCAGTTTTAATTTACTGAAGTTGTTGCTCAATCTTACGTTTCCGATTATTGAATTCAACATTTTAGACTTCAGAAGTTAACCTGTTGACAAATATCATTCTTTTATCTGTTTATTTATTGTAAATTCTATTGCGACTAATAAACAGTAACTGCTTTAACTTATGATCACGCCCATAAAGGTCAGAAAAGTGAGTGAAAGTTGTGCGCTTTTACGTGACTTCATTAACAAGCTAAAGTCAAAATCAAAAATCAAAAAAAGCTGTTAAGCTGATTTTTTTTCAACATATCACCAAGAAAATTCTCTTTTGAATTCGCCTTTCGAATAATCAGTGACCAGATTTCTGTCACGCCACACTGTCACGCATTTCCCAAATGGCACAAAAACACAGCTATTTGCCACAAATTTTACGTCATTGGATTTTTTAAGCAAATTTAACAGATTACTTTACAGCACAAGTTTAACTCTTAAAATTCATAAGAGTGATAAAAATTCTTACTAAAAAGTTACGGCAAGATATGAATATTACGCCTGGCTACAATATCGTTTCGATTCTCAATTTCATTGAAGCAAAGTGAAATATTACTTATTATTTCATAACTTGGTAACGAAGTCTTAATGTCGCATACAATCAGAGTTTTGGTTGTTAATTCAGCTACAATTACTTTGATTTCAGTTAGAGCTATAGAAAGGGTTAAAACTTTTGACAACGTAAAAACACGTCACCAGATCTATACGCTCTATACAATTTGGAAATCCTGAAACAGAACAAATTCTACCTTACAAAGGTGGTAGGGTGTTCGACGGACTTTTTAGGGTCGGAAATATGACTCGCTGGTACCTTTTAAGGTTTCCGGTTCATAGCGTACCTTTTAGGGTCAGGATAACGAAAATCACGATTAAAACGATCTCACTTTCCATCTCACTTTATTAACAATGTGTTCGTACCTTTTAGGGTGTAAAATCGACATCTCCGATAATTTATGCGTACCTTTTAGAGTCCTTTTCAAAACCCTCCATCGAGCGATCCCTCCCACTTTTGTAATGAGTACCCCCCCCCCCCCCCCATACCTCTATTCGGATTGCGTTTGATTGTTTGTCTGGTTTTTTTTTTAATGATTTTTTTAGGTAAATGGCAAAAATTAGAATTCAGCTTTGTGCCAAGTACCTTTTTCGCGCAGTTCATGTACGAAATGGGTCTTAATATCCCGTATTCTGTGAAGGAAACTAGCCACTATCGTCCTCCAATGATAGCATCAGCAGCCAGGCGTGTGTCCTACAAGATGTACGACATGGCAATTTTACAAAATGTCTTGTCAAAAGATGACATCCAACTGGAAACCAGTCGTCAATGGAGAGGCTTTAGTGAAATTCAAGGCCAGATGCCCAATTTCAAAGAAATTCGGACAGCAGAAGATGCCATCCAAGAGGCTATACAAATGTCCAAATCAAGAAGGCCAACAAGTTCCACTGAAATTGTGATCCGTAGAAACGTGAAAGGCTTGCCATCACGTGAACTTGAAATCATTTGGTGGCCCAATTTGTACTCCAAACCCAATTATGGCAAGATGAGTTTAAGATTTTTTGTCAGCAAAGTTCATTTACGGTGTACGTAAAGGGTGGTTGGTGGGGTACCAGTCTCTCTTTGGGTAGGTCGGCCATTTTTTGTTGCATGACCGGACCCTCACGTCTGCGGCAGGTCACACACTGCCTGACAAGTTGGCGGACGAGAGATCGAGCACCTACGATCCAATATCTTTGGCGAATGGCAGAGAGAACATGCTCACGACCCGCATGTCCAAGGATCTTGTGATAGTGTTGTACGATTTGGCTCGCCACAGGGTGCTCTCTTGGAATAATGACAGGATGAGCAGCTTCAAACGGTATAAGTGCCTTGTGGATCCTTCCTCCAACACGAACGATTCCTTCCACCAAGGTGGGGTTTAGCGTGGCTATCTTACTGTTAGCTTTAACTGATTGGCCTTTTTTCAGAGCAAACAACTCTTCATTGTAATATTGACTTTGAATGACTTGAACGATGACGTGACTAGAGGATTGCATCTCAGCGAGGGTGATTGTAGTTGTGCTGCCGATGTCTTCTTGCTTTCTCGCGCGCTTGATAAATCGCATCACATAAGACATCACTCTGATAAGGCGCGGCCAAGACGAGTGGCGGCGTAACAAAGCGTCAATTTGAGACTCAGAAGGTGTTGAGGTGGCATTACAATCCCTTATCACTTCGGGTAGTTCACCGTCGGGTGGGTCGTTGATTTCCCAGGTTGGCCATTGGTCCTCAGGCATCCAGAGAAAGGACGGGCCAGTCAACCAGCGGGATTTTGTAGAGAAGGATTGGGTATCCATTCCTCTCGTTCCTTCGTCGGCCGGGTTGAGAGCACCGGGTATAAAATGCCATTGGTCTTGGGAAGATGTTTCGTGTATCTCAGTTAAGCGGTTTGATACAAACGTGTTGAAGCGACGCGTCCTGTTTCTGATATATTGTAACAGAGTCATCGACTCGGACCAAAAGCGGACGTCTTTCACAGGCTCTTCTAGCTCATAGAATATCTGTCTTGCTCAGTCGGGTCGCTTGTACAGCTGCTTTGCAATTCTAATCCAGGTACTAACAGTTCCTTTATTGGAGTATTGCAGGCCTTTCCCATTACGAAGACACGATGTATTTTGCATCTTGGTCGACCATTCTAAGGTAGGACACGATTGCATAACACGTCTCGACGCATCAGCAAAGTTGTGCAGTTGCAAAGTCGTAATTGTTCCAAGTTGGGAGCCTTTGTAGCATCTTGGGATGTGGATGGTAATGATGTGCGGTAGGGATTGTACTCACTTGCGCCAGGATGAGTAGTATGGTTCCAGGATTTGCTGATCCCAAATCTTGTAAATGGATCTTTACTGGAAGCAAGAAGGGGGCCAAGAAGCCCAACGGATCAAACAGGGAACTCACAACACTCAGCACTCCTCTCTTGGTGTTTGTCTTTTTTTTTTCTGTAGGAATGACTTTGAATTGAAATACGCCAGACTCGGCGTCCCACCAGATGCCGAGGGCACGTTCCATGGGAAGCTGGTCGAGGTCTAAGTTTAAGCTTGGCTTAGCTCTGTCCTGTGGGGGAAGAGCTGCAAGCATTTCTCGTTTGTTACTTGTGAACTTCGTCAGGCGGAAACCTCCTTCCTTCAGCAGACTTACAAGACCAGTAGCAACTTCTACGGCTTCTTCTGTCATTGCAGTAAACTTCAATACGTCATCAACATAAAAATTTCGATACACACTCTCAATTACTACGGGTTTGTTTCTTTCTCTACCAGTTTCTGCGGTGATCTGCAGGGCTTTATTAGCGCAACACGGTGATGATTTTCCTCCAAAGAGGTGTACAATCATTTTATACTCTTCAGGCGGCTCTTCTATATCTCCTGACCACCAAATAAACTTCAATGCATCTATATCAGATGGTGTAACTCCAACCTTGATTGAACATAGCTTCGATGTCAGCGAATGCAGCTTCGTGTTGACAGAAACGTATTAACACTCCAGAGAGATCATTAATTAGGCTTGGGCCTTGAAGAATGACAATCATTTAATGACTTTCCTGCAAACTTCGCAGCCGCGTCAAAAATAACCCTCACTTTGCCGGGCTTGTTCTGGTTCAGTACGGGGTGGTGTGGAAGGTACCACGTGGCGTCACTTTTTGCCAAAGCTTCTTCAGTAGATAGTTTCCTTGCATATCCCTTTGCCAAATAGTCATCTATTACCGCTCTGTACTTTGACTCCAGGTCTGGTTAGCGTGGAAACGTTCTTCAGATGTTGAAGACGTGCCTCTGCAAGGGCTCGGTTGTAAGGCAGGGATGGCTCATTTTCTTTCCACAGGAGCCCATCTGGTAGTGGCCCCCTTCCTTTGTGGTTGTTTGGTTGATGGTCTTCCGTGCGTGTTCGATCTTCGATAGACAAGGTCTTGGCCTTTGGGACTGTTGTCGGTACCCATATGCCTCAATTCTCCAGAATTCTTCAAGTTGTGACTCAGTTTCATGTTTTCACTGGTGACAAAGTTTGTATTTGAATATTGCTTGACAGTTTCGAGGTCGTTGGAATCGCCCAGGATACTCCAGCCAAGACAACACTTGATTGCAATTGGTTCGTTTGGATTCCCTCTTCTGACTTCGATTGGTATGAATGCTTGAGTTACGTTAGTTCCAAGTAGTATCGATATCTTCCTTCGTTCAACTTCTGGGAAGGGTACTTGCTTCAGATGTGGCCACTGCGCCATACGGTCTGCTATCCTCGTTTGCTTGATTGGTATTGCTAGTTCCTTCGTCGCCCATGCTGTATTGACGTCTACTACGCAGTCGTCTTCATCGCTTAGAGAGGCTAGTTGGAAACTAACCTTCGTTGCTTGGTTGCTCACGTTACTGTTACTCACGGTGTTGAGGACAAGGTTACCAGGGTTCCCTTTAAGGTTTAACTCCTTGGCTAAGGACGGGTCTATCAACGTAACATCAGAGCCAGAGTCTATTAAACAATATGTAGTGATAACATCTGATTTATCATTGAGAATCTTTACTGGCAGAACTTGCAGCATAACATCTGGGTTGTTGGCAGTCGTTGAGCAGCTTGATCGACTTGTACTGGTGGTTGGTTGAGAAGTGACGCTGTCTTTGACGTCCTTGTTACTGTCACGTTGACTAGTGTTTGGTTGTGTAGCACTAGAGTCTGTAAAGTGCAACATAGTATGATGTGATTTGCCGCATCCTGACACTTGACACCGCGTTGAGCACTTACAGTTCTTGTAACTATGTTCCGTAGAACTTAAGCAGTTAAAACATATTTTCTTTGTCTTGACGAATTCATTTCTTTCCTTTGGAGACTTAGACTTGAACAACTCACAGCGGTACAAGCGGTGCTGTTTGTTGCACATATAACATTGTTCATCAGTCTTAGAGGTAGTAGCTAGCGTTGTCACCTTGATGCTGGTAGGCTTATCTCTAGCACTCTGAGAAGCTCGGGTGTTAAGGCTAGGGTGAGAGCTCTTGGATGCTGCTTCACTCTGTGGCTTTGAGAAGAAGGGATGATTCATTACTTCCGCACGTTCCTTCAAGAAATCAACGACGTCCTTGAAAGACGGCATCTCTTGATTCCTTCGTCTCTTGTAAACAGTCTCGACAAATTTGGTCTGGGCCCACTTAGGTAGACGAGCAATGATTCGTTCCAGGGTATCAGTGTTCATTTCCCCGATATATCCTAGACTCTTTAGGGTGTCGTAAGTTATTTGGGCGTCATCAGCTAGCTGTTGTAGCCCTTGTCTGTCGTTATTTTGTATCACAGGGCCCTTTACAAGGGCGTCGACGCACGCGCGGACTACTTGGGAGGCACGACCAAAGCGATCTTCAAGAGTTTTTAACGCACTAGTTAGTCCTCCAGGCAGGGCTTCGTAGCGTTGTACGGCCTTTAGTGCCGGCCCTTCGAGAAATTGTAGTAGCAGCGTCATCTTTACGGAATCCTCGAGCGGTCGCGATTCAACCATTTGACGGAATCGCTGGCGAAACGTCGGAAATTTCTCGGGGGACCCATCGAACTTCTGGACTTGAATCTTTGGTAGGTCTTGGGTAACGCTGATGTTTGCTATGGCCGATGCGATAGTTTTAAGAATACTCTCATCATTAATGGGTGGCATGTTACTATTCGTAATTTGCACGTGCGCTGGATGTATTTTGGGCGCGATCGTATCTGTCGTCATTGCTCCCCCATAATAGTTGGGAGGCAACAGTCCTGATAAATTGCTTTGACGTGAAGCTGGAACACAAGACGGGTGTTGTACGGGAGCTGGGACACTGCTTTCATTCGTCGGAAATTCTCGGTGAGCAGGTATGGGCGTTAGCACTGACATCAAAGACGACGGACCAGGCGGGTTACGAGATCCAAACATGGGTAGTTGATTAACACTTGACACAACGGACGTTGGAGGTGAAAATGCGTTGAAGCTGAATTTTCCACTTTGAGTTGACACTGGAAGTTGAGCTGCAGTGTTCCAAACACTTGAAGTAACATCTGAAGTAAACACAGTTGGTGACGTAACACTCGGCACCGTTGTTGACACTGGAAGTTGAGCTGCACTATTCCAAACACTTGAAGCAACATTTGAAGTAAACACAGTTGATGACGTAGCACTCGGCGTCATTGTTGACACTGGAAGTTGAGTTGCACTGTTCCAAACACTTGAAGTAACATCTGAAGTAAACACAGTTGGTGACGTAACACTCGTCACCGTTGTGGACACTGGAAGTTGAGACGACACACGAAACAGCTCATTGTCAAGGGAGTTCACGGGTACTCTCACTTGACCTGTAAAACGATAATCCTCGGTGGACGGCAAGACTGTGGTCTTGGGGGTCGATGACATGTAGGGCTGCGCTGGGGGACGTGAGAAACTAGACAAGGGTGGTTGATACCCACCGAGCACTGGGGGTATTTCCCGCGACGGGGGCGGGTTGATACTCGTGACTATTGCGTGAGTCACGCTAGTTCCTTGTGGTTCACAAACACTTGTCTCGGGGGTGGTAAATCCAACTTCGCTCTGGACTAGTTGACTTTCATACTCTAGAAGCGTTAATTCCAATTCGAGTTCCCTTTGCTTGATTTCTATCTCGGTTTTTTTCATTTCGATCTCCATAGCTCGACGTTTATCTTCGGCTTTTTGTTGCTGTTGTAACACTTGGGCGTTGAGGCGTGACGAAGCACTCTCCATGAAATATTTGATTTTCTGATCATAAGATAATTTTCTCGTTTCTTGTAACTGATATTGTGAACTTACTTCGTAGCACTTCTCACAGTTCTCGTCCAATAGCATAAAGTATTGTCTACAGCAGTTTTGATACTGATTCCAGGCATTGTCAAGTTGTCCTTGTAATTTGTTGACCTCGGCGATATTTGCATAATTAACAATACTTCTTTCTACTTCGTTGCACACTCTTGTGATAGTTGAGAGAAATCCTCTACGGGAAAGGTCAAGATTACGAATCCTTTCGATGAGAACACCGTCTTCCATTCTTCACAGATGAGCCAACTTTGGTTTTCACTAATGTTATGTAGAAGTTCTACATCACGAGCGTTTGTCCGTGGTGGGAGTCATGAATTCAACGCGGGTACAAATTTCTGCTCTTTATTTAACTCGTAAACCCGGTGAAAACCTAAGAAACACGTAAACCACGTTACACAAATACAATGTACACAAAGACACAAGCAAACAAGTACAAGAAAGCACGAAACTTACCAAATTGACAACCCACGACACAAACGGCACAAACACCACGAGGCTCACACACAACTCGCACGGTAACATGGGATACATAAGCACACTTAACAAAGGATTACGGACACGGGACACAGGACAGAACGGAAATAAAATATCAACTTAAATATTGTTGAGGATAAGCCTCAACAAAGGTCATGATCTAATTTCGTGTAAAACGTTTCATTGTTAAGCTGACGGAAACCCTCTTTCAGGTAATCCTCAACATCTTGGATGACTACTGCTCCACCTTTGTCAGCCCTTTTTATAACAATGTCGCTCCTGTTCTGTAGTGATTTCAATGTTTTACGCTCGGCATTACTGAGGTTGTTCCTTGATAATTTATTTTGTCTCCGTATATTTTGAAATTCATAGCAAATTATATCTATATAGGCATCGATAGCAGGTACTTTTTCACATTTAACGCTTTTTTTGGTTTTACTCTTATTAAGCTTCTGAAGAATAGATGGTTTATAAGTCTGAACGGTGTCTTCATTGTCTGATTCTGTGTCAGAAGAACGCTTTGAAAAATGTTCTTTTAGTCGGAGTTTCCTTCCAAAGTCATTAATATCGTTATGTAACAAAGTCTGGGAAGAAATAGGAGTTGGGCAAAAACTAAGTCCTTTTAAAAGTAAGTCTTTTTCGGGTTGAGAAAGAGAATGAGAAGAAAGATTGACAACTCGTTTAGATAACAAGTCATCGATGAATTTACGATCGTCGTTTGTTATTTCTGTCGGCCCGGTCTTGGGCCGGTGCCTCCGTCTAGAAAACGGTTCTCGCTCATTTGAGAGGTGGCTGTGTTATCAGAAGAGTCCTTAGCTTTCTGTTCCTGCTTCTTACCTCTTTTTGTACCACGTCTGTTATTTCCTTGTACGAAATCAAACTCTGATAAGCCGTGGACTGTTCTCTGTGTTAGTCAATAAAATCACATTTCTCAGGTTAACACATGTCATCATTAATAGATTTTGATCACAACACAATTATTACTTTGTCAGTCTCGCTCTTCAAATGTGCAACCAAAACCGCAGCTCTTCTAGCAACTTTTACAAAATGCGCCAAAACACAATTAATAAATAATAAATAAATAAATTAAATAAATTAATTAATTAATTAAATTAAATTAAATTATCACAATTAAAGTTTGTCACATTGTATTATTTGTATTATTTGCACTGAGTTTCCCACTTGTCTTTCTTCAGTTCTATGTACAGGGTAATATCAAAGCAAAATAGTTGCTGCTTACTAAAGATTTCACCTGGCAATTCCACAAAACTTTGGCCACTTGGACTCAGAAGGATCGCAAGTTCATTTGCAACTTCCAAACTTCGTTCAGTGAACCGTAACATGTAACATGAAATATCTCCCAAACTTCTGTCTAAATACAGCTCAAAACTGCTTAAGAGAATTTTTTATGATAAATTGCATCCAGTAAAATTATCTGTTGCGGTTTTCAAGTTAAATTTCGGGAGATATTTGAATTGTAAATGTAACCTCTGGTTACGGTTCACTGAACTTCTTTTGGAAGGTTCAAAGGAAACATCTGAATCTAAATGGCCAAAGTTTTGTGAAATTTCCTGCAGTTAACGTTTGGCTTTGCATTATGATTTTCGTTGTATATAAATCTCTAACTGTTTGTGTAGATTTTCAACGAAGAACTGTCCTGAATGCAACTTGAGACCAATTAGGGAAGCCGATCATCTATCATCCATTAGCTAAACGTCAAATAGCGGCACGTTTGTCTAATCACAACGTCGTGATCAGACAGAAAAAATATTAAAATAATACGAGCGAAATCACCGACGTGCTACCTACACGAGCGAGAAATGCTGGCAGCAATTGCTGGCGATATTCAAAGGCGGCGTAACATGGAAGATCGATTTTCATAAACAAATGTGTTGTACGAAATTGTAACATTGGTGATGTCAAAATATCGTGTCGCCTGTGCAAGCAAAAAATCGCCCTTATAACCACGGCTTTAATATACCCTGGGTCCAGGGGTTTATTGTCTCGTTCCTACGTTTGTTTGCTATCGTTTGCATCTAAGCATGTACACCGTTTGCTAAAACGTTCTTAGATAAAGAAGTTAGTCAACCGGAACGTTAATCAGGTTTGGCGGCCGCTAAAAATAATGCAGTCAAAAAGGCAGAATTCTTGGAGAATTCTTTCTCTGGATTTGAGAAACAAAGTTGTTGAGTTTATGGAAAAACGTTTCAGTGACATATTCTAGAAAAAGTTTGCAAATTCTTCGATTTCTTTCACTACTGGGCAATACTATGTGAAACACATGTGAAATGTATGGGAAAAATTCACACGTTTTTCACATTTTTCACATGTAAAACGTGAAAAAACAATGTGAAAAACGTGTGAAACGGGGGGTCCTTTTCACACACCCAAAACCATGTGAAATTGAACTAATAACATGTGAAAAAGTAGTCTCAAATCCACATATTTCTTAAGTGTTTCACATGTTTTCTAATGTGAAAATAGCATTATTTCACGTCTAACCCTGTGAAAAAGTTATGGCTAAATAATTTTCACGTGCCCCCTCATGCGAAAATACTTGCCCAAAAGATTTTTCACATGCTAGTTTGGAAATGGATGTGAAAAAAAGCTTTAGTTAGTAATTAACAATAATTAATTATTAAGTAGGTAATAATCATTGATAAATAAGAAGAATGAGACTTAAATTGAAGCAGCATTGTGAAATTTTATTACTTAATATTTATTACATGATCAGGTTCAGAAATACACACTAAAGATAAAAACAAACTTACATTATAATTAACATCACCAAAAGCTTCGGCTAACCTGTCATACTTTTTCTGCAGGACAAGTTTTACATATTCATCTGTTGATCAAAGCATTCAAAAGAAAAAAATTAATATATAATTTATTCGTTAGATAAAATAGTACTATCTAAATTAAGATAATAATACTTAAGCTTATAATCTAAGATTCAGCTAACATGAATAGCAATTATAAATGAAATTAATTATTAAGTTTAACACAAGAATTAAGACTTCTTGCTCATAGCCGTATAATTAAATAGGCTGTATTAAAGCAATGCTAATTTAAAGTTAAAGTCTTATAAATTACAGTGAGGACACTTCAATCATGAACACTTCTTCAAGCTTTTTTAACCTTTCTACTGCCTCGAGCACTCTAGAATGAATCAATGAATTCAAATACACCAAGAGATCAAAATGAGTTGTATGTCCAAGCCAGTGGCTCAAGGGATGCCTTTAAAACAGTGACAAAAAAAAAAAAAGTGTTCACTGTTCGAGCAGTCCTCACTGTAAAAACATAAAGTTCATGAAAGGCTCTTCTGTCCTTACCGGGAATGTTTACTGAGCATCAGATGCCTGAGTCCCCTTCATTCTGTGTAAAAGTAGTTCGTCTGAACTATAATGTTCCTTGTCTTCAAGAACAGTAGCCCTTGTCACATCTTCTAGGGCTTCTGTGCTCATTTCGTGGTCATCTAACAGCGCTAGCTTTGACCTTCACGCTGGCACTACTACTGCCCAGTTTACTTGTCTCTTTCTAGCCAGCAAGCTATTCCAGTAGTGTAGGATTTTCTTTTAACGCTTTCAGGATAGCTTCTTCGGTGTTCATTTCATAACAGCTAAAAAGTAAAGTAAACCAACAACTAACTCAACGAGACCATGATGAGATCGTTAAAGTATCAAATTTGCACGCCTTTCTTGGTTTGTTTACAAATGGTGGTCGTATTTCAGTGAACAATGGACTCATGACCATATTAGGAATGAGCACATGCACAGCTCATGATGACCCATGATAACAACATTCATAACAGTGCCATTTGCTAAACAAAACACTTGTTTCAAGGAAAAGTTAGCAAAATTCAAGTGCAATTCTAGCCACATTTGTCTATGTACTGTGTATTGTAAAGAAAGGTCTGAACTCAGCTGAGTCATGACTATTATTTAGGGAATAAAAACCGTCTTCCCTGTTAATTGGTAGCCTGAACAAAACAATCTTGATGTTTGGAGAATATGAGCAAGTGTTGACAGAGTGTTCTCCCAAAGGCTATTATTACCAATGTGATGTAGAATTGCTACAGTTTTTAACCTCATTTATATAATAGCAAGAGCAACAAATTTTCAAAATATTTTTAAAAAGGTGACATGGCTGAATTTATTTTCAGTTTGACTGGGTTCAGTTCACAAAGATGCCTAAACTGCATTGAATTCAAACTTGCAACAAAAGTTCTCAAAGAATGAACCTGGACAATCTCTTTTAAACAATGAGGAAGGGGCTACCTGCCAACTGATGATGAGAAAGACCTGATGTGAGCACTCAGTTACAAAGGTGTCAACTTCACAGAGTTAGACATTATCAAGGCACTATCCTATAAAACTAAGTGTAGTGAGACATTGCACCTTTTGACTTGGAAAGAAAGTAGCTGTGTTTGTACAGGTTGTATTTTTAAGAAATTAGACATGGCATTGAAGTGACATAATTTACATAAAATTTTTTATTCCAGATTATTGTAGATCTAGATGACACTCCTTTATATAACTAGCTTGCTAGCTCAACTCCATGTGGGATTTGGATGTGAAATGGCTATGTAGATCAGACATACAATACTTTCACATGTTTTAGCTTTTCACATGCATGTGAAAGTCATTGTTGTCTTGGTTGTAAAACATTGTTTCACATGTTTACGAATTTTCACATGTATTTTAACAGGCTTTTAAACAAGGTGAGAAATGTTTCACATGCATGTGAAAAAAATGAATATTTTCACATGCATTTTCACATGGTTTTAACAGCGATAGGAATGTTTCACATGTATGTGAAATTGATGGAACATTTTCACATGCAGTTTCACATGGTATTGATTGCCCATAGAAAATTTCACGTGTATGTGAAATTTTTCAACTTTTTCACATGTATTTTTCACATACTTTTTCACATGTATTTCACATAGTATTGCCTAGTGGTGTTTGAAAGGTCAACGTTCCGGTTGACTGACTTCTTATGTTTCGGCAACATGTTTTAACGAAGGGTACAAATGTATATTGTTACATCTGGTGATTCCAGTGTTCGATGTTATCGCCGCCGATTCAATGTATTAAATCTTGTAAATAAAAAATCGAGTTACAGTGCGTTTCACATAACTTTTGGCAAGTGAGTTCCGAAGTTCGTTCCACGAAATTCCGAAGTTCAAGTTGTACTTTGGAAGTTCACAACGAACTTCGTTGAACTTCGAACCTACTTTCCGCTTAAATTCGGTAATTCGGTTAGAATCAACTTCATGGTTTTAGTCAACATCGATTTAGTTATGAGTTTCTTAGCTTTAGCAAACAGGGAAGTGCTGTGCCTAAAGAGGTTCGCAATTTATTTACTGAAAGATCGTCGAGTCGAAAAGGAAGAGAACTATTGACAATTTACAAAACTCCAACACTACCTTAACAGAATATATGCATAAGTAAACAGGATAGAACATATCCTGATACGTATAATGGTGTCCTTAGTTGCTTGATTATGTAAATTAGATTCCAGTCCTCTCCTGATCAAGGGCAGTTTGGAGTATGGAAACAAGAACAAATATATTTTTTGTCTTGTATTTCACAATAAAACCTGGCTCTAACAAAAATTAAACTAATAATGAAAATATTTAACAAATAAATTAGGCATACAGCTATGTTCTATACTCTGAAGAAACATGATTGACTTTTAGAGTGCAGCTCCAGGAGTGTTTTATCAGATTATAGAACACATGATGCATTCACAATTTCAGAATTTTACAAGAGGCTCATGATGTCACTCCTATTATCTTGAGATAAGCTACGGCTAATTACCAGTCATTCATGAACCTGTAAAATGATATTATATAAATAGAATCATATAAACTGCAATAAGAAAATACATTTAAATGATAATAAATTTGATTTACAATCTTTAAAAAGAATAAGCTATGACTCAAGACATAGCCAAAACACTTTGTGAGGTACTGGGCAACACTCTTACTGAGGGATTTGTGATTAGCTCCTTCTTAGTGCCTTCTTGGTTGATGAGGAAACTTTCAGCAACTGTTAGTAAGTCCATATATCTCCATTGCCAAAAGTCTTGATGTGCAAGGGAGTTGACCATGACAAGGAAGAGTGTGGGTCCAAGCATGCTACCCTGGGGGATTCCTGCAGGGACATACTTCCAAGATGACGTGTCCATTGATGCAGACCCTTTGTTGTCTTTCAGTGTTGAAATACAAATAAACAAATCATCATTAATCATCATTCATCACCTAGTGTACGCGGACTTTATTTCTCGTGTCATGATCACACTTCAAGCATGAAAAATGTAAACCAAGTATGTGAACAAAAAAAATGTTTGTTTGTACAAACCTGTAGCTGCCTTGGTGTTTACATCCCAAATAGGTCTTCCAACTTTCTTATTAGGATCTTGATGAGTTTTCCCTGTTGTTGACAGAGCACAACTGGCTGCATTTTTTACACTGAACGTACAAGATACTTCCAAGTCCTTGACGAGTTTTGGTCTCCATAATACACAAGCTAAGGCCTTATCTCCACACTCACTCCCTTCTCTAAGCTGGTAATATAATAATAATATAATAATAATAACTTTATTTAAGCAGTATAGCCTATGTCACATAAGTCAGCAATGAATCCTAGTTCTACGATTCGTCTTCCCTCTCTCCAGGATATATTACTTGCTCATTGAGCAGCATCTTTTGGTCCGTCAATACAATTTTGATCGATGTGCTCTTGTTTTTATTTAGTGCAGGCACTGACACTGACAACTTTAGCGTCCTTTGTGTCCCTTTGTGTCAACAATGAAGTCGCGGTAATTAATAATAATAATAATGATAATAATAATAATGGTTTATTGTCATACAAAAGGACACAGCTATGTGAAATACTTTGTATTTACAAATATATAACTAATGAAATATGTAAATATGAATTCGTGTAAGACAAGGTAAAAATATAAACAATTGTATAGATATTTCATTGGTTGAAAAAGACAGTCATTGATGGAAAAAAAACTGTGTTTAAATTGTTCAGTGTTACACTTATAAAGAGAAAGATTACTATTGCATAAGTTGCGGCCATGCGCGTCTCGGTGATTAAACTTGATAACTGAGAGGAACTGTTACTTTTGACTTTCTTGAAGGCATCCAAACATAAGCGTTGTCTGTTGTCCAAAAGAGTAGGGCATTCAAGAACCTCACGCGCAGATCGGTAAGACAGGTACGGATAGATGATCCTGAAGGCTCTCCATTGTATCTGGTCAATTTTATCGGCAAGGTACTACGGGAGACTGGAATGCCACACAGGGCACGCATATTCCAAGATTGATCGTATTAAGGCCCTATATATGCTTAACAGATCGTCAGATGGTAAACCATTTCGGCGTAGTACACAAAGAACATATAGTCGTTTAGCAGCCTTCTTGGTTATGTACTCAATATGGTTGGACCATTTCAGATCATTCTGGATTAGGACGCCAAGGACTTTATGGCTGTCCACAACCTCTACAGGAGTGTCATCGATAACGAGTTGGGACAACTCATGGCCCATGAAGATACCTGGGCTAGAGTAGATTGGATAGTAGACGTTCCATTTCTAGGTATGACCTCTGAGATAGATAGGTCATCCACATATTTCCAGAATGAGCAGTTAGGTGGAAGGAGGTCGTTAACCATGATCAAAAAAAGGATGGGACCCAACTTGGTTCCTTGGGGAACTCCAGCATTTACGCTTGAACAACTGGAAATGAACTCCTCCAGCTTTACTCTTTGCTTTCGGTTTGACAGGAAGTTCCATATCCAAGGCAGTAGGCACCGTTGGACTCCTAGTTACGGCTTCCTGTCACGTAATTGAGGTTTTCTTGCCGCAAATTCCTTCGTTGAAATAGCTTGGTGTTGTTCTTTTAATTCCAGTTCTTTAACAAACGCTTTCAGTAAGTCTTCCATTGACCATTCAAGAAAATCATTGAAGTTGAATCAAGAGTTGAATCAAGAAAGTTATTGTCGACCTGAAGGACTCCGAGAGTTTCTCCATAAGAGCGCTCGTCCACACCCAGTGCCTTCAATCCTCGGAAGTGTGTTTCACAACTATCATAGAGTGTTCTCAACCCTTGTATATCTTTGTCATTAAAAGCTGGTTGAAGTCCAATTAATTCTTTTATATCTTCTTCCCATATCTGTTCTTTAGAAGCTCAACTGCGGCTCCATAGTTCGCTGCTGTTAGAGAAAACCCTCCAGTGGTCAGCTTGGCTGGTCCCTCCAGGAGCCCACTTAGATATTAGAACTTGTCCACCTCTAAAAGCCCCTCATTGTTTTGAATAGAACTTTCGAATGAATCCCAAAACTCTTGCCACTTGTAAATAGTTCTGTTGAACTTCAGTACTTTTAGTGTCAGTAGCTTTACTGTCACCCTTTGCACACTACCCGACACGTTTGAGTTATCCAGATCCTGAGAGGGTAAGGATTGGGAGCTCTTACCCTTCAACAATTCCTCCAGCCTGATTTCTGCGCTTAGGTCGTCGCACTCAGCAATTTCCTTTTCGATGTCTGTTGTCTCGTCACCAAGATCGAGTAATTCATTATGTTGTTGTCCAACTGTCTTAAAGTATCTTTCTTCTCCTTCAGACTCACGATACCTTGCAGGATCCATTGCCTTTCGAAGCTGTGTTGGTCCTCATCGGACAGTCTTTCCTTGACTCGTTGGAGCAGTTTTCTTGCCGCTCCCTGATGACCCGCTCTCATTTTCTTCTTCTTTGATAAGTCAGCCAAAATTCAATTCTTCCTCCTTTCCATCCAGCTCGAAGGTCCAGGTTTCATGGAATTTTACCACGACACGTTCAGCATGGTTTGTTCTAAAGTCGTTTATTGCCCAACTCTCTGTTGTTCTCTCGTACAATCCTTTTAATCAATCAATCTGCCTGTATAACATCTTCTAGGCTAGTTGTATGGTTACAATGCATGACACACCCCTTCTGCTACGCCAATACTAATCCTGAATAATTAAAATAATCCTAATTAATTAGAATTATAAAGCACCCCTACTGCTTTCGCAGTGTTATCTATATGCGTTGAAAGATATACTAGAAATATTCCTCGACACCTTGCACTGGTTGGTCCTCAGGCCTGTCTCAAACGCATTAAGGAATGTTTTCTGGAGTAAGTTAGTGTCATAGCTGACCTCACAGTCAGCTTCCTGACTGGCAAAGATGACTTTGCTCTGCAGGTCCAAGGATCGTAACAAGAACTGTTGCGGAGTTTCCTTTTGGCTTTGACACATGGCTAATTGGTGATACAATTCAGCCGTTTTTTTCGCTGTAATGGACTTGCAGAATCTTTCTTAGCTTGGCAAGGGAGAGATCCTGAAGGGTCTCTTCATAACTTCTAAGACTACTATGCGAGGAAATTGACCGAATAATAGCATCGGCTATTTCTATTTCTTTATATCCCCTCTTTAAACCAGTGTCAATTTGATGGGTTAGGGATATAAAGGCAGCTTGTCTGTTTGCCCTGGCTCGCAATCTTGAACTCGCTTCAGAGGAGCAATTGGTACTGGAGCTTCACGATTATTTGTGAATCATCTAAATCATTCTTTTTTGGGGTTGCCTTCTCCTTTACCCTCACTCGTCGGGTTGACTTTGGTTTTTGCAGATTCTAATTTTTTAAGCAATTCCTCCATTTCCTATTATTGTTTTTTCTTAAGCACATCATAATTGAATCAAAGCTTTCTTAGACTTGCTTATCTCTAGTGGTCACGAATCCTTGCAATTAAACTCTTAAGTAGCAAGTTTTTATTTACCATTTCACCATCTTCTTCCAATTTGCTTTCAGTAGTTTTTCAGAGTGACCTTTTCTCTCTTGCTTTTATTAGCAAGATCAACTTCAATCTCAAGTGTTTCAGCTATTTCAATCACTTGTGAATCAGTTGCGGTATAAAGCAGTGATTCGACTTTGGCATCCATATCTATAACTGTTTTATGTGCTATTAAATAATCATGTACTGTCTTCAGTGGTCTCTACTGTAGTGAACTAGTAATCATAAAGGCATCTAAGACGGTAAAACTATGATCCAGAGTTTGTAAATTTTCTTGTCACGCAACAGTTGGAGCGGCTCAAATAACATCTCCACTCACCTCTTGTTATAAGTTTAGTTTAATTGAGTTTAATTGAATTCGTCAAGCAAACATTTACATACAATAACAAGGAAAAAAAACATAAAAGTAACTTCAACATACATGCTATAAATTACATCAACGAATGTTCTGCTGACAGGTAAATATAACAGGACGAGAGTCCCAATTGACAATTTTTACCCCCAAAAAATAAAACATGAACTTAAATCCTTACAAACACTAAATGATTAGATAAAGTGCCTATGTAGCTGTAGCTATGAATCTATGGAGGACGGTACAGAGTTAATTTATTAAAGTAGAATTGAATTTGCTTTTTAAATGTAGATATATTATTAGCCTTTTTAATGTCCATTGGCAGAGAGTTCCATAGTGTAACAGTTCTGGGAAAATAGGACTGCCAGTAATAGTCTTGTGTGTGGTGGGAAATCGGTCTATAGTTTGTAGAATCAAAGTTGCGTGTATTATATCCAGAAGTTGACTGGATGAGCAGGTTGGAAGAGAAGCTTATGGTTTCACTTCGAATCTTGTAAAGCAGAATGAGGTCGTTGATCTCACGTCTGAACTCAAGAGGTAGTAAATTGAGTGCCATAAGTCACTGCGTGTAGTTGACGTCTGGTGAAGGATAGTTAAGTATGAATTTTGTGGCACGATGTTGAATATTTTCAATCAATGCTTTATACTTAGCCATATACGGAGACCACACATTACTTGCGTATTCTAAATGGGGTCTAACCAAAGAACAGTGTAGTAGCTGTCTTGTCGCATTGTCATATATATCAAAACAAACGAGCTTCACGAGTCCTAACAATTTGTTGGCCTTTGCACACATAAATTCAATGTGTGTTTTCCTTGACATATCTGTGCGCACAATTACACCTAGGTCTTTTGTTTGATATGCAAGTTCAAGGACCTTCCCAGCCAGATAGTATGACTGTGCAGTAGGGTTCTTTTTTTTAGACATTTGTAGAACGTTACATTTAGAGGAACTAAATTCCATTCCAAAATCTGTGCTCAACTTATGTAAGCCGTCTATGTCTGCCTGTAAACGGAGGTGTGATGTAGTGTTATCGATGGGATGATAGAGTTTAGAATCATCGGCGTAGAGCGCGATAGTTGACCCATTCTCTACGTAATTTGGCATGTCGTTTGCATACACAAGAAATAGCAGGGGACCCAAGATGGATCCTTGCGGAACACCTGATGTTACAGGTAGCCATAATGAAAATGTGCCATTGAGTACCACACGTTTCTGTCTATTTGTCAAGTATGATCTATACCAATCCAAAAGAGATCCTGTAATTCTGTAATCTTTAAGCCTTGACAAGAGATGAGAATGGGAAACCCTGTCAAAGGCTTTAGAAAGGTCTAGGTGAACAACATGAACCTCACTACCTCCAGCGATCTTATCCAAGATGTCATTGTAAACTTCTAGAAGTTGAGTGACTGTACTTCTGCCTTTACGAAAGCCATGCTGTAGATTGTAGAGAGATTTCTCTAGGTGTTCGAAGCAGTGGCTGTAAACAACGTTCAAGGACTTTAAATACTATTGGCAGAAGTGAAACTGGTCTGTAATTATCGGGTTATTCATCTTATCTGACCGTTTTGAATGTCTGTGAGCTTGAGGAATGGCTTTCTTCATCCATGAGAACAACAGTAGTATGGTACATGTGAGCTCATCCTATAACAGCCATGCCGGGTTAATGGATATAATTTCCAATGATTCTTTGTCTCCTTTCTCTCTGGGTCGCAGCTACTGGTCCTGGCAGGGTCGCCAATTTTTTTAACGGGTCTCCAGTGAACACCAACAACTATAGTTGACTTCTTTAGTATTTTATTGTTGTTTTTCTCACACACATCTATTAGACACGCTGACTAATCTAAATCTTCCTGTATCTAATTACATAAGGCTTAGATTAAACAATGTACAGTCATGCTGTTAATGATTACCTTTACACCATAACTAACAGTATAGAGAGAGAGAGAGAGAGAGAGAGAGAGAGAGAGAGAGAGAGAACGAAGTACGAGGGCTAGTACAAGTTCATTTTATTCTACAGATCTGTTTCGTGGTTGCCCACTCATCAGGATAATGATTACACTATAAATAGCATTTGTTTATATAGTGTCCCTTGGTTGTCACACGTGGCTAGGTGTTATTGAGCGTGTAGTATTTTTCGAGAGTACATAGTTTACATCTTTTAGTTTTGCTGGAGTATGATTGGGCCTTATCGAGAATTTTATCGAGTAGTTGGTCTGTGTTTTCTTTAATGACCATAAGCGTTTACTTAGCTTGGTTTGGTTGCCATAAGCTTTGTTTTTAAATGATTGCTTGTGGTTGTTGTATCTTGTTTTAAACTCTGTATCGGTGAGTCCCACTTAGTTTTTGCTCCCCTGCTGTGTAGTTACGGTAGCTTGATATACAATACCCTTCGTTAGACATTGGTTTTCAAGGGGGCAATCTTCTTTTTTCCTGCAGTTACAAAGTCTTGTCACCCGTGCTTCCTCACTTCCGTTGCTCTGTGTCGAGAGTCGCTTGTTGTGTGCATCGATTGTTCTTTTGAGCTACAAGCTTTGAATTTGATCCATTGATTTATTGCTACAGACCTGTTTTGTATGGTTTTACCCACACTCATCAGGCAATTTACAATGAATGACCGTTGGATATCCTATGCTGAAAATTTAAAAGAGACTAGTTGCTAGGTTACATATATCAGGTTACATCTTTATTATATATATATAATAAAGATCATTGAAAATGTTTTCCAAAGAGTGCTCGCCATTGTAGGAGCATGATATGAAATATATTAGTCAAAGACTAGGATAAATGATTCATTGTTTTATTGCTACAAGCTGGTTTCGTATGATCGTCAGAGACGATCACACTCATCAGGCAAGTTGCAATGAATGACCGTTAAAATTTTGCTGGTGGTTTTAAAATATCTCGTGACCTATAATGCTATTATGTTACATGACAGTTTTTGAGCATGAATTTGTTTCTGTGTCTACACGGGCTAGCTAATTCATTACGTCTATTTAAGGAACATAAATGTTTTTGTATCTACTGCAGAATGCAGTAGATACTATGTCATCGTGTTGAAAATGGATATACTTCATGCTTCACTCAAATTATGAGATCACGGTATATTGGTATTCACCAGAACATGTGTGAGTTTCGACACGAAGTTCTATGCTTGTTAACAATAGAAAGTGTTAACAATAGAAAAGTCGGAATATTTTCGGAAAATACACGGGAACACGGACATGACGCCTGTTGACAAGCTTGACAGGAATTCAAGTCAAAAATCTTGGTAAGTGATGTTTTTAGCAATGTTTTTATGCCCATTAATAAGGCTCAGCTTAAATAGAATGTGTCAGGTTTATTCTTATGGAGAATTTTTGAATCGATATTCAATTTTGAGGTCGTTTTTGAGCCGGTAAGTCAATACAATATTGAAGTGTTCGTCTCGATCTCGTTTGAGCCTTTCGCAAATGTTCTATCTTTTAGCAACAGTAAACAAGTTTACACCGATTGCATGTAAACTATCATCAAATAATTCACTTCATTATATAATATTTCAGCTCCTATTTAAATAAAAAAATGTAATGGCCTACAGTATGTACGAAGACCTCAAACCGTGGACCTTGATTGCAAGGCCAAACAAACACTAGCAATTCCTTTTATAAAACCTATGACACTGTCTATGAAAGCTGTCTCTATTGATGGACGTAAAAACATTGTTAAGAATATCACTTACCAAGTTTTCCCGAACATTTAATTTCCGAAAGACATCAGTTGAGGTAATATCAAACTGCCATGTCCAACTCCATAAAATTCTTCAACATTCTTCATGTTTTTCTTTCAATTTCAATGCATTTCACATTGTCAAAAATATTTCTATAACACGTCTGCAGTAGATACATGCACCTTTCAGGTGCCTTTTATTTACAAATTATTATGAATTTCCCGCTTAAACATAAATTACATTTTTAACTCGTGGATTGAAAATCCATGAGTTATTGTGAGGGGTCGAATATGCAAATGATCAGGCTACTACTTCGTGTATGACAACAACTATTCAATCTATCTATTGTCTAACTAGAATGGTACCATACATAAAGTAGTAAGCTATTGTGTCACTCACTCACTCACTTTCCTGTAAACTTCCGGTCTGTCAAACTTTACTTCCGGTCTATTCTTGATAATACGATACGGTGCTATTAAACTTGCGTTAGAGTCGTTTTCGTATGAGTGAGAAACTTACCGTACCGAACCGTATCGTAACTGTACCAGTATCATAATTTCTATAAAAACATTCGAAATTCCTGCTGTAACCGTATCGTATCGTAGGCTGTACGGTGTTCCCCCTCATACTTTAAAATAATTTTCGGTGACCAGTATAGCACTCGAGAAGCTTTGAACGTAATGTAACTGTTTTAGATTTGTGAACAAAGCAACAATTTTTAGACACACGATCTAAGCTCGGTAAAAACTGCTCGGTAATACAAGCCAATTTAACATGTCGACCCTCGACATTATACCTCGTGGTCTACATGTACACGGGTCTACACTCCGCGAAGATAGGCAAAAATGCCTATAAATCTGAATAGATAATTTCTTATTCCTTGTCATATTTTGTACTGAACTACTCTGAACTCCCTCTGCAGCTTGGAATTCGTCACATCTCCAAGTTGAGCTGTTCGATTCTCGGATGTGAAAACAATCGGGACCGTTTGTAGTCGGCTGTCTTCAAACAAAAAACATCGTCGCAAGTCCAATATCAAAAATCGTCGCCAGTCCAAAATCAACGAGCCATCCAACCATTTAGTGTTTTTTTTTTAATTTGTACTCTATCAGCACGAGAGTAAATGTTGAAATAAAAAGCGAACGAAATCATATTTGAGTACGAAACTGGCCGTGCCGAACCGCTACGGCCCCGCTGGCCGAAACGGCATCAAAAAAGCGTATTAAGTTTAAGTTTGGTGGCTATCATGAGTACTTTTATGGAGTAATTTATTTTATTCATAGCGATATTTGGTTCATAGAGAAACTTCTTTCATAATTTGTAAATATTTAACAGATTCAAGAGGATTACAAATGTACATTAGCAATATATATAAAAAATATCGCTTGAAATCATTGAATTGCTCATTAGCTCAAGCGGTTCGTTGCTTACTCGAGTTCCAATGGTCGTGGGTTCGACTCCCGGGTGGTACATACAATTTTTTTCTTTTTTTTTTTTTTCTTTTTTATCTTTTTTCTTTGCTTCATTATCTTTTTCTTTTGTTCTTTCGTACTTAAGTCAATTATTTTTTGCTAAAAAATTACATTAGCTCATATTATTAATAATTATCCAACTGACTCTCTAAAAATTGGCCCAAACTTAATATTTAAATTTGTGAGAGCAATGATCTATCATTTAAAAAAATATGTATTGCTTTAATTGATCTATAATTTTGCCTTCAAAATTCAAATTTAACTAAAATTATAAAACTAATTTAACTAAAGGGAACAATCCACGAGTTACTTCGCCATTGGCGGATTGATTTAGTGATATTGCTGTAAGGTTCGCATTTCTTGATAATTTTCCATGTAATATTGTAATTTTTGTTTTCCTCTTTGAGTTTCCAAACGTATTTTGAGAAATCTGTTTCATTTCTTTGGTTCTTTAGCTTTAGTGATGTTTTGTGATTTCTGAATCTTTAAAATTTGTTGCTAGGCCTACGTAAGTTTCTGTTGTTGTGTCAGACAGACAGACAGACAGACAGACAGACAACTTTATTTTGACACGGTAAAAACATCAGCATATATATTTACAAAAAAGATAAATAAAAACTGGTTTACATGTTTGCCGTGTGGGAATCCAATTTTGAATAAAAATTGTCAAGTCCTCTTTTGAATTGACTGTACAATACAGAGCCGCTGTAACTGAAGCTTCGCTTACAGTAATCTGTTCGCGGTTTAGGAATAGTAAGTTTGTTTTCAGAGTCCCTAAATATATAAGGAGCACTCTTAATGGTGAACAAGTCCTCTAGATAATTAGGAGTATGAGCATTCAAAGATTTGTACACCATTATAGCTTTCTGTTTGCTCCTTTTAACTTGCAGTTTTTCAAAACCAAGCTGTTTGAGTAATAAGTCAGAGCTAGTGTCATAACCAGAGCAGGTAATAACTCTGGCTTCGCGATTTTGTAGTTTTTGCAATTTTTTGCTCAATTGCTGAGACAGCCCATCCCATACAGAACTGCAATATTCGAAGTGTGGCTCTATCAGAGCCTTGTATATTGTAGTTGCTGTGTGTTGGTTTACAAAAGGTCAAACCCGCTTGAGGGCACCAATTCCGGAAGAAATCTTTTTCGAAATCTTACTGATGTGAGTTTTCCATGACAGTTTGTCGTCAATATATACCCCAAGGGATTTGGTATTTTCGACCTTATTTATTTGTTTGTCCTCTACCTGCAAGGTAATGGCGCAGTCTCCTTGATTTTGTAGTCTCTGGCGTGAGCCAATGACCATAAACTCTTGCGACATTCAGGCTTAACTTATTCGATCTAAGCCAGATATTGATATTTTTAAGTTCTAGATTCAATTGTGTTTGAATATTGCTCAACGTGTCTGTTGTTACGGTTGCTTGGTAGATAACGTTTGTTTGTAGGCACTTGCCTTCTAATGGGCATTCTGTTATCTTTCTACAGTTGCATTCTTTGTTAGTTTTGTTTAACTGTTCTGGTTCTTGTTCGGTGGAGAGTATTTTTTTGTTGTGCGATGCTATGATGGATTTGATGTTAGGCATACAAGAATAGCTTATTTTGAGGGTGTGTCTATTGAAGATCTTGTGTAATGGATGGTTTATGGGGAAGCATTTGTCGACAGCGTTGAGGAATTTTCGTCCCAGGTTAGTTTTCAAGTTGCTGTTCCATGGCGGGTTATACCAAGTAATGTTTCTTTTTCAGTTCTTTTTACGCTTAGTACCATTGGTTGTTGGTTGGAACGTTAATTTATGGTCATATCCGCTATTGAGAAGTGCTTCTTGGTACGGGTTAATGGTTTCGTTAAATGCGTCTTCGTTAGATGCGATATTAGAAAGTCTTTGGTTAATGTTAGATGGTATGTTTTTTAGTAATGTTGGTGGATGGTTACTTTGTTTATGGACATATAATAGTTTGTTATTGGGTTTCATGTATGGTTTATATGTGCCGTTAGTTAGGTTAAATGTTACATCTAGAAAATTAACGATTTTTTGTTAGCTTCTATAGTTATCTTTAAGTCGTTGTATTTGAAGGCTTTCGTTATTTTCTTCTTGATGGCATCTATTTGCTTATGTGTCGCTTTACATGCGATTAGCCCATCATCACGGTAGAGTCCTACTTTGTCGTGTAAAGTAGGCATGATAAGCGATAACATGTAGAGGCCTATCAGTTTGCATGTTTCAGCACCGTCATACAAACCCATCGTAACGTCAAACATGTTTACAGTGTCTTTCTTTGTCCATGTTGCATTGTTTGGCGTGGATTATGATGTCTTTATCTTGAGGAGTTATGTTAGTAAATTGTGATGCGTAGTTAAGGGCCTTTTTTAGAAGTTTTTCTGTTATAGATGGGTAAAATTCACAGACGTCGAAGGTTATGAAAGCATGTTTATCTTTGTCTGGTAAGTGTTTAAACCATTCAATTGTGTCGTTAGTGCTACGCCAGAGGTTGACTTTGGTGGATTGTATTATAGATCTGTTAATTCTTTCTAGGATTTGTTTACTAATTATTCCAGTTTCAGATTTTGTAGGGTTGACTAGTCTGCATGTAGGTTTGTTGACAAAGTCTGGTTTATGGTCTTTCAGTGTTATAAAAGGATCTTTTGGTGCTGTTACTTCAATTCTATCGTCGAGGTTAAGGTTCATTGCTATTTCTTTGTCTTTAGTGGTTATATCGTTCTTGGACTTTTCATCAGTTTTCTTATTTGATTTAGTTACGTTCTTGCTTAATAATGTTCTGTATTCTTCAGGTTGTAATTTCTAGTAGTTATATATATACATTAGGGTCTGATTGGATGTCCTTGATGTCTTGCTTTAGTTTGGTTTGTAGATCGTTGGTGTAGATGTTAGGTTTAAACTCAATGGATTGTATAATATTTAGCATGGAGTCTTCAAATTCGCTTAATTCTTTTACATGAGGGGCAGATCATCTTGACTTGAAGCCATAGTTTTTAACTCGTGGATTGCAAATCCACGAGTTATAGTGAGGGGTCAAAATATGCAAATGAGTCAGCTTACTACTTCGTGTATGACAACATGAAATGGCACTATTCAATCTATCTATTGTCTGACTAGAATGGTGCCATACATAAAGTAGTAACCTATGTCACTCACTGGCAAATGTGTTAACACTATGGCACTGCGCATGCTCGATGGAATTGACCGCAATCTGAAAGTAATGTGGGCTCTGAGTACGAGATTAAAGGAAATATGTTTTTTATTCCGGGACTCCCGAAGGACTCCCGAACTATTCACAGATCAACGATATTTGCTTTTCACGATTTATGTAGAAATCAGACTATAGACAAAATTTGTATTTAGTTAAGAACAGCATTGACTAGAAACACTCCCAGCAGACATGTTCAATACACACGAAAAATATAAGCAGACGTTGTTTAAAGAAGAATTTTTTTAGATCATTAAATTCCTAGTATTAGTACTAGCTATTTCAGGAGTAAAACCATCGAAGTACTGAAGCAAGTTTAGACATGACTTAGAATATCGCACTGCAGTCAATAGCCAGACTTTGTACATCGCTATCAAGCGACAAAAATCTCTTCAAGTGCAACATCAAAGTAATCCAAGCTTTTAGTGTTCATACTCTATTATCACAAGAGTCAAAGTAGATAAGTTAAACAAACGAAAACATTTTGAAAGCAGTCGTCGGTCGCCGCCATGAAGGCCTCAAGTCCCCTAAAGTAATTTATTTTATCTTTATAGCGACATTTTGCTACAGAGCACAGAGAGAAGCATTTTTGCATTTGTTTTATAACCACACTGTGACAATAAATATACAAAATTCACCAGACGGAGTCATACAACTTCTGGATGGTCCAGTGGATATGCCCTTGGCTTTACAAGCGTAAGGTCCGGGTTCAAATCCCGGCCCGGCGGGGAATTTTTTTTCACTTTTTTTTTTTGACAAATTTTTTTTTCTTCTATAGCTAATGACTCTTTCTTCGCTAAAGAGATTATTAATTTATTGATTTGGACTTTTGTCTTCAAATGAAAACTCGTTCTTAATTTCAGAGCAGGATCTAATAAGTTCCAAAGTTTAACTGTTCTGTAATAATAATAATACTAACTCTTTATTTATAGAGGATATACAAGTAAAGCTGGGCTTTTTTCCGACTTGGTCCTCCTATACTAAACAATACAATATAATATATACTTAATAATAATAATAATAGAAGGATCTTTGTCCTGTGGCTGTTCTACATAGGGGTGTCTGTAACATCTGTTAGTTTCTTGTTGTAGTTTGGCGATGCTTGATCTTTGGATAAATCTGGAGCATAGGGAGTCTGGTGCTAGCCCAATCATACATTTAAATCCATGATTGTGGCACGGTAGTAAAGCTGCTGCCTGACTGGCATCCATCGTAAATCTTTAAGAAGTGGTGTAACATGGTCATACTTTTTTTATTACCAATGATACGGCATGCAAAGTTGTGCATAGTTTGGATTCTTCTTCAGAGAAGAAGACGATCGGTAACGTAGTTTATATTATTGCTGCCAAGCGAGCGAGCCTCAGCGAGCGAGCGCCGGAAGCAGTCCTAATTTGGTCAATACGTCCAATTTGAGAATGCGGTTACCCTGTGGATTCAACAAACCGGTTAAAACCAGTTTTAAGTTCGATAGCAGTTCACCAGTAAAAACAGTAAAAGTACTACGAAACCGGTTTGGAAACCGGTTCTACGCACTCACATGTGCTTTTTGGTGTTTTGACATCTGAAGTTTCAGGTTATAAACTCTGTAGCTAAAAAGGCTGTTTATCTTTGGTAAGTATTACCATTTAAAGACATATCTACTTTCTAAATTGTAATTAAGAGTCAGTGGTCATGAGCAACGTGAGTGTTGGCTGTACGAACTTCTGTTTTATCAGTACTTTCCAAACTTACGAACTCAGCCAAATATGGCTTGCTCTATGTGGAGCTATTACCATTTAACTGTACATGTTTTGATTTCAAACAATGAAAAAAGCCCTAAACAAGGTGCTTCAACAACAGAAAACTCGCCGAGGGTGGCAAATAATAACTGCAAACAATGTTTTGTATCGCCATTGCTCAATCTACCATTGTAATATTTGTTACAATATAAAGTTAAAAGAGTTGTCAATAAATGTTCATGTTTTATATAATTGAAATTTCTATTTTCTATTTCTAATTATAAAACACAAAGGGATTCCACTTTCATAGAGAACATAAAGCAATATTAACTATAGGATACAACTAGAACAATATTACTCAAACAGTTCATGGAGTACTATTCCTAACAATCAACTGATCAATATCAAATGCTAATTAATTTTACAAAAGAAAATCCTCATACCCAGAGCACCTCAGTTGGTGGCATATTGTTTTTACTTCATCATTTGTTGTCTAACTGGGATTTTTTCACAATTTTAGCTGAAATGCTAAGCATCACACAAAGAGCACTGCCTCCCTTTAAAATCCTTTTGGCAGCACTCACATAAGCATTGCTTAAGACTAGTTTTTACCATACACCCTCAGGAGAGCACATTCTCGACCACGAATGACGAAACTGAAAACGGCTGTAATTATTAAACAGGGCCCCCTATACCTTTTGCGTGAAACGGGAATGGTTGATTTATTTTGACGTGAAACGTGATTTAAGGTCTTAAATCTTTTTGTGAAATAAAACAACTTTTGATTTTTTTGTGAACGTGAAAGAGATTTTTTTTATCCGTGACGCGTGAAAAGACAAAACATTTTTGCAAGATTTAATTTTGCAAAGGGGTATAGGGGACCCTGATTAAATAGTGGCTTACCTGGAAATTAGCTGTCTACCTGAAGAGTAGTTCTAAACAAGAAATTTATTTATTATTCATCCCTAAAAGAAACTTTTACAACTACAATTGATTACGACTAATAGGCAAATAATTGCAAAAAAGAAGAATTTTTCTCCTATGTTTAGGCACTCAAACTTGGTCAGAAACGATAGAAGATGCAGAAGAGATAGTTTTCGATGACGGTGACAGCGACGACGACTCCTTGACGGATGTAGAGATGGATTCGGTACATAACGGTTTAGACGATCCTGTGTTTACAGACAGTGAGCCCGAGGATGTCTCTGCAGCTGATACAGAGGACTTAAACTTGGAGGATAGTCTCAATACACGGTAACTAATTCTTAAAAAAATGTATTGGCCGGAGTAAATCACTTTCGATAGTCATTTTCCAGTTTTGACATAGATGATTATATGTGAAATTCATCCAACCTGGAAAAGGGTAAAGGTGAAAGTGAATTTCCCTTCTCAGGCCTTTATGAATACTTTCTTAGTGATTCATCACCGCTTGCATGTCTGGATGTTTTTAAAACTGATTGATCATGTGTGTTCGTAGAACAGTATTTTTTTGATGAAAGCTTTTATTATTGATAGGTTAGACATTGAAGGAAAGGATGTCAGGGAAGAACCCAAAGCAATAGTATTCATCTCCCACCTCTTGCGACTATTTAAGTTTTGTCATCTCTGTTTGTCGCCATCTCCATCGATCATGATTAAACAAACTGGCACAATGATCACAGTTGAAACCAGTTGTTCCAACTGCAAACAAGTTTTCTCTTGGAACAGTCAGCCTTCAATGTTAGGGAAATTTCCTGCTGGCAATCTACTACTGAGCTTTGGAATCCTATGTGCAGGTGCTTCTGTCAAGAAAATATTGGTGTTCAAACATATAAACTTGTTGACATATTATGAATCTTGCTACTACTACCACCAAAAGCACCTACTAATTCCCTCTGTATGGAAATACTGGCAAACCTATCAGTTAAGCATTGTTGAGTCTCTTAGTGGTAAAGAGGTTGTTTTAGCCGGTGACGCAAGGCATGATAGCATGGGCCATTCCGCAAAGTATGGTACCTACTCTATATTCTGTTGTGATACTGGACTGATAATATATATAACTCTTGTTCAGGTTAGTTAGAGTGCTCTATACAATCAAGTAGCAGAACAGAATGCAATAATATCATAATGTAGTTGAATATTTTTTTTTTTTTGCAAATCAAGTTCATTATTTTATTATAGGCAAATGAAGCTGGAAGTAGCTCTGCTATGGAGTTCACTGGCCATAAAAAGTGCTTTCATTACCTGCTTCGAACAGACATGTCCATCAAGTCCTTTATATCAGACAGACATACTTCCATTTGTAAATGGATGAAAGATGACCTACCCACTATATGCCACACCCTAGGCAAGCCAGTGACCAACCATTTCTATGATCTGTGGCATATTGGTAAAAGTAAGTTGCATTAAAACACTTTATTAATAATGAATAAGAGATAGCTATAGGTGATTACCCTGTGGCAGGGCCATATAGACATGGGCCCTAAATTTGTAAAAAACATTTGTAGCTTCAAAAAAAGTAAAATAAAAAATGAAACTACTAATTCCTAATTTGACAGAAATTAACAAGTCCCTAAAAAAACTCAGCAAGGAGATTGGTTGCGATTTGATTGGTCAAAAGCATGCATTAGGCATTTCTACTGGTCTGTTACTTCTACAGAAGAGTTACTGGGTGATGTCAAGGTGGCCAAGTTTCATGCCTTTTTATACCATGTTCTAAATCAGCATGACAACCTCCCTAATATGTTGTTCAACAAGTGTTCACATGGACCAGTACAAACAAACAAAGTCTATTTTACACAAGGCAAGTGATTAAAATTGATGGTGAAGATGATGTTAAAGCACAGTATTTACCAGTAAAATCTGTATATGTATTAGGTTCTGATGCATACGACAAACTATCTGATGCACTTACTAAGAAGAACATCATTGCTGCCGTCAAGAAATCATCCTCAACAGGACAGACCAGCTGCTTGGAGGGTTACCATTCTGTGGTTAATCAGTTTGCCCCCAAAATGCTGTCTTTTTCGTATCAAGGAATGCTTGTGAGGTAGGTATTATAAACTTTTACTTTAGATTTAACTTTACCAACACACAATATTTACAGAATTTGGTGAAAAAATATCTTATTTATATTTTCTTTACATATATTTCCAAGAATTATCTGTATTCACTAAACAAAATACTACATTAGGAAAAACAGTACTGAAAAGCAGATGTACTGTAAATTGTATGGTTCTCTTTAGGAACATACTTGCTGCCCTCCACTTTAATCTAAATTTAAGAAGAGAGAATAAAGTTGATGCCCATGGTCAAACCAGACTGCGAGTAACGTACCCAAAGTACAAGTATGGGGAGGCAACAGTCAGAGAAACAAGAGTTCCACCCAACTTTGGTATGTAAAATGGTAGTGCATGAACATCAACCCTCTTTCAGGAATGGTGCATACAATTATTTTATATTACCTTGATTTCTGATAATGGGTCAATAATTCAGTGTTTAGTGCAGGTGAGGGTTTTTGAATTTGTGATGTTTTGTTTTGTATCACTATCATAACAAACTTCATTCTTTCCTCTTTTTTAGATTATGTGGAAAACAATTTTACATGCCTTACATCTTCTACCAGAAATGAATTGAAAGAGATCAGAGTCCATCTGAATGAAATAACGCCAGAGCCAAGATGCAGAATGATGGAATGCGAAGATAAAGCTGATGCAATAGAGAAATACAAGTCACGAAAAGAGAGGGTTAATGTGATTGTTCCACCAACATGCACTGGTAAGTTTTCAGTACACTATTGTAATCCAAACTCATGTCATGGGGTGGGTACCAAATGGAAGCATTTTAGGGGAATGCTGATAATGGTGAATATAAATTTATAAACATCTCAAATTTACAAGAGTTTTAAATAATCACTTTTTACGCTTATCAGTATCATCATTGTAATATCACCATCAACACTAATGTGACAACACTCTTACACAACAGAGGGGCTTTCGTAAAACTGTACGTTGCACATTCATTTCATATTTTTCTATCAACTGTATAAAAGAATGTTTAGGGAACTTTGATGAATTAATGAAAACCACGAAAGTATGTAATATAAAAGAATTGTCACATGGGTTTCATTAGTCTGTATCTATTTAGATGCTCAATTGCAAGCTTTGACTGATGCAGGGAAAACAAACACAAATCGAAGAGCTCCCAGATGTAAAACTTGTGGAGCTCCCAGAAAAGGACCACAAAAAAGGGCGATGTGAAGCTATACAACAGAATTGATTGCTTTCTACCAATTCTCGGACGAAAATCACAGGACTATTTCATGAAAACCCATTCTTGGAAAAGCCCAATTCAAATGGTATGAGAATGAATATAGTTCTAAAAAAACATTCTTAAGAATGAATGGGTTTTCATGAAATTTTCCTGTGAATAGGATTAATAGAATGTAAGTTTTTAACTAAATGTATCCTAGCTAGGAAATAATTGTTCATTCAACTCTTTTTTCCTTGGGTTTTATCATTCACCTTCTACACTGTCTTGCACATCATTCTGCTCTACGTTGTCTCCACTCTCTTCTTCCTCCTCGTCATCTCCTTCTTCTTGGAAGCCCTTATACGAGCGAGATTCGCTTGGGAATTCGCTTCAGATCGCATGGTACACGCACGCAGGTAATGGTGTTCTTGTTGAGGGTTCCAAGGCAATTCCACAAAAAACGAACTAACTGCCGATACGATACCGCTCGTAGGTATCTGAAATGAAATAAAATTATATTTGAAATCATTCCAAATAGATTTTGTAGTTAAGTTTACTTAGAAATTTTACTCACTCAGGCTCTGACTTTTTGCCTTGGTTATATAGCGTCTGATAACTTCTTTTGCTTCTTGTTTGAAGTCCAACACCAGCCGTGTGTAATATCCAACGGTCCAGACACACGGTCTTGAAACCTGGGTGTAATGTAATGCAAGTGTGTTTCTACTTTTCAAACACTCGTTTACTTTACACATAATTTTCACATAATTGTTCAAATCTATCTTTGAATTTCAGAATTGGGTAAGCCAGTTGATTTAACATCCAGCAGCACCACTCCAAGGTACAATACTGCCAACTGCTGAACATGCTCAGCATCTGTATGAAAGAAGTGGTGGAAAATTAACATTTGGAAGCTTTGGAGAGGACCCACTGTCACAACATCCTCAACTGCAAGACATACGACTCAATGAATTCACAAGACAGATGCCTTCATTCTCAACTGTTTTTAATGAAATTGTGAGCAACAATGGAGAACCATTTAGGCAATGTATTCAATGCTTCATTCTTATCACTAAACAGATGGCTATAAACATTGTTTAATATTATTATCAAGGATCAATTAATGTTATACTTCAAAAAGTCAACTTTGCTGACTTAACTGTTTGTCAATGAAAAAAAGTCAATTAAACCATGTTGTAAGGGCAGTAAATACTTTCTGCAACATCAGTTTCAGAAATCTATAATGTTAGAAATCGAAAAATGTTTTGATGTCAGTGAAAATAATCTATAGGCTGTATTACCTAAAGACTCATAAGTTAGAGTTGTTGTTGTTGTATAATTTGTGTTAAAAATAATAAGTAAAAAGGGAATGAACCTAAAAGGAAGCATTTGCAATTTATAGGTTAAGGGAGTGATGACAGGCGCAGATGATTGTTGTGATCTCCAATCTAATCCCATTTACTAGGACAATTCCTAAACCCATAAATTGTGAGCAGCTTCAAAACGTGTATAACAGTATTGTTGTTGCTGACTAGCACTGTATTTCATTTAGTTTTCAAATTACTTACAAGCATAATAAATGAATGCAAAAAGCTGCATTTGATTGAATAAAAATTGTTTGTGAATGAAATCATATGCCTTTGAGTCATTGAAGATCTTGTTTTGTATAAAGTGGCTTAGCAAATTGGTCACAGACTATTTCGGCTAAATCTACGGGTTAAGGACTGACTCCCATTCAGACTTACACAATTACAATCCCTGAACTTGTGTTGGAGTGGTTTATTAAGTAAAAATTAACGAAAATTATAAGAAGTTAAGCAAAACAACGAACCTTTTCGGTGCCTAATCACCTTTAGTTTGTGCACAATTTTGAAAAGAGGTATCCAATAGATTGTCAGATTGACTGCTGACATGCTGAACCAATTGGAAATGATCATCAGATTTCAAGCATTTCTGCCATGAACTTGAAAAACATTGAACGATAAACAGGCAACCATTTTGATTACACTCCTGAAAGTATTTTACCCTCCCCTACAAAGTAGACTTGCTTAGCGGCCGGGCAATTTTAGAACTTTAGCCCCTCCCCTGGTTAGTCTTTTGATGTTAGTCCGAATTATTTAGATTTCGGATGAACAAGAAAATTGAAGCTTTTTCTTGAAAAATGGAATTTCACGATTTGATTTTTAATTTTTTTGAAAAATTCAAAAATTAAAATGTGAATAAAACGGTATTTTTTGATTTTTAAATCAAGCAAAACATGCATATTTTGGAGCTTTTTCAATTTTGGAGTTCAGAAGAAATTGAATGAACGAAACGCCCACGGACCCTTGCTGTATAATGTTGTTCAGTTGGTGATGGTTTGGTCCATGTACCTTCCGGCCATTTGATTTTTGGAAAATACCAACATTGGCAAAGTTTGCACAACTTTGCAGAGCTGTATCTTTTATGTATTTGACACATCACTCTCAAATTTCACAGGCTTACTAATTTTAGGTATCTCCCTGTCCAGTAGTGGTGATGAATTGTCGCTAACTGGTCTGTGTCAAATGGCGGAAATAACCTTGGATTGGCGGATTGTGACCATAACAATACTAAGTTAATAACACATTATAGAATGACACAATACAACAAAATGCATTACAATGCTATGCACAAATATATTGCTTAGACATTTTATGCTTATGTTATGCATCCTGAATTTGCCAGAGTACTGGACAAGTATGATTAGAATATTTTATAAAACTCAACTAGCAAAATGAATGGTGTATAAAGCAGCTCTGACTATATGCTTCCTCTGCTTCACAATGAAGTACCTTTCTAAAACCACTGAGGAATTCAATTCCTCTCAATAAGTAGGTTTGTGCATACCCTCTTGGCTCCCTCCAGTTTCCAATAGGGTAATTAGTTTGTAGCAATCTCTCAGAGAACTGTAGTAGTTGTAATCAGTAAGTCTTGTTTGATATAAAACCATAGTAAATGTCTAGTTTGTAGTATCTAATTCTCTCCAATAAAAGTTGTTGTGTCGTCTTATTTGAGTGTTTCTTATCTTTGCTTTGGTTTGGTTTATACATCCATGAACCCCTGGTGTACTTAATCAATGAAAATCGATCATCGGAAATTAATCGATAAATCGATATCAATCAATGAAAATTAGTTTAATTGATATCAATTTGTATTGGCCAATCGATGATCAATCGATAGTCACACAGAACTCGTTTGCTAATTACATCAATTGCCATTGATTGCCATCAATTAACATCCGTGACATACTTTACTTGTTTGGCAGAAATATTATCCAGAACAAATGTGGTCATTCAGAACAGAGCTTACAGTCATGGCAGATGCATGGCAAACAATCATGGTCCATGCCATTGTTAAAGGTTATCATGAGTGCCCTTTTCAAGTTGAGTTTGGGGACAAGTTCTTGTTAAGTAGAAAAAGAAGGGAAAAGGGAAAAGCGCTGAAGGTCACTGATGAAAGAGGGCAGCTAGGACACCTCCAAAAAGAGTTGGTGAGTCCACTTTGGCTGATACTATCTGCAGTGACAGAATGGTGAGTTGCTCGCAAGAAGAAGTAACTGAATTTGATTTGTTAAATGTGTACGTCATCTCATTTTCAGTACAGTTATTCGTTTTAACATTAGTCATTACCCCGCGTAAAGACAGTCCTAGTGGTGAACCCATTGTAATTTCATGTATAACATTTAATACTGACATTAAAAACTCATTATTATTTTAAGTATTCACTGAGTTTTTCATTTCTTTGCAGCACTGTGTCTGGGTCGCCATTCCCTGATTGCCGAGGAAGATATATGTGTGGTGGAGGTCTCAACCTGCCAGTCAACATCAAGATAAAACTAACACGTGGAGCTGCAGTGGTTTTAAAGGCATATTTCATTGATGAGAACATTGAATACAGCTATTTATAAGATTAAAACTTTATTATAAAAACATGATAATAGTAAATCAAATTATAATCATTTTTTTAACTAGAAAATCTGAATCTGAATCTAAAGTAACTAATGCTCAGGACAACTAACATTTGTATTGGCCTGGCTTGTATTGCCCACATCGCTCCAATCGGCGATGATTTTGAAACCAATTGTGTATCTGTTGATTAAAATACGGAAGGTTGTGAGTTTTTGAATGATTGGCATTCTTTGAAAGGATGCGATGGTTTTTACCTACTCGGGTGTCAAAACGTGCAATCACGGCTCTTTTGCGCTACTCGATTCCTGGTATAATTAAAGTTACCACATTGCCTGGAAAGCAAGCCCAGGGAGCAGGCGTTGATAGCATAAGGCCATGCCGGCCCATGCCTAATACTTATACTTCCGGTTTACTGTAAGAAGTGTCACTATCAATGCATCAAACATTTTTAGTACTAACAACCATCATCAAAATGCGTCTGAAACTAGCAGTTTGTTTCGTTTTACTGTCCTTATGTTTTATGATGGGTCGTACAGTGCCTCATACAAAAATTGAATCAATAAAGGAGGAATTGGACTCTTTGGGATTCAAAAGTGTTTCTTCAACAAATATGTTTGAGACAGGAATGACATGTGAGGCTTGTCAAGTGCCTCTGAAATATGACAAGAAATCACAAGCAATATGGTCTTTACGAAGACACACAAGCAATAAACATCATCAAATAAAAGCTATTTGGTTTCTGGATGGCAAGAATGCCATAAGAGATACAAAACCAGATGGTCAGTAAATTGTCTTTTACCTGCTGTTTTTCACAATTCATAGAATCGGCAAAGGACTCTACAAGCCAGTTGTTTGGGAACTTTGACGTAGTAAAAACTGTGTCGAGAGTAGCTAGCTCTATTTTTACTCGTGCCCAGGCCTTTAGGCCGGCACGAGTCTAGGTTTGCGTTTTCAATCTATCGTCGTAGTCGAGAATGTGCCATGAAAACGAGGCAAGCCAAAGGCACCCCAGGCAATCATTTAGAGCAGCATGTAACACCAGCGTATAAAGCAAATAGACAGGTCCGGGTTCGAATCCTCATGGAATAAAAATAATTTTTTTTTTTGGCTTGTTATGTAGTAAATATTATCTTTTCATTTTTTTGTATGCTTTTTTCTGGTTTTGAAGCATTTTAAGCTGTCTTTTAATTTGATTTAATTTCCAATATATTTTGACTCAAGCGACAGCTTGTCTGGCGATTGTCTGGCTCTTCGATTTGAGAAATTCAAGAATGTATTTCAATGTTCTCTGTAATTAAATGGTATGGCTAAAGTTTTTTGGCGTACAAACTAAATTAATACTATTAGAAAGTCAATGATTACAAAGCAACAGCTACTTTAAAATATCAAAGAAAATAGACCGAGGTCAAACAGGTCACCCAAACAGGACGGTGTCCCGGGACGGTGTGCTTTCGTGACACTACAACTAACATGTGAATTGCTGTTTAATACCGGCCCTAGCAGCTATAAAATTACTTAATAAATATCAGACATAAAGTCAGCTCATATCTAAATGCCTTTTTAATTGGAAATTTAGGAGCGAGACCGATACCTCCATGAGTTCAAATCAGCTTGCCGGAGAAGCAGACAAATATTCTGCCGTTCAGTACCGAACTCAAAACGTGACCAAACTGGCTTTAAAACATATTCATTCTCATGTCAGACTGAATTCCACTTGGGCACGAGTAAACGCACTATGGGCATCTAGTTTCGAATGATCTTGGCTTTTTGGCTTTCTGTTCTCTCGCTGTCGGTCCTTGACTATCATTATTCGCTGTTAAAAGAATAAATTGTTTTTAATCAAATGGCCATCGACTCGGGATTAGCTTTCTGGCTTGTAAGCTCTTGTGTAACTTGTGTAACTCACCTCTATAAGCAGTAACAAGTTTCTCTTGCTGCTCCTCATCAGAAACAAATTGTTGGAGCCTTTTCCAGGGCTCCCTTCCAGCCCCCGACGGAAATGATGGAGGCGGCTTATTCAATAGAGAACTTACAGTTCCTTGTGAACGTTGAACAATCTTTGATGCCAAAAAGGCTACTGAGACCCTCCTGGCATTAAGAAATGTTCTGACTCTCACCATCAACTCCTCTGGAGTTGTTCCTGTTAGATGGTCTTCCTCACGCAGATTGTTTTCAACTGCTTCATCTTTAACTTAAAGGACGTAGAAACGAGATATAATTTTTTAATGGATTTTGACGTTGGAAATTGCAATGTGCATGTGGATCAATAGGTTTGTACGACATGATGTTGCAAAATGTTATCAATCGATTATTAAACCCACCTGGCACCATTTGACCACCTATATCGTTGATGAACTTTCTAATCCGACTCTCCTTTGATTTGGGCACTTCAATTTGGAACTGAATACGACAAAAACAAACATATAAAGTATTCCGTCAAGAACTAGTCAAAGTAAAGAGTGCAACTCCTTTTTGCACAAACTCCCAAGACAAGCTTCGGAGAATTTACAGAATTTCAAAGCCCCAATAACGCTTACCTTCAAAGTTTGCTCTGATGATTTTTGTTCCATATTGGTTAAGAAAAAATGAGTATAATAGTCTAATAGTCTTCCTTGCAAAGCCACTGTGGGTACTAGCTCGCTTCCAGGTCAGACTGATAACCGGAGGTATAACACATAACACGTGTACAACAGCGATTGCGTCACATTTCTTACTTAAATCCCTAGCAAGATAAGAGCTAACAAATATAAATGATTTATAGTAACCTTAAAAATAGGTACGTTATGGCATTTAAGAAACCACCGGGAAGCCAGGAAGAGCATTGTTGGCATTTAGTCCATTTAATATCAATATACATGATTTACCTGGTACAAATGCATGCTCTGATACCATGACCTATATCACAATTCATTTATAATCAATAAACTTTTAAACAGGATGTAATAAGCCGCTAGATGCTTTTTTTAGCCAGTCAAGAAAGATGTGTCTTGTTCTAGTACTAAATCGTCAACCATGAAATCAAAAGTAGCAGTAATGGTCTCCACTGCAGTTGAATAAGGCAGAGAAAGTGAGGTATGTTACCTGCCCTAAAGTGTACTTCCGGCTGGGAAATTAAAAGGATTCCAATATTGCCAATCTTTGAGTGGATTGTTTGTTGACAAAAAATGTATTTTATATCTATTTTGAATACTTTGATGACGAATTTGCACTTATGCGAAAAAGCTGCATAAGGAAACAAAGTATATTACTCTGCCGGGTTATACCTTTCTGTTGTAGGTTATGTTGTAGGTTGTTGCTATGGCAACCAGCAAAGTACAACAAGATATGGGTGGCCGGCTTGGAAAATTGCTGTTGAAAAATTCCAATGATTTGTCCGCAGAGCGACCATATCCAAAGTGTTGAGGTAGAAAGTATTGTAAAAGCACACCGCTTACAACAACAAGAAAGGCAAATATCACTTGTTAATGAAGTTAAAAATACTTTACTAACTTCTGCAGTATCAGCTGTTGAGACCGTCACAAGGATAGAATCTGTGATAGTACATACTTTCAGTGACACTGTCAAAGAGTTCAAGGAAAAAACATTGCATCACTGCAAAAATAAGGGGTACTTGGATGAAAATAGGTCAAAATTGGAAAGTGGTCATAAGAGGCTTGTTATATGGCAGATGTTTTCTCTTACTACGCTCCTCCTACGCGTATTTCCGTAGTAGGAAGTATATATACATAGAAAGTATGTTAATGTTTGACCGCAGTACCGTAGTATCGCAGTTACCCTCGTACCAGGCTTTCCCGTCCATTCGGGACGCCTTTTCGAAAATCATGGCTTCTGGTAAACGAAAACGCGGAAACGTTGACTTTTCTCCAGAGGCGATCTTAAATGATATTAAAAAAACTGAAGACTTCGTGAAGTTTGTCAATGAATTTAGAGGTCATTTGTCGCTAAAATCAATTTCTGGAACGGTACAATCGTTAGGAAACAGCGATACCATCTTGTTAGTTTGTTTGATTTTTGGGTTCGATACCGTGTGTTGGGCAACTTTTGCCATAAATCATGTACCTAAAGTATTTGAAAAATACAAGAACATGCGGATAGACTGCATATTCAATGTAGTGAAGGCCATGTGCTCGAGGGATCTTGAAATTGGAGAAATCAAAGAACTTGTCGCCTTTTTAGAGGATCACAAGCCGGTGGACAATAATTTCTTCATCCCAAATGTTGAGGAAACGAGAATTGAAGAGGCTTTGTTCTGGCTCAGCGAAGGTGAATGGAACTATTTGAGATTCCTCAGCCCACCAGTCACAGAGTGCATCCAATGTAATTCTGACCTGTCTGTTGCTAATAGACCAAGCCTCTGTACGCTTTATACGCTTGCTGGACCAAAACCATCAACAAAGATTATGCTGAGATGTAGGGAATGCAATATATCTTACGGCTTAGCCATGTATACTTGCAACGGAGTCTCTAGTTATTATGATCCATCCCTCGTCAATTCAGGTAAGATATGGACAAATTTTGTATGCTTTCCTGCTCGCTAGCAGGTCTCGTACCAAGGGCACCAGATACCAGAACCCTGCATTTGGGCTTCTTGTTAAAGCTGTTGATAATAAGCAAAGTTTTACTTAGCTCAAATGTCGCCTGTTTTGTAGTAGTCGTAGTAATATTTCCCGTTCACCCAAAAACTCTCTCTTTCATTTTCTTTCATTTTCTTTCATTTCAAAACTCTGATCTGAATGGCAATTCAAATTAAATAAGCAAAAAAAATTGCAGTAAATATTGCGTTTGAGTACTTTTTGACGTCCCGTTTTCCCTGCCGTCGTCGTCGTGGTTGCTTAAGGTCCCTATTATTGAATAAGCACGACGGGAAACTTTAGCTGTCAGAACTTACAATCATAGCGTACAACTGTCTGGTATTATTCGCTGGATCGTTGAGCGGTAAATAAGGAGGCAATTGAGGACTTATAACCAACAAAATATTTACTATGACTACTGCAAAACAGACGACATTTGAGCTAAGTAAAACTATCTGTTTATTATCAACCATGCCCAAAATATGCAGGGTTCTAGTGCCCTTGCTCGTACGGTATCTATAAAGTGAATAGTTCGTAATTAATTTTTATATACATTATTGGGGGTAGGATACCAATTTGGGACGTAAGTCCTGTTTCTTTTTCCTGTTACTAACCCTTTTTCAATGTGTATTTTCTCTACTTTTTTAGTATGTAACTTAATTTAATTTAAGCTTACATATTAAATTACCTTTTAACTTAAGCTTAAGTTAAGCTTATATTTTTATTTGCATTTGTAAACTAAACTACTAAACTAAACTAATTAATTAAACTAATCTCTTTCTAAGGCCCAGAACCCTATCCTACTTCGATCACATACATATGAGGGAGAAATTTGAGTTACTATAGTACTGCTAAAAAATTCTTTGAGCATGCACTTTGGTATTAATTTATCAGTGTAGTTTCTCTTTCCTGCAATAAATTTAATTGTGCAGGTCAAGAAATCTCAGTGCTACAAGCTTCAAATGTTGTGTATTTTGACAAGAAACTTTATAGCTGGCTACCATCTTTGATGTAAGTTAAGTATTTATTAATTAAACTGTATTTGAATAGAGTGGTTTTCGTAAACCCGTGAAATAAATTGTCACCACTCAAGTGTAATAAAGTGTAATACCCCGAAAACACAAAAGAAAACACAAATATTAAAGTGTAATAAAGTGTGATACACTAATTAAAGTGTACTTCAAGGTTTATGAAAACCACTCTAGAGTGCAAACACTAAAAGTGTGCAACATAAATAGCACTAAATTGTACTAAATTATGCAAATTTTGTTCTGTTTAATTATTTAGTAAACAATAGAATTTGCATAATTTAGCACAATTTATGTTGCACACTTTTAGTGTTTGTACTCTAGCTAGAGTGAGCGCACTTAATCCGTGAAACTTAGTGGTTTACTATTTCACGGGTTAAAAGTGCGCTCACTCCATTGCACACTTTTAGTATTTGTACTCTATCTTACTACAATTTTATATACACCTATTTCAAAAAAGGTTGTCACCGCTAAGAGCAATAGGCGATAGGTAATAGGTCATTCCAAGACCGCAAAGCACTATTGATTTCTAATTGATTTACATATGAATAGCCAAATATTTGATGGAAGAGCGTAAAGAAAGATTTAGGATGGCTTAATTAAGAAATCAATAGAGCTTTGCGGTCTTGGAATGACCTATTACCTATCGCCTATCGCTCTTTGCAGTGACAACCTTTTTTGAAATAGGAGTATACAATTTTAATAATTAAGACTTTGATACTGAATTTTTTAATTCATGATTTGTGTTTTGAATTACGTCATGAACCTACTTCAAGGTTTACACTTTGATTGAATCAATCAATAAAATTAATAAATATATTAAGTTTATTAATTGATTCAAACATTTGCCAGGAAACATGCACTTATATTTGGTTAACAATATGACATCATGTCATCTTCAACAAATCAACATATTTTTATTTATTAATATTTGTATTTCTCATTTCAGAAATCACTGTTTCATATCTTTTGAGGGTTTTGCTGTTACTTTCAATGAAGTTTACAGCACTGAAGTAGAGAAAGTGTTCCAGTTAGGTAAAAAGCTCAGTTTGACTTATTAATATATAATTAATTAATGGACTGACTGTTTTAAAAAGTAGTTTGAACAGATTTTTTTGCAAAAATAAATATACAAGAAATATCACTTGAATAAAATATTTTGTAATTGTGAATCCATGAGGTATTTGTATTATTCATTATCAAACTGAAGTCATGGAAAATGATCATTTTTGATTATTTTTTAAAATGGATAAAATAATATTGCATTGAATTTTCAAGTAAACATGTTTTGCAAACTTCTATCCTAGCTATTACTGAAATTGATTAGTATGTTATTGTGAATTACTGAAGCTCACCTTGCCATCAATCACCAGCTCAATCACAAAAAGTAGCTCAACATACAACTTGCATGAAAAGCCTTTGGCTTGCAAATCAGCAATCCCCATTCTCTTTGGCGTAAATTAAATCAGCCATCCCCATGCCAATTAGGAATATTTTGTTTGTAATCTAATATATATTTCATACTTTTAATTAAAATTGTCACTGTAGCTATATTATATTCTGTTTATAGTAAAGAGCACCACTAAGAATGTTGAGGGTGGTGATAAAGCTGAAGAGTGTTCTTCATTTTCAAATGGTATGTATTTAGTGAACCTATCTTCTAGCTAATAATTCTTCTTATAGCTACAATCACGGACAAAAATCCTTGAGACAGTTATGAAATCCATACATTTGAGCTGTTATTTGATTAGGTCCCCGCTTACAAGTTCTTTATTGAATCCCCCTCCCCCCCCGGGTCAATGTTGTACCAGACGATAGCCCATTCTATGGACGACATTGTGCACCTACCTCAACATTGGGTGAGAGGGGGAGAGGGGAGAACAATTAACTGAAAGTGATGGGTTTACTCAAAAAGCAATATTTTTTTCGCTTTGTCTTAACCTTTTTGTCCGGCATTGTCTATGACATGTTTTGCGCTTTACGGGGGCCAGTTCAAGGGTATACCAAAAAAGGATCTTGCAAAATGTTCACATTAAATGTACATATTTGTACACGAAGTTGTAGATCACGGTCTTAGTGTATGAGGAAATACGGGACAAATTAAGTTTTCGCAGTTGACTATTAAAAACGTAGCTATTTCAAACTTCTTAGAAATAGAATAGCAATTTCCACATAAACGCTTAGAGATTGAACGTGGACCCTCTTCAAAGATATGAAAGCGATTAGCTATCTTCAGAAAGGTCTGGAGAATCAGAAAATTAAAGAGGTTAGGTACCACAGACGTGTGAAGTCTACATTTAGTAACTTACAGCCAGGCAGATTAATTCTAATTCATTAATTCATTTATATTCTAAGCCTCACAATAATTACCATAATTACCATAGCGCGTGGAAATATGTTACCAAATGTGTTATGAAATCACTGAATAATAAACAAAACCGCTGGTCGACGATCGCGGAACGGACATGTTGCGTGTCTAGTGCAACATGATACAACCGAGCTATCAAATCCCAAGGGAGTTTAACATGAGGTCCCTTCTTGTGCTAAGTATTGCGGTGCTGATACTAAGTTGAACGTTTTCTTATATATATGTGGGTGTTTGTACCTACATAAACGGTTATAACTCGGTTAACTTCATTCAAATATTGTATCTTTGAAATAAAACCACGATCAACAAGCCATCTTATCGGTTAACAGCCAATCTTTTCTATAAGTAGATATCAGTCAGTTCTTCTCTAGAGAAAAGTGGTGTAGATCGTTCGTTAACCGTTGAAAACAAAATCAATGAGGTTGTGAATCGTGCGAAATCTTAGTTTACCTGAAAGCTAACATATTGACAATTTGAAAGAGTTCCCTCAAGGTTTTATTTTAAAGAGAATCAAAACTTTTTGCCTGCTTGGGTAATGAAATTCCTCTATGTAACAGCAGTGTAACGCGATAAACTGACATGTCACGCAATGTCCAGAGGAATTGTAACGAGCACGCATGACACTGATCTAAAAATTATGTAGCGTTTTTAGATATTCGTTAAATGTTAGATTAAACAACAGACTTTTATTGAAAAAGCGATGTTAATATTTGGTTATTTGTCCATTAGAAGCAATCATAAGAATCAGACTCCTGTTACTAGATTTATAGTATTATCTATTTTAGTAACAAGGAAACTGTACAATGTTTCTATGACTCTATCTGCGAACTGTCTATAGTTCTCACGTGTAATACTTCGTTCCAGTGCTTGTTTCAGCATAATAATTGATCCGGGATAGGTATATTCTTATCTTGCCAGAGATATTTTATATAAATTCTCGAGTATGGTCGCTTATTTCCTTGATATAAACCATGGACACAAAGAGCTGAAGTACTATAATCACGCGCGACATCAACCAATACCTTTGTGAAGCATCAAAGGCTTTTTTGCCGACACAACTGTTATTCTTTCGTTACGATTGGTAATTAGAATTTGCGTTCATCATGACAACGAGTGAAAAATCTAGTATAGACACTGTGAAATTTACGTAAACGCGCGATAACAGGCTTATCGTTTATATACAATCACGGACAAAAATCCTTGAGACAGTTATGAAATCCATACATTTGAGCTGTTACTTGATTAGGTCGCCTCTTCCTTACAAGTTATTTCTTGAATCCCCCTCCCCCCGGGTCAATGTTGTACCAGACGATAGCCCATTCTATGGACGACATTGTGCACCTACCTCAACATTGGGTGAGAGGGGGAGAGGGGAGAACAATTAACTGAAAGTGATGGGTTTACTCAAAAAGCAACATTTTTTTCACTTTGTCTTAACCTTTTTGTCCGGCATTGTAGCTACATGTAGTATATTCAGATTTAATTGTGTTAATTACCATCTCTGACATGTTCACTGATTAGTCATCTACAGTGGACTTATGTACATTATATTGTTTCAATTCACAGAATTTATTGATGCAGAAAGTGATCAGTTGGATGATGAATGTATACAGGAAACACACAGTCTTTCTGCAGGTTTGTTAGATAAATGTAGTGAAGTATCAACAAGTTGTTTTCTATGAGCTAGCCTGTAAATATTATATACATACAAGAAAGTGCAAAAAAGATACCTTTCCTATTACAAAATTAATTGAAATATTGGTAAGAAGAATGTTATGAATATTCCAGAAATATATTGATACTATTAAGTTAAAATTCAATTTTCAAATTTCTCTTGTAGACAAAAATCAAACACTAAAGCATAAATCTGAGAAAGGTAAGTAATAATTAGTTATACCTGGACTGTGTACTTGCTGCGTATAATACTGGATTTCACATATATATTTCATTCGTTGATATACAGCACATATTCCTGGTGAACTAAGTCGCAAATCGGTTACCTCAGCTTTTTGGGAGGAAGAACTTTATCAGGAACTTCTAGACTTAAACCTTTCAGACAGGTGGACATTTTCAACAAAGAAATTAATACACAACCTTGAGGATTATAATGGATCAAAAGATGATGCCATTGAGTATATTATTAGAGAAAGAAGGACCCAAATGTACTCTCACACATGCTATGAGGGCTGTAGAAATAAAGGTAATTTGATCTAGCTGATATGAATGTTGTGTATGCACTATCAACACAGGGTAGTGATGAGTATATCAAGGATCATCATTATTTTGGGGCTCAGGAATCACATCAGCATTATTTTTTGGGCTCGGGGATCAGATTTTTAGCCTTGAGATCGGGATCAATTGGGATCACTGTTTTTCAGGGATCACTTTTTGGAGACAGGATCAGGGGTCAAAACGCTCCTTATTGTGGGGATCAAGGATCAGATTTTTAGCCCTGGGATCTGGGATCACCTCATTACGACCCTGATCAACAACCTTTTTATATATTTTTGAAAATGATTTTTGGTTGTCATATTTATTTACCAGGATGTAGAAGTCTGTACGTCATGAAAGGCAATTGGAAACTATCTTATGCACATTGCATGTTTCCAGTGCCTGTAACAATTCCTGGTTATGAGAAAGAGATCAATTATCCTAATATATGCAATCAATCACCTCAATACAAGTCTGCTTTCTGCAAAATGCACCATAAGATTGCGGAACACAAGGGAATGCCAACAGATGTGAGGGAGTTAATACTTTACTGCAAACACAAGAATCAAGGTTATTTTGTATAAGGATTGATGTACATATTGATTTTACCACAATCAATCAATTTCTTGTTTTCTGATTCATTGAGAACTGTTGGTAAATAAGAGTCCATGCCAATATATAGTCATTGCTTTGATTATTTTCTCCAATCATTGGCTTTTTTTTGCATAGGCATTTGTGGCATGGACTCTTAGTTCTTACTTAGTCAAAAACATGTTAGGCACAATGTAGCCACAGGGGTGTACAGGGGGAATGGGGGTGTGGTCCTAGAAGTATTAGTGCAAAATCCCGAGTCACAAGATGTCAGTTCAGATTTTCCCGAATCACGAAATCACTGCAATACTCCTAAGCTGTAAATTGTAATTTAATGATGGTTGGTAGCTGCAGTTGAGTCCGTTAAGCAATACAACCAATCATATATCCTGAATTGCTGATTAGCTTATTTTGACAAATTGCTACTCAGCGGTAGCAATTCAAAAGGTGGATAAATATCCTGAAAAATACATCATATCATGGAAGAAGTATCTTGGCTTTTCATGTCATGTTAGAAGTGTTATGGATCACAATCACAATAAAGAATTTATTAGATCCCAAATCACATACACACAAAAATCAGAAAACCCTGTACATCCCTGTAGCCCATAATTTGTTGAATGCAATTAATTAATCATAAGTTATTATCAGTAGCATAATGTACCAGTCTCATACAAATGTATGTTTGACTCATATATTAAATAATAATACATGTATCTCAATCAAATATATAAATAGATCCAGAGGAAGTCATAAAGGATGAAGGTTCAGCTCCTGATGGGATAAAATATCAAAATTGCAATGCTCCTGTATTTCAAGGTTTGCCATATGTTACTATGTCACCAGCAATAATAAATAAAATGAAATATCAAAATTTATCTAGCACAAATATCTATATGAATGTACAATGTATTCAAATACACTTAGAGTTTGTTAGTGGTTAGGACAGACTGTTTTACTGGGTGGCAATCCAGACTCTTTGCAAAGTGGATCTTTTAAGTCAATCCACTATACAAGCAAAGCTAGTCAGTGACAGCAGGCAGGGCCTATGATTTTAATATCTTTCTGGGAAGATGAGATGTGTACATTAAAAAAATTATAGTTTTTATCTATATTTAGGAACACGATCTTTTATGGCTACACATTCAGCAATACTGGATGAATTAAGTGATACATCAAGCATCACATGTAATAAGGACACAGTTGGAAAGAAACGTCTACAAAAATGATCCAGGGGTGTCTTTATCATTGCTTCGGCTGGTGGAAATATTGATTACTGGCAGCCTATTTATAAGTAAGTACTATTAAACACTATTAATAATACTGTTTAATTTCATAACCTATTGTTTTCTCTCCGCATTAACCCAACAAATGTAGAAAGAAAAAATGCATAAAGCAACTGCATTGTTGCAAATAATCTAGACAACATTTTTAATGTTGCTGTCATACAGCATTATTAAGAATCTGATACAGTGAAACTTGCTTAAGGGAATCAGATTTGTAGATAATGATAAAGTAGTGTAACTACTAAGTTAGCAGTCACAGTACTTTGCAGAGCCTTTTTGAAATCCATTTCCCCATTTAGAATTTCAAGATTGTGAGGCTTTCATTCTTTATTATCAAAAACGTTATCATCAAGCTGTGTGGGATATACAAGCAACAAAAGCATGACTTCAATTTTCAAAAAAATTAAATTTCTCTCAAATTCAATCATTTTGGTGACTTATTTAATTTGAAACAGTGCTGTTGTAGAACATTGTCACTGAAAACATCTGAATTTTACATGCAGCTATATATTAAATGATGAAAAATTGTGAATTATCTAGAATTATATAAACAATATTTTGCACAATTTTCAAACCTGCGAAAACATTTGTACCAAGCTAAAGAACTGGCATGTTTTTTACTAATAATACGACAGATTTTTCAAGCTAATGTTTTTGTGTATTTTTAGATCAGAGTCTCCTACACAAGCTTTTTTGATAACCATTGTTTGGTTGTATAACAAATTCAAGAACATGAAAGATGATGGGAAAAGTGATGAAGAAGTAGAAAAGGCTATCCAAGAAACTGTTTTAGCCTATGACAACATGTGCCATCTTGATGCACTTCGTGCATCACAAAAAGATTTACCTCTACCACCTCCATTCAACACTATGTGGAAAAATGTAAAAAAAGTATTGACCATTTACATCTTCAGAATCATGTTGACCCAACCTGCAAGCTAAAATACAATCCAGATGATATTCTTTCAAAGTCATGTAACACAATGGCCGCAGAACAGGTGAATGTTTGGGCAAGTAGAATGAAGCGCATTGTGGTTGCTATGCCATATTTGCACCATACGTTCTTTTTTCATAGAATGGTGAAGAGACGTAATGCCTATACAGAATTTTGTTATAAAACTGGCAAAATACCAATAATGCCTAAATCAGCAAAGAAATGGAAAGACAATTCATCATCATCATCATCATGTTTCCCCTGTGGCGTCGTGGACAACCTCGGGGCGCTCTTGCTGGAATCGGGTATCCAGCAGTCGCAGGAAATCAGTCTTCGCCATCATCATCTTTCTTGCCTGTTGCACATCAACACCAAGTATCTTTTCACTTCTATTCCACATCGTTCTCGGAGTCAGGGTATCGAATAGTACTTGTTTCTGAATGGCATTGTTGTCAAGCCTAGGTATACATTTGTATGTGCCAGATATTTAAAGTGCTGTGCCAAACAAAAGTCACGGATGGGGCGTGTCTTTGTGATGGTACGTAGTCGGTCATTTGAAATCCTGTAACTCCAGTCCACATCAGTTCCTTCACGTTCTGCCCGGTCTGGAGCGTTTTTTCGTTCAAATCCTCTTCTAACCATTTTTCGTAAGAAGCTATGCCATATGACTTCCACCTTTCCCAACTCTTTCTCTGTTAGCTCCCATGCCTGTATGCAATACAAGAGCCTTGATCGTATACAAGTGGTGAGGAATTTTACTCTGGTTGACAGTCTAATCCTTCTATCAGTCATAATATATTTGAGATCGTTCCATTGACAATTGAAATGTCAACAGTACCAAATTTATCATTCACTTTGCTGGAGCCCATCTTTGTTCAAGATCATGTAAATTTATTTGATTTGATACATGTAATTAAGCCATAGAAAATCTATGAGATAATTAACATTAACCTACATACTTAATAGTAGAGTTCAATCTGAGTTTAATTAACTACACTGATTACTATAATTAATTCGTTTTGTTAGCAGGGCATATTAATGACCATATCAGTCTAAATTTGAACATGTTGTTACAATTTTATAACAATAATTAGGTCAGGTCAAAATACAGCTAGGGTAGCAAAGGTGAGGTCAGAATCAGATACATATGTTACAGGCCATGTTTCACAGTATATTGTACATTCATGCATCACTATGGAAGTTTTATGAAATTCACAATTAATAAAGAAAAGAACCCAATTCAAAACAATTGTGGACTGACCAATTCTCTCATTGTGTTAATGTGAACATTAGGTAACAGTTGTTTTTTTTAAATAACTGTAAGCAATATATATACTATTACAACTTGTACTATATATTAGCCTTTAAAAAAAATCCTGGTGCATTTACAGGAGGTGTACATTGTATATAGCTGTTAAGGATGCCAAGACATATAAAGCTACAAACAATAGATCAACACATTTGACTGCGTGTATTACATGCAGCTTTACTTGCTACTTCTCCTTGTCCTTTTTCCTATAAATAAATAAACAATGTTACAGGTCTACTCGCAAGTAAGACTTTGACATTTATGGAAGTTAATGACCACTTGTTTTGATTTCTGTCACATGAATTGACAATGTATGATTATTCTATTTATGCTATCTTGGTTGCTACCTTATACAATACCCTTGTGGAGTGTATCTCTTAGGGTATCCACCTCTTTACTTTTTCTCTTTTCTGTATTTTAGAAAAAATACACACAGAAATTGGTTATCATGTCAATATTACTGTCTATGTTCACAGATATGAATTCAAATTAATTATAATTACCTTTTCTTTTGGTTGCTTTTTTTCCAGATGCATTTCTATGTGTTTCACTCGCTGACACTTCTGCAATGTCTAAATATAAGCAGGATAATTTGATACCACTATATTTGATGCGATAATTTGAAAAATGATTTCAATTGGCAAAATGTATCGAACACATGATCAACTACTGTAAATTTGAATACAATATATTATAATTATATAATTCTATGCATGCTTAAGGAAATTTCGGCATGGTTATTAAGGAAAATTTTGAATAAATATAAAAAAATTGATACAAATGTTTTTGTACAATATTTTTTAAAGGGCCCCTTGTAATAGACAAAAATTGGGGAAAATTTAAAACCGATTAGAGTTTTCCGATTTAGCGGCCTTTCGAAAGTTATTGCCAGACACTAATCCCTTTGACAAAAGCTTTTGTTTTTTACACAATAGAGCTTCGCTCAAAACGCTAACAACACTTAAAATCATTATAAGAAGCATTATTGTTTTGTTTTGTTCATCAACAAGTGCGAAGGTATAGTTTCGGCGGTGCTTCAATTTGATGTCAAGTCAGTTCCAACGGTGAATTAAAATTACCTACTTTTTTCGAGAATAATGTGTACGTAAAGTCATATTTCATGCCAACATACAACAAATGTTTTTGCTCACGTGTTTGTAAAATTATTTGTCCTTTTACCTTTTCTTGCTTATTTATTGTTTTTCTTAATTGCTTTTTTTCTGACGCCGTAGTGAGAGATCTGGATAGAGTAGTACGTACCAGTGGGAGAGGTTTTTAAATATAACGATCGAGAGGCCTTGAGAAAACGGACGTTCTTTCGCATTGCCTTCGAGCTAGAGCCAAAAACAAGCTGGATTTTTAAAACTTCTAGCTGAATTAGCTAAATATGTTTCATCATAGTTAATGGTTTCATCGATTTGGGTCCCAGGGAAAGAAAACACCCAAATACTTTACAAACTCTATCACACATCTTTTGTCGTCTAATTATCACACTTGGTACAGCTTTGATTGAGCACTCAATGACAAGGTACTTTTGGCTGGCTCAAGCCAATTAACGCTTATCGAATCATTTCTGGAAAACCTTTTGAGGACCTTTGAGCTAAAAATGGCAAAGTTCTGTTGTAAGTTAATTGTGCGGTTACCTGACGATGATTTCCCAATCAACGAGTAAAATTTGAATCCTGCAGAAAACACTTTTTCTTAGAAAAAGGAAACAGCAAGTTGCTAAACATTCAACAGGGGCTAACAGGGGTTTTGTGTGATCATGGTTTGATTCGAATTGATTGCGTGATCCGTGATTTTCGTGCGAATTTCCTGAAATCGATTTTAAGATATGCGTGATTCGTGAATTGACGGAAAGTTTGAAGTGTAACAAGACAGTGATCAAGACCTCCCTTCAAGACCTTGACCAAGGATTAATATAACTGAGTTTGATTAAAGCTGACCGCATTCTGTATTAGACAATTACTGCTCACAGCAACATTAGTGAAAAACGTCTTCGCATACTCGTAGTCACGTCTAAGTGCTTTTGTAAACTTATGCAAATTTCGCTTTTACGCTTGCCTTCGACAATGGTTTTCACAAAATGTCAAAACTTAAGGTCAGTTCTTGAAACTTATGGCTTGTATTCATATAATGCCTGCTTAATACAATATCTTTGTCTCACAAAAGTATACAAGGAAAATTTTAATTAGGTATATATATACCGAGAACACAAGCATTTCATTTCAAGCTAAAACTCGCATATTTCTTAAGAAAACATCGTAATATGCACGCATGCGCAAACGTTGTTCTCTAGTGTCGCTTACAGCACTATTAGGTAGAACAAACTGAACTACCTGCAAAAAGGCTAAAAATGCTGGCGCAGAAGTGATTATCTGATCTACTATAATTACTCACAATCAGACCGTCAACAAAACTGCCAAAATCACTTTCATCTTAGCAAATAACATTTCAAACTCAAATACGCATGTGTAGAATGCTTGCTGTAGATCCCACACGGCTTGCAGCTCTGCTTTGCTATAAGAGGGCAAGTTGTTAGGATAGTCATATTTGCCAAAGACAGCTGGGTTTCGAAAAGGCTCTGAAAGTATTGAATCTGCTAACTTAGTAGTCTCATTACTAATTATCCTCCTTAACACGATTGTCACTTCTATTATCAGGCAGTCTCGTTTTGAATTATAAAATTTTCATACAGGAGACACAAGACAATTTTTCACAAAACACCACGATTGTTGCCTGCGCGGCTAGATATTATACTAACGTCTGTTAAAAATGTGGACGGGCACTATATCAAAATTCTTCGAGTATTGTAGGCATTGTTTTCGGTAATCGCTGAAGAATAGAGAGAAACAATAGATCGTGATGCGGTTAAGAATTTATAACCTAATTTCACTTTGTCAGTTATATTGGCACGTGCCGGTTTCGTATTGCCAGAATCCCGGAAAAGACGCTAAATCGGAAAACTCTACTAAAACTGATTCTTTCTATCTGAAGATGAACATAGCTGAAAAACTAGGCCATCATCATTCGAATTTTGAGATGAATCTTCCTCAGAATGGAAGAATTATTATTTAAAACCTTGTAGAACAATAGGGTTGTATGTATGATGTCATACCTACACAATTTGAATGCTTAAATACTTGACAGTTTCTACCTATTTCTTTTGAATGAAAAGAAAATGGTATTTATGGTGACTACGTAATGAAGTCATCAAGCCAAGTTTGACTAAGTTTTAAGTCAGTTTTAAATTTTCATGGATTTTCAACATTGCAACATTGATTTGAGGGAACGATTTTTCAAACCAAAATCAGTATAAAATGAGATTGGAATACGAAGAAAAATTCCAGCTTAAACAAACCCACCAATTGTTCTTCCAGGACAATGCATTTAAGTTCAAAATAGGGGTTACATTTGGCATGAAACCATGCCTTAATAATGTTGCTCTCACTGCATTCACTTTATAGTCATTAAATTTCTATATTTACTTTCAATAATCCCTGTGCTTCTCTCTGCAGATCCAAGATTAGGTTTCTCTAAAGAGATAAAAAGGACTAAGTGAGATTGCACTCCATTTTGAAAACAACATGAAAAGATAATTATTGTCAGTGATATTTAAATTCCAAACAAATAATTGATTGTGCATTTTCCATTGTTTACAGTTTTCAGCTTTGGAATTGACCATTAATTCTGAAAAGGCAGTAGCTGCAGTGGTGCTGGTATTACATGTTTTCTGACTTGGCTGGTCATGGGCTTGCTGATCAAATTGGAATTGTTCCATCTCTTTTTTTTGTATCCTGCAGTTCTCTATTACATTCAGATAGCTGCTTTTCCAATTCCTTAACCTTATCTTCGGCACAAAGAGTTTTCATTTTTTCCCTGTACAGTTCTTCCTCATGCACTTTCTTCACCTCTCTCACTGCTCTGTCTATTTCCTCCTTTTTAGCAGTCTCTGGATCTTGAGGATCTACCGGTACCTATTTTGCTTGTACTATACTTGATTGTTGTACATGCTACTACACAACTACGGTACTATGCTATGCTTACGTTACTGGGATGGCCTATTTTGTTTGTACTATATGTCTTAATTGTTCTACATGCTACTACGCAACTACGGTACTACGCTATGCATGTGTTACTGGGATGGCCTATTTTGCTTGTACTATACTTGATTGTTGTATATGCTACTACGCAACTACGGTACTACGCTATGCATGTTACTGGTTACTGGGTATACGCAACTACGGTACTACGCTATGCTTATGTTACTGGGATGCCCCTTCTATGCTTGTACAATACTTGATTGTTGTATATGCTACTACTACTACTACGTGTATATTTCACTGCTTTATAGCTCGAAGAAACTTAAAGTCGTTTAGTTTGTTATCATACAAGTACTGAATTCTGTACATGCCTGGTATTTATAGAGTTTTATTGATACTCTATAGAGAACAAGGGAAACACACTTAACGGTATCAAACTACTATAAAGCATAGTACTCTAAACATTAGAATACACTTTTCGATTTAACCCACTAAATATATATTTTAACAAGGTCATTGTGCAAGCCAGATACCACATATTCCCATTGGTAAGAATATACGAACTATGCAACTACGCGTAGTACAGAAAAAATATCAAAACTCACGTCGTATAACTTGCCAGGTATAAAAGTGGTTAATTCCTAAGTTGATGTCAATTAACAACCAATATAGATAAATATAAAACCTACTATCCCAAAACTTCTACATTTTAATCATATTATCACCAAGAAATTTTGGTTTAAGATCGAAAAGAACAATAGGGTTGTACTTATGACGTCATAGATACACGATGTAGATGCTAAAATACGTGATAACTTTTTATCTGTACCTTTGGAATTTGATGAAAATATATTGCTTGGTGACTATTGGTCACATATAGATACATTGAACCACGTTTCAAGTCATTTTAAATTTTTATCGATTTTCATCCAAGTACCCCTTTAAAACTCAACACAATACGATCCAACGATTTAGCAAAGTCAGGAACAATACTACGCCTTCTTCAAGGCATGGCTGAACAGTTTGCTCAAGTCAACATCTATTATAACCAAGTTCAAGAGCTTAAGTCTCGAATCCATGACAAAGAGATCGCTATCAGTGAACTTAGGTCAATCATTGCGAAAAGTAATACAAACAATTGTGTACGGGAAATTGCTTTGAAGGTTGCAGCTTTTCTTGAAAACAAGTCCGAAAATGACTATGTTGTATTATCATCTCTATTAAAAGATATGTTTGGGAATCTTGGCAAAAACACTGGAACCAGATGGAGTGAAGAAACAAAAACCTTCTTTGCAATAATTCTTGATTATGGTGGGCCAGCTTTAGCAAAGATTGTTACCAAGAAACTCGGTGGCGGTCCCTGCCTTGACACTATGTATCGTACTGCGAGGTATAAAAGTGGCATTGCAAATAAATTGAAGAAGCACATTTTTGATGAAGAAATAGGTTATACAGGTCCCTTTGCCTTTGCAATAGATGCAACAGTAGTACTTCCTTTATTGAAAGTAAGAGGCAATCAACTTATTGGACTTGCATCACAGGAAGAAATGTACCTAAAAACAGCGAATGACGAAAGCCACAAGAAAGCAAAGCAAGCAAACGTCATGCTTTTAACACCACTTCAAGAGCATGTACCATCATTCATTTTAGCCATCTCCCCAGTACATAAAGGCCAGAATCATGCTCTTGTGCAGCATTGGTTTAACCAGGTCATATTATAGTCTGGTCAGCACGGCATGGCTGTGGTCGGTTTAGGAGCGGATGGGGACTCAAAGGTGCAAAAGTATTACATTGAAAGGTTCAGACGAAAGGAACAAAGATTAAATGCTATTGACGTTGCACATGATGACTGACTACAAGTTTGTTCTCGAGGACTTATCATGGAAATGGTGCATGGGATGTCAATAATTATATTCTGATTTATTCATTTAAGCTGCAATCGATATAAAAATCGAAGCCAAACGGCCCGCCAACCCAGGTCCTGAACACGCTTTTGGCACTTTACATATATCGAAGGCAAAGCGTAAATGAATATATCAGAATATTATTATTGACATCCCAAGCACCATTTCGGTCTCAGCTTCTATGTTCTATGTTTTTGGATCTAGCATGACGTCTCATTGTTACTTGTTGTTTATTCATAGGCCTTTGTTGGTCAATAAAGGCATATGGGATATGGTCAGAGCAGATCATGGAACTGAATGGTGCCTACTTCTCTTTATTCAAGACTACTTGAAGGGTTTCCGCGGCTATCAGCTCTGTGAGCCCTATTATCAATCAAGGTCTAGTGATGTGAGTGAAATGAAGTACACTAAGTAATTTTTCTAATTTCAAATCTAGTCAGAATTCGTTTTACGTGCCACGTTAATTTGTACGCAAAAAGACCAAAAATGGTGTCAAGCTGAGAACAACATTTTTAAAAGCCATTTAATTATTAGTAAGAAAAGATTATCACGATCACTTTTTGAGACCTTTGATTTTGTATTTTAAGAATTTGCCTGCTGAACGAAAGTGGGTAGAGATTAACCAAAGAACGAACTACCCCATGAAAGAAGCAGTGATTGACATGCAAAGACGACTTCTTATAAACATGGCTGACCCAATTGATAAGTTTTGTGTTTCTTTTGTATCAATTTGTGTTGCCGAAGTAGGCGTGGCTAAGGCCGTGAATTCCTGGAACGAACATCCTATTGAAGGTACATTGGTACGAATAAAAGTATTCGCATGTTATCCTAACCAACGTTTTGATATGACCCTGCTCTTGCGCCCTTAAAAAACGTCAGAAAAACCTGGACGTGATGTGAGGGGGGGGGGGGGGGTAGACAGCTTTGCGCAAAACGGCCGAAAATATTCCCTCTGACCTTGGTCGTTTATGCGCGCTATATTTTAGAGATTTTTAGAGGTTTAATTTTAGGCACTTCTGTGCAGGTAACCGTCAAAGAATACCAAACGCAAAAGCAGAACTATCGAGTCGCTTGTCTTCCTTGAGTCCTCAAGATGTTCCGACTACTGAGGAAGCCATCGCCATGTATGAAACCAGCGGAGGTCGACTGACGACTAACGGAAATCCAACACTTTTTGAAACTGCTGTTATTTCGTTTATTGACATAACAAAAAGATTGGCTTAGCTAGCAAAATAGTATCATTCATCTTCTTCTAGCACTGACTTTCATCAATTACTGTTTAAGTTATTTGTTGGGTTACAGAACACACTTTTTGGCAGACCATTTTTGAAAATATTAACATGCGCCATTGACCACATGCAGTAGCCGAACATTAGCCAAGTAAAAACTGATATTAAATTATATAATACCATGCAGCAGATTAAATTATTGTACCGCACCTTTATTGAAGCGCCATTGACCACATGCAGTAGCCGAACATTAGCCAAGTAAAAACTGATATTAAATTATATAATACCATGCAGCAGATTAAATTATTGTACCGCACCTTTATTGAGGTGGTGAACATTTGCTACATGATGTTATGGACCTAGAAATTTGAACATATACACTTCACAGTGGTACTTTGACCAATGACAAAACTACTGAAACGTGCAACATTTAGTTGCATTGTTACCCATATATAAATTTTACAAAATTCATTGAGATGGTAATAAGTTTCTGTGCAAATATGCAAATAATAATCATAGAGAAAATATTTGTGGGCTGCAGCGTAACGATTTTTGAACCTTTATAGGATGTATTGTGCTGTATATATAGAAAGGCTGCCTTGGGGGCTTGCAGGAGGCAAAAGGCAGGACACTTCTTGGGATCAAACTTGGCTTTATTCAGTGCAGCATTGAAATATAAAGTTAATGATTAATGATATTGAATATTGAACATAAAAAATGTAGCTCCATTACATATACACAGGAAAAAATTGTCAATTTCCAATTTGGGAAAAAAGTGGGGAATTATTGGGGTTTTTTTGGGTTTCAACATTAATTTCCCAGGATTGGAAAAATGCTACCAAAACCAATCTTTGGTCATAATATTCCCAGTAAAATCCCATCTTTGGGAAATTATTGTCCCAATACATTGCCAACATTGGGTTTTTATGAAGACATTGTATTCCCATTAAAATACCATCTTTGGGAAATTATCGTCCCAATGCATTGCCAAAATTGGGTTTTTATGTAGACATTATATTCCCATTAAAATACCATCTTTGGGAAATTATTGTCCCAATGCATTGCCAAAATTGGGTTTTTATGTAGACATTATATTCCCATTAAAATACCATCTTTGGGAAATTATTGTCCCAATGCATTGCCAAAATTTGGATTTTATGTAGACATTATATTCCCATTAAAATACCATCTTTGGGACATTATTGTCCCAGTGTATTGCCAAAATTGGGTTTTTATGTGAACATAATATTCCCATTAAAATACCAATGTTGGGAAATTATTGCCCCATTGTATTGCCAAAATTGGGTTTTTATGTGGACAGAACATTCCCATTAAAATACCATTGTTGGGAAATTATTGTCCCAATGCATTGCCAAAATTGGGTTTTTATGTAGACATTATATTCCCATTAAAATAACATCTTTGGGAAATTGTTGTCCCAATGCATTGCCAAAATTGGGTTTCTGTGGATGCAATATTCCCAGTAAAATCCCATTTTAGCTTTGAAAGAATATTCCCACACATTTCCCAGAAAGCATGCATTAACAAACATTTTTTATCAAAAACAACTTTAATTATATAAACTCTAATTTAAACAAATCACTTAACAAATAAATAACTTTTTTTTGCAAAGTGCCTCTAAGCTGAGTATGTGTAAGGTCAGTTAAAGTCTTCTTGTTTCAGTAAACTCATTCTAGAGAACTTTCACAACACTCTCTCCTTGCTTTAAAACCTTGCAGTCAACAAACTGACTTAATAACGAGGTTACAAACTCTTATGGCTATATTCATATCAGGCTGAAATTGAAATTGAACAGTACTGCTTTGTAATTGGTCACTTATTACAGTTCCTTCCTTTATATGAACTCTACTACAACAAATCTCAACAATTTTCAGATGTGTTGTAATAGTATAGTACTTAACAATTAGCTAGGCTTTTTTTGACAACAAAATCTGAATTTTTCAAGTTGTCCAAGTTATCTATTTCCTTAGTCATTGCAATATAACCCTGTTTGATTAACTTTTTTGCCAGTACCTGTAAGCTGAGAGTGTGTAAGGTCAGTTAAGGTCTTCTTGTTTACATTAAACACCTTCTGGAGAACTTTCACAACACTATCTCTTTGCTTTAAAACCTGCTGTCCACAAACTGACTTGATAATGAGGTTACAAACCCTTCCGGTTATATTCACATCAGGCTGTAGTTGAAATTTAACAGTTTTGATTTGGTCACTTGTTGCAGTTCCTTCCAATTCTTGAGAACTTAGTATAACCGTATCATCTGTATCACTACCACGGAGGTCATCACTACTGCCATCATCAGTGTTGTAAGGATTTCCACTTGTACTGGACTGTAATACAGAATCAAGGGTTACCTATATCATACATGTCTCTTAAAATACTGTATAGAATACTCATTAAACTTATCTTCCCTTGAAATTGCTAGCATAATATGTTTATTCTTACCATGACAGGTAGGTGCGGCTTTTTTGCTTTTTTCATTTGCAATGTCACAGGAGATCTCTTCTTGTCCTAGAATTTAAAAGGAAACCTACATTAAAACCTCACCTTTTAGTTTTGAAATAAAAACAATATCGTGCTTATTCTAGACGAAAAGTTATTTTTATGTTTTTCTCACCTCAGATGATGATCCAGATTCTCCTGAACTGAAGCTTCCTTGACCACTCTAGAATTTACATGTAAAAGCATGATGGTCTTAATTTAGCTTCTATTTGTAAAACGTATTAAAGCCTGGTTTTCATCAGATTGTCTGTTTTCAAGAGTAAAAAAACTTAAGCCAGAACAATTGCAAGACAGTATAAGCACAAGGATAATTTTTTTGATTTTATGCTTGTGTCATAGTGAAAACCAGGCTTTAGCAGATTTTTCAAATATTATTTCAATAAGCATTGTGTAGAATGCAAACTATCCATAAATGGTGCTACTTATTATTTAGTACTGTGTCATGGATATATTAAATGCTTGCCCTCTACCCTAAATTCAATATATAAGCATGTAGTGCTCACAGTCAATTTGTTGATTGAGTGTGATTTTTAGCTGGCAAAATGTTGATTAGCTTACTCTTTTTTTATGGCGTCTTTGTTCGTTGAAATAATCTTTTATGTGTTGCATTATTCCATCTACATTGAAACCAACCTCTGGGACAGCGCACTGATCTGCAATCTCAGTAGCAAATTGCTCCAATTCTAGTCTTGTATCAGGGTTGTTGAATTTAGAATAAAAACTACCCCACTTTTGAGTTGCCAGCATACCCACTTTTTTCCTCCTGTATAAACAATAAATTATTAAATTTTAACACAAGCACATTGTCACAGCACAGCAACACAAGCCTCACAAAAACAAGACTGTAAAATAGTAACACAGACACGAGTATTACTATTTGAAAGTATTTTGACTGAAAAGGCCTTATAGGCAGCCTCAATAAAGTTGTATCTATCATATGTGTAGGATTAGCCTCAACATAACTCAATTGCTATTAAATTAACAATAACGATTTTGTCAAAAGAACTGATCGTCAAGGAGAGGAGATTGCTGGGTTTCATACGACGTCATTCTCAATCTTGATAGAATTTTCATTGAGAGCACATGGTCGAAAACAGACCACCATTTGAGGCAGATATTGAAATTCAACAGCTGTTTGAAACCCAGCAATTGCTAAAATGATCAACAAACATACTTAATTGCTTACTTAGCAAGATAGACCCTCCTTGTTTCGGCATCGTGTAATGCCAAACCAGCCATTGTTGGCTTGGATGCCTTTTTGGTGCTCTCGCCAGAGGTTGTAGGAGAGGAAAGTACTTTGAAATGTTGTTTCAACTTCACCACTTTGCCATAATTTAATCCAAGATTTTTAAAGATATTGGCGTCACTGTCTCTTTGTAGTAGGTCCGTTAATGCCTCAGGCTCGGTTATATCCTCATCTGTAATAAGAAGAATTGTTTAAGACTTAATTAAGCTTTAATATACCAGAAAAAAAGCAATATATTGAATGCTGCAGCTACATGAAACAAACGTGGCTTATACATACATACATGCATTGTACTTTATTTTCCTTTGGATCGAGTTAGTTCAGTTAGGGTACGTAGCTGGCATCAAAATGGACACATATGACACAAGTTTAATTTAAGTTATGAGTTCGTAGAAATATATCATTTAGTCGACAATCGTTTTATTTTTATTTTACAAACACAATTAAGGCAAATTTGAATGTTTTACCCAAATCCCAGGAGATGAGTAGGACCAAAGAGATTGGCGCCAAAACTAGTGCAAAGTCCGCCAATCTTCATGCTGGTTTTCACTCTTTTCCCATAAGCTTATTAAAAATTAGCACTGCTTTTGGATAACAAAAGAAGACTGATCATATGAAATAGTCTTGTATATAGAATTTTAGGTTTAGAGGGAATTTTTAGAGAAATATTGACAAAGGCAAGATTGGCGCGAAAACGTACCTTCGAAGGCTTTGGCGATTGTATCTCCAAAGATTTTCTTCAGTTTCTCAATGATTGTATCTTCACCAATCTGTTCAGTCACTTCTTCACCGCCACTGCTGTCCATATTTTATTACTGATTCGTTGAAAATACTGATAAATACGACCTTTTAAGCTGAAAACTTTCTACAAAATTGACTTCCCTCCTCTTCAAAAGGCGGCAGGAAAATGCTTGTTTGGGCACTCCTGAGCAAGTTAATTTCCTCGATCTATCACTGCTTCTGATTGGACTTTTATATAAACTGAACAATGATTGGATAAAATTTCCCGCCATATAGATCTATTCTCGTTTCTAATTGGGTAGCATTTAAGCTCAAAAGTGATTGGCTAAAAGTTCCTCCTAACTGACCAGCGGCTTTTGAGAAAGGCGGGCTCAAAAGGTGGGAAAAATTAAGTTCTTTAACTTGTTTTTTTGTACTTTGAGATCATATTTGAGTTTTGTCTATAGAAGAATGCACGAACAAGAAAATACTTTTACATGGAAGAGAAGTGATATCTCCTCCTGTGTTTGCAATGCAAAAAATTATCGTCATGTCCACTGTCCTTGCACAAATTGCAATGGTCGTGCAACTGATCGAAATACAGAAATGAGGCATTGGAAAGAGGCGAATTATACTTCACTAGATACATCCGGTAATGTCCAATCCAAAAACAACCATCTTTACTCTGATTGTGCGGAGCCTGAGGAAATTGAGAGTGATCCTGAAATGGAAATCGACAGTCAAGAAATGGAATTCGTAAACAATGACTATCAGCAATGTCAAGAGTGCACTGGTCAAGACCAAACAGCTGCTTGTAGTTCTAATGGCGAGAATGTTTATACCGACATAGATACAGATTTTGGTAACCGTATTAATGAACAATCTTGTAACGATAATCCTCTCAAGAAACTCATTATTAATGCAGTATTGAATGCACTAAAAATCCAGAAAGACAGTGGGTTGTCTATTAAAACTTTCTCAGACATTTTGGATTATGGTAAAAAACTCTTGTTGGAATCTTGCTCTTTAAATGAACAACTGTTTGATATTGATATTTTGATAACTTTGTGGCCTAAATCGTGGAACGATGTACAGGTCCTGTTAAAGGAAGAAGGATATTCCGATGCAAAGGAATACTTCATTTGTTTTTGTTATTATGAAACCCAAGGTCGAAGTTCTTCAGTGAGTAAGCTTAACTACACTGGAAAATATAGTATAATGGAAAACAAAGATGATCTTTGTGTTCACTGTGGCAAAACAGGTTATATAACATATTATTATCTTGGTCTTGAAAACAAAGTATGGAATTGGTTTCGTGATAGGAACCTATGTCATAAAATGCTATCTCACTGGATTGAACGAGATCACTGGCTTGAAAGAAATGAAACTTGGCCGCTGAAAAAGGAAATATGGGATGGTAGTCGATGGAATGAACTGCAGTGGTTTTGGGACCCTAATAAAACTTGGGTTATTCCATGCTGTTGTGAATACTGTGGTATTCCAATATCAGTAGATCATCTAATCAATTCAGAAGATGGGCCTATGGAGGGTATCAAAGTTGTAGAGTGCCCAGAATGTTTGGAGTCATTTGAACATTCATTAAAAACAACTACTGGTTCTCCATTCAACATTGCATTAATTGGTCACTGGGATGGCTGGCAAGCATTTAATGGATCAAGCTCAAGGAATTGTGGCTCCTTAGAAGTTTCTATAGCAAATTTAAAAAAAGAAGACAGAAGTCATACTGATGAAGTTTATGTCCTGGGATTTGTTCCTTTAACTTTTGTTCCAAAATTACCTGAAACCTATGACCCATTCCTTGAGCCATTGATGAAAGATATTTGCAAAGGGTTTATTCATGGATTTGAAGTTGACAGACTCTATGATATTAACATAGGTGACTTTGATGAGCAATCAAATGTACAAAACATCCGTGTTCTACTACTGTGTTGGTCAGGAGACCATCCAGGACAATGTGAAATAGGCAAGCTCTTAAATCAAGGTACATGTCCCTGTCGGAGATGTAGATTAATTGGCCAGCATCTACCAGAAAAAGACTCAAATAAACATATGTATTATGGTGATAACCGCTTACATTACAGACATCAGTGGAAGCCTCGCAAGATTTCTGAGATGCTTACAGATCTTTATGACATTGAAGCTGAATCAAGGACAAGCATTAGAAAACAGATGTCATCACAGAAAGGTGTCACTGGAATTAGTCTTCTACATAAATATTTATATCCTCTTTATGGGTTTGACATACTTCAAGATTTAACCTATGATGTATTTCATACTGTATGTCTGAATGTTGTCAAAAGCCAAGCTCAAAGACTTCTAGATCTGAAACTAATAGACAAAGCATATCTTGACAAAGAAATTAAAAACTTCCCATGGACAAAAGAACTCAAGAGTGGTAGACTGCCAAAACCAGTTCAAAACTACAATGGGTCTTTAGGACAATGGAAAGCTGAAGGTCTCCAAAAGTTCTCTTTCCCCATGGCAGATTGTGTGCTTGATAGTAAGATTGAAAATCCAAAAGAGCAAGAAATCCAGCACTTAGTATCAAGGTTGACAGAAATGCATTTTAATAGTGGGAGATATGGTTGGACCAACAACATGATTGAAGTACATCATAAATTGTCATGACGCTTAAATATATTAGTAGAAGAAATCCAAGGACTTGGAATGTGTACAATTTCTATGCATAATCTCCTTCATATTCATGAAGACATTATTAGATTTTCAGGAACTGACAATTATTGGTGTGCAGTTTTCGAACGAGCTGTTAAAACCTATACAAAAAAATCTAGCAATTGTAGAGGCATTGAAAAAACGTTTGCTTTTGCTGAGTCAAGAAGGGAATTCCTTAAACCCTATGCTGAAAATCAAGGTGAAACACTTGGAAAGATTGACAGCAAATTAGTAAGTTGGTTTATTTTGTTAGAATATGTATTTTAGCATAAATCTATAAAGTTGACTGCAGCTGTAATTGCCATTTAATTAATTCCCATTCTTGAATTTATACCTTTATTATTTAATACAACTTTCACAAGATTAAGCAAAGTTAAATATTAATTTTCTCACATCTCACTCTAGGGCTTTGCAAGTTCTGTTGAAACTGCAAAATTGGCTATTGACAGAAAAGATTCTCCACGTCAATCATTCCTCCTTGGTGCAATGGGCAACATGGCATTTCTATCAGAAGCTGATAGAAGAAAGTTAGCAAATGCCTTGTCCGTGAAGTATCCTACTTATCAAAGAAATGCTTTGTGACTGGCAGGAGCTTTGAAGGCACTGTTTATAGATCTGGAGAGACAGCAGTGATAGACATTAATCAGCAAGAAGTTGTTGTAACATTGGACAGGTTTCTTTCTTTAAACACCAATGGCGAGTCATACAAATTGCTAGTTAAAGGATATATCCATCCTAGCTCTTATGCAGATGATGGACAGCAAATAATAAATTTTTGGAGTGGATTTTCAAAGGTGCAGAGCAGCCCAAGGAGAGAGTCAGCCTTTTTTGATCTGAATAGCATACTAAGGAAAGTCATTCTGTATAACTGTGGTGAAGAAACATCTAGTGTTGTTGACTATCAGAGGTATCAAGAACAGCTTCCATTTGATGTTGTTGTACCAGTGTATCCACAAAAGGAAGATATGCTACTCATTCAAGGTGTAGGGGCTGATGACATTTGGTATGGCCATGTTCGCAATGTTAATCACACAAATAAAACTGTGGATGTGTTTTTCTTTGTGGAACAAGAATGTCAAACATTTTTGTTAGAGAAACAACTGGGAAATGTGCAAGGAATGTTGTCCCATGGGACTCACTAATAGGGATTGCTGAAGGAAATTGGAAAAGTTCGTCACAGTGGCAAAGAGCCATTCACTGAAGACTAATGATAGTACACTGTACTAAATAACTATGTATGTATTGTATATAGAGGGGAATTATTCTATTCGATTTTTGGGATTCAGTTTAGAAATATTTCCAATAAATTCCCAAGTATTGGTTTTTTGTTGGGATTAAAGTCCCATTCAATTCCCATTTTTGGGATTCAGTTTAGAAATATTTCCAAAAAATTCCCAAGTATTGGTTTTTGTTGGAATTAAGGTCCCATTCAATTCCCATTTTTGGGATTCAGTTTAGAAATATTTCCAATGAATTCCCAAGTATTGGTTTTTGTTGGGATTAAGGTCCCATTCAATTCCCATTTTTGGGATTCAGTTTAGAAATATTTCCAATAGATTCCCAAGTATTGGTTTTTGTTGGGATTAAGGTCCCATTGAATTCCCATTTTTGGGATTCAGTTTAGAAATATTTCCAATGAATTCCCAAGTATTGGTTTTTGTTGGGATTAAAGTCCCATTGAATTCCCATTTTTGGGATTCAGTTTAGAAATATTTCCAATAAATTCCCAAGTATTGGTTTTTGTTGGAATTAAGGTCCCATTCAATTCCCATTTTTGGGATTCAGTTTAGAAATATTTCCAATGAATTCCCAAGTATTGGTTTTTGTTGGGATTAAAGTCCCATTCAATTCCCATTTTTGGGATTCAGTTTAGAAATATTTCCAATGAATTCCCAAGTATTGTTTTTTTTTTGGGATTAAGGTCCCATTTTATTCCCATTTTTTGGGATTAAATTTGAAATTTTTTTCAGTCAATGCCTAATTGTGGGATTTTATTGGGAATAAGATCCCAAAGCTTTCCCATTCTTGGGATATAGTTGGGAACGTTTTCCAAGATTGGGAAATATTTGTCTAGCGAAATATCTAATAAAAATATCTCCATAATATCCCAATATTGTATTTAGAATTTCCCAATTTATCCCTTTCTTGGGAAATTTTCCATATATTTCCCAATATGTCTAGATTGGAAATTGACCATTTTTTCCTGTGATACATACAATATTTCCAAAATCAGCACACAAATCACAACAATTCACCGATCCCGCCTGTTAAAATTCACGTATTTTGAGCTGACCAATCAAAACCTGCTATCTCGTCACGTGATCTGAGCCGCCATTTTGTCGGACATCAAAACCAAACCAAAACATGGTGAAACATTGTTGTTATGCACTTTGCAAGTCGGATTCCCGCGATAAAAAGAACACATATAACTTTTTTCCATTCCCCAAACCTAAAACAAGATTGGAAGATTGTTTGAGGTGGATTAAAGCGTGTGGGCGTCCTCATTACCAGCTAAATATCCAGAAAATAACGAAAGACATCTACGTCTGTTCAAAGGTTAGATGAGACTTTTTATTGCGTTTTGTTTCTTCCGAAAGAATCCCAGTTCCCGACTAAATCTCAGTTATTACTATTTATCAGCATTTTGTTGATGGACGACCAACTGAAATTTATCCTGACCCCATTCCTGCCGACGGGAGCTCGGTAAGGAAAGCAAGAAGAGTGATCAAGAGAGTTCGAGTACACAAAAGCGATGGGTAAGCGACTTTAATACGTACATATAAGTTGTATGTATTTCTTTTCAATAACCTATTATTTTTGAATTTTATAGTTTGATATGTGAATGTGCAAATTGTTTTCACAGTGCTGAAGCTGCTCCAAAAAAAGTTCACAAGAAAGTACCGTTGAAACTATGGAAATTAACCAGTTTAGCTTGAATGACACTACAGGTACTACAGATCTCAACACTGTGGACATTCATGACTGTCTTCATCAGTCTGTAAAAGTTCAAGATAATCCACAAGGTATGTTCCTATTTTGCTAGTAGGTATGGCATTGCATGCTTGGAATAAAACTCTGCCAGTTTATGTAGCATTTCTTGGCACTTTGATTGGTCTGAAAAAATCCTTTGAACAAAAATATCTACGTTTGTACGTACAACAAAGTCACAAAATGGGGCTCCAGTGACCATTAGTTGACCTTGGACTTGAAAATAATAATCATGGTTATGCTTTAGTTGAAATGTGTCATTGGTAGTCACCTCCAAGCAAAAATTAGGGAGGGAAGTTGCTGCCTCTAATATGGTCATATTTCTGGCTTTAAATGGACACTTCACTTCTAATATTCCAGTTTGTCCACTGTCACACACTTTGCCATCTGGTGAAGCACCTAGAAAACTGAAGTTTGGATTTACAACCAAACCACAATCATGAATGTGAATCTTGTTATTTATTTCCATGTATTCCCCTTTTGCATTGTCCTCATTATTTTTCCCATGAGTTGTTCCTTCAGATGTAAATGACTTTGGATCAAATATGCTTTTTAAAAATTTTTCATTTACATCTTTTTTTCTTTTGAGAACTCTTCCAAACACAGAAGCTGTTACTCGTTTTTGTCTACTCTGAAACCATAAATTGCAGTCAGCCTGTAATACTGTAGCTTGTTCAAGTGCTAAAGCTTCTCTGTGAGTGGTGGGAAGAAATGAGTTACATTGCAGGTGGTCTGCTTGCTTCAGATAGAAAGGCCCTTTTTCAAGTGGAAATTTCAGGTCTCCACATTTGGAAGTTTGCGGCACTGTCATGATCTTCTCTTCGTATAATTTTGCCTGTAAAAGATTTTATGCTTTTTTAAATGTTTGATGCAATTTACTGATATAATACAAGTTCTTATTTATTTGTTTGTTTGTATGCTTAGTGATTCCTGCATTAGATGTCTTAGCTACTGCATGTACCATTGCAAAGCTGAAAGAGGAGAATATCAATCTGAGACAACAGATAGCACAATACCAAACAGTTCAGGACAGTCTAAAGAAAGAATTGTCTATAAAAATACTTCATGAGGAGGAGATAAGAAGAAGCAAAGACAAAGAAGCTAAGTCTACACCTCCACCTGACCACAAAAAGCATACTGGTTACATTTTTGAGAATGTAAATAATTCTAGTATCAAAAACCTTTTACACCATTACACTGGTTTTAATCATACTAGATTTATGGTTTTATTCAATTATCTTATCCCATGCAAATAAGAATCTAATTCACTATGAAGAAAAGCCAAATGTTTGCATGAAATTAGACTTAAAAGATCAGCTTTTCCTTGTTTTATGTAGGCTAAGAAGTGGTTTCACAATTAAAGATCTTGCCCACAGATTTAGTATTGCAGAACAAATTGTTTGTGTTATTTTTAAAAGCTGGATAAAATACATGTATTTTAGGCTTGGCTATCTTTCACTTTGGCCTCATAGGGACACTATTATAGAGCAGATGACACCAGCATATAAGAAAGAGTTCCCTAATACAATTGCTCTGATAGATTGTACAGAAGTGAAAACTGAAAGGCCCTCTTCACTTTCAGCACAGTCACAGTGTTACTCTGATTACAAATCTGCTAACACCCTTAAGGCTTTAGTTGCTACTGATCCAAGGGGGTCTTTAATGTTTACTTCAGCCCTTTTCAGCGGATCAATATCTGACAAAGAAATATGTAAATCTGGAGGTTTTTTCCAACTTTTACAGGACCTTAAAAATTCTAAAAAGATCAATACTAAAGATGGAATCATGGCCGACAAAGGCTTTACTATTGAACAAGAGCTTAAGGAAATAGGTCTTCAATTAAATATTCCCCCTTTTGCTTCTATTTCTTCTCAGATGAGTTCTAGTGATGTTAATGCAACAAGAAAAGTAGCAAGGCATAGGATCCATGTAGAAAGGGCTATTAATAGAATTAAAAATTTCAAACTTGTTGGTAGACAGATTCCCATAAGTTTATTTCACAACATCAATGAAATATGGTGTGTATGTTGTTACCTTACTGCCTTTCAAGATGTTCTTGTAAGGCAACCCAAAAGCTAGAGTGATTTTATTCAACTCATGAAAAAAGCAGTATACACAAAAAAAGTCAGTAGTAAACTTTTATACCCAGTGTTTTTTATTGTTGTTTAAATACTACTACTCACTAGTTAGTCAACTTTCTTGCATGGGTTAAATAAAATCCCGGGGGGGGGGGGGACTCCGATCGTAAATGGACGGGGATGCTCGTCGTACCTTTTAGGGGTCAAAATCTGCAATCTGGTACCTTTTAGGGTGTCTCAGACTTAGGTGGACTATCAGAGACATAGCTGGTACCTTTTAGGGACTGTTTTGGGGTAAATAAACTACCTAAAATAAGCATGAAAGAGACGATTTCATTGATTCTTCAAATCACATCGATAACAAAGTGTTTCATTACTTTAATTCTTTATTATTGTTTTTGAATTGGTACCTTTTAGGGATAGAAATGAATTGTTGCCACTCCCACTCAGGTACCTTTTAGGGGTCATTTTAAAAATTTCCGACGAGCATCCCCGTCCTGTTATATATAGGAGTCCCCCCCCCCCCCGGGATAAAATCACTCTAATGTTTAAGTATAACTGTCTTTTATCTTTGAGCACTTTTCTATATTTATTGAAATAATAAAGGTAATACAACAAAAGTAAGACATCTACCTGATAAACTAGAGATGAACCTTTCTGAACACTGCCTAAAGGGGTGCTAGTTAAATTATGTTCACTAGTATCTTCATCCAAAAGATAAACCAGAGCACTGCTTTTTAAACTGTTCTTGAGTTTCAGGATGTCTTCTTTTGTTGGAGGAATTAGCCTGTTGAGTTAATTCATTTAATATTTATATTGCAATAACTTATTTGTAAATAAAGAATTTTAATAAAAATGCAAAGGATTTTAAGCATGTGGAGATAATGATTATCATTATTATCAAATAGAATCATTCTATTACTTCTGTTTGGTGATTTTGGTAAGCACTGGTCTTTTTTTCCTTTCACTCTGCTTTTTGGCTTTTGCTAAGATCATATTAACCACTGATCGTGGTTTGATCTTTGAACCTCGTGGCTTATGCCACTGTTGTGGCAAGCTAGTGCATGATAACCCAGCAGGTACTTCTTTTAGGCCCTGTTGTTGATAGTGAACCAGCGTGTAGATCAGCGCCAAAATTTGCGAACAGTTTCCTGATAGACTGAAAAACAAAAGTGAGGTTTTCGTTTCATAAAATATTCTTACAGGATTTATAACATTGTTCACTGCCGTTCACGGACAATTTGGTTAAACGGATAATAAAACATTGTATTACTGATTGCCGTAGCTCCACCTATTTCTAGATTTCTATCCATGAAGACCACGTTAAAAGAGAAAATCGCCATTATACATTTATCTTTTTATCAAAAAGAGATAAAAATAAACTTACCCTGCTACACAAGTACAGTGGGAGTCTGAGAAAAGTCTTTCCTTTAAAGAAATCTCTAAATTCAACTTGTGGGGCGGCTCCGTTTTTCGCATTGATCTGTAGCTTCGAGCTCGAATTATTGTTCTTTCGTTGCTAATCTTGTGAAGTCTAATGGCAAAAATATAAGCATCTAGGAAATAACGGTAGCCTAGTTCTTTACTTCTTCTAGTGAGAGTCTTTTTTCCGAAAAATTCCAAAGAAAAGTCATCAGGTAAAGCATCCATGCGAGTACTTTCCATCTCCGCCATTTTGGAATTTTGTCCGAGTCTCTTTGGTTGCTATGCGTTGCTAAGAGGGGGCGGGGCTTGTAAAAACAATAGGCGGGATCGGTGAATTTTTTTGAAACAGCATTCATCTTTTAAACTCTGAAAGTAATATTAACATGTGTCCAGTCTGTTAGGTACTAAGTCCAACTCAACATTTGTTTTAAAGGGATACCCCTAGTGCACTTCATCTAGTTAGTACCAGAGGCAGAGTTTGGGGCTGACTGCTCACTTACACCATAACCAGCAGTTTCAAGCACTTCTTGTGTTTCTCTGATAACAGGAACTGTGCTGTAATCTCTCTCTGCTCTGCACAGTGGACATGAGAAATCTGGTGTTGCAAGGTTCTCCTCCCGCCAGTGTTCAACACAGCATATACAGCCAATAATGGTTTCACATGCACTGCAGGCTGCTGCAGGCAATTGTGTCACTCCAAAACAAATGGTGCAGCGGAATAACTTCACCATGAAGTCAGAGATGTCTTTGTCTGTACAAGCATTTCCATTAACCTCTTCACTTCTTTTGCATCCTTCATTTTGCTCAAATCCTCTCGCATTTTCTTCAATTCAGACATGACACTTTCAACTTCTGACTTGCTTGTTTGATCTGATGACAATTTCCTTTTGCCACTCAAGGAACTGGCACTTTCCATAGGAATGGCATAAACTTTTCTGGTTGCTTGCCAGAATGAATGACCTATTATGAAATAATTTAATAAAATATTAATATAATATTTAGTGTACTTGCATTATAGATTATATGGTCTATAAATAATATATATACATGTATATGTGTGTGTTCACATGTAAAGAAAAATACGTTTAAATATGTCCTATATTACATCTAACAGCTTCAGCTGCTCATGGGATTTTAAGTTCTCCAGTGTAATTTTTAAAGCACCCACCCCCCTTAATTTCCCCCTCTCATATTATCCTCCTCAGACACCACCCCCACCACAACCAAACTTTTCAAGTATCAAGCGAGTCCTCTCATTTATCTCCAATCACATGTGCCCCCCAATTCTTTTCTTGTTTTCATGGACGTCAACAAAACCCATTTCTATACGAAAACCACCGAACTGTGGTTTTGAAGGAAAAATTACATACGATTGCCCCACCCATAAACGACAGTGATCCCGCCAACAAACACGAAGAAATTAGTATTTTTAGTATTATTTTAAGAATCCTATTTCAGATCAAGTAGTAGTGTAAGGTTACCCTGGGTACCAGAGGATAATATTTCTTTTCAAATCAATTTTAATACATTTTTTATATATACTCTTTCTGCATTGCTATCTTGAAGTTATTTGAATATTATAATCATTCGTTCATGTTTGTGGGCGGAGTCACAGACGTTCGTGGCGTGGCAGTCTTATGTATTTTTCCGACTAAACCATGGTTTGCTGGTTTCCGTAGTTTATTATCTGTGAAGGTTGGAAGATACATTTTTCATCATCATTTCATATTTTTATCGTTTTTAACGAAACAAAATGAATCAAAACATGAAATAAAGGAAAAAGATGTAGTTTCCCACGTCCAAACCTAATTATAGACCTGTCAAAACCTTTCATTGTGCATGTTCAACTCTGAAATGCACGACCAAAAACGTTGGTGTGGCACCAGACGTCTCGTTTCAAATGTAAACAAGCGCGAAATGTGTTTCATGCTTAATGCTTGAACGAAAATGGTAGTATTATTCTGTGCATTTCAATTCAATTCAATTTCTTTATTCACACATTTGGTTTTTATAGCTCAAGAAATTAAAAAACTTTGAGAACAAAAGGTTACGTTTCAAAAAATCAATGTGTTTAAAAATAAATAGAACAATGTTACCGACCTGAAAAAAGCTTTAATTCTGCCAAAGAAAAACTCTAACAAACACGATCATAAACGTGGGTGCAGCACCAGACAACGTCTCGTTCAAAACGTAAATAAACGCGAAATTTGTTTCGTGCTTAATGCTTGAACGAAAATAGTATAGAAATTAGAAATTGTAATAAGTTAATTAATTTAGTTCATCAATGTATAAAACTGATTTGCGAAACTGAGTTTGTCCATTATCAAAAGTCGATCGATTTAGTATGCTCACTGTGATTAGCAGGTCACGAAGGTCACAAACAAATTTTATTATTTACTCATTTTTTCCCTTTGTTTCTGCATAATTGCTTTTCATAGTAAATTTTCAGTATCCACTGTGATTTCCAGACCTAGTAAATCGAGATAACAGCCAGTAAACGCTAAAACTGTGCCGAAAATAATAAGCTTTCAAAGTGCACGTGCCGGTGATCGTCATGGAAACACTGCTGATTGAAAACTTGGGGCTGTTTATCTAAAATCGTCGTAGGGCGCATATTATTAAAAACCGTGCAAACTATAATTGGATGCTCTGACTAGACAGTATGTAGAAAACTTTTTGCCATGACTCGTGAGTCCGTTCGGTCACTATTCATGCGATCAATTGGAGTTGACGAGATTTCATAAATTCAAGTATAAAAGACGATGCGATTGAGAGATAAAATTCCTACAACTATTACTGCATGCATATCTCGCACTCAGTTGCTTAAGAAAAGAAAAAGAAAAAGAAAAAAAATAGTCGTTGAATCGAGGAAATTAATTGAAACCTAGAGTACTTGAGCCGAAACGGTCATGCACAGACAGCTGTGAGAAAGTTCCTGCAGGACTTTTCCCACGATGCCTTTAATACATGGTATCGGTACGATATTTAATTTGGCCGTTCCTTATATTATACAAATGGATGTGGGTACTTAAAATGAAACTTCTTATTTTACTGAAACTACTGGAATCATTCTTACCTTTTGTTGACTCTGAATGCATTATTCGTAAGCCTTTGCTGTCTAGAAGCATGACGCGGGTTCCGACTTCTTCTGAAACCATCTCGGATACCTTTTGAACTGTTGCTGTTTCAGCTGTGAGGGTAAGGTATATCTGATAAATAGGTGAAAGTTTTCCATCGACGACTTCAGAAAAGATGACATTCTTTCGCCATGTAGGTTCGCTATTTGACTTCTGGATTGTAAATTTTGGTCGTGAGGGAAGTCTTTGTTTATGAGCTTGTCCAGAAATGCCGGAGGCACCAGGTGGGGGAATATTTCGTCAAATCGAACCCGATCCAGATGACTGAGATTGGTAGGAAAATCTGTTTCCTAAAGGCACAGGCGCATCTTGCTTCTGAAGGCCATGTACTTCGTAGACAATAAAGGACAGAATATCCTCAGTATTAAATTGCAAAGTAGTTGGATCTGGAGTTACAACTGTCTCATCTCCGATTAGATATATACTCTCCGGTTGGAGACTGAATATTCTTCCTAATACAGATAGAGTGTTTTCGTTGATTTTAACTTTTAGAGTTTGGTCTCCGCTTCTAACCTGGACTGTATCCATATTGAGTTGAAGTGGCGGGAGAATAGAGAAAGGCGGGAAATGCGCACCACAAAGGTTGCTGGGTAGAAAATAACGGCCCGCAAAGTATGCTGGGACTACAACTAAGTAAAAACTAAAAAAGCAAATACGGAAAAGACAGCAATGTGTGAAATAACACGATTAACAACTTAAGACGAAATGGAAAAACGAAAACAGTAATAAAAAACCATTAAACAACAGACAAAAAGCAAACAAACCAACAAACTAAAAAAGAAGTCTATGTCAGTCATAAAAACGATGAAACGAAAAACGAATAATGGACAGTAAACTAGAGGAAAACGAACTGATACAAAAAAGGATAAAAAAAGATGTGTGAGATTACATTATAAACAACAAAAGCAAATACGAGAAAAGAAGAAGTAGTAAATATAAAAAAAGTAGAAATTTTTTTAGAAAACTAAAAAAGCAAATACGGAAAAGACAGCAATGTGTGAAATAACACGATTAACAACTTAAGACGAAATGGAAAAACGAAAACAGTAATAAAAAACCATTAAACAACAGACAAAAAGCAAACAAACCAACAAACTAAAAATGAAGTCTATGTCAGTCATAAAAACGATGAAACGAAAAACGAATAATGGACAATAAACTAGAGGAAAACGAACTGATACAAAAAAGGATAAAAAAAGATGTGTGAGATTACATTATAAACAACAAAAGCAAATACGAGAAAAGAAGAAGTAGTAAATATAAAAAAAGTATTAAATAAAAAAAGGAAAAAAGCAAAAATTGCCGTGTAATTCCATTTTAGACTTAACGTTAGAAAAGAAAAAACGGAATGGCGGAATGTAACACGGATTGTTTATGTCCCGAAAATCCATCAGCAAGGACAAGGTTGTGCACTTCTGTACTAAAAGCACACACAATGAAGATTAATACAAAATTTGATGTAAAAATAATTATGTTAACTGGAAAAATAAATAAAAATAATTTGCACTATATAATATTTGGTTTCATGTAATATCTGTATATCAGCAACGCAATTTTATGCAACAATAGTTATAGTGCATGCTTGAATAGACCTTTTTTCTTCTTTTCGCCTGTTGAGAGACGAACAATTGAATTCGATGCCAATATAATCAATGGATGTCAATCGATGATCGATTAGCAATCGATAAAAGGTTACAGAAACGTGGGCCATCGATTGATGATCGATTTTCAATATCAATCGATCGATTGTTTATTGATTGTATTGATTGGTATCGATTATTGATTTCATCGATTAAGTACGCTGGGATGAACAGCTACAACTGAGGATCCTAACTTGAATTGGATCAACTCTGGTTAAAATCTATCCATAGATGGCATCTTTTACTAGAGTACTAGAGTAGGCTCGTCTGCATTAGCTGTCGCTCTAATCGCCAAGCAAAGTCGAGATCATAGGCCAAAAGCCCTCTCAATTTATGATCAAATACATTGGTGACTCTTTGCTTGTCAATAGGCCATTTTTAATTCATGCACATTATTCGGTGTTCGGGGAGGTCTGGGTTTCAGTCAAAAAAATCTCCCTCCCCCGGTCAAGTCAACTTTGGTATCTTTCCAATTTTCCTTTTTTGAAAAACGAAAATTGAAATCCATTTTTGAAGTTAAAAATTAAGAGGTATATTTACAATTTTACAGTTTTCACTAAAATTCAATTTTCAAAATCATAAAAAACGCAAATATATCAAGCAGTCCAATTTTGGTATCCATTCCAAAAATCGAATGGCCGGAAGGTACACGGTCCTGGTGTGATAGATGTGATCTTGTGATTATATTCTGTAATGTACGCCGTGAGCAAGCTGTGTCCATGACATACTCAGTATCTACAGCATCTTGAGATAGGTGTGACTGTCCCAAGTAGACCCCATGATCAGTTCACCTTAAAATGATAGTGTAAAGCTGAAGGAACATCTTTAAGCCAATTTACGGTTTACATAAAGGAGTGTAAATCTTTAATTTCGTGCTGTGAAGGTTGCACTATTGACTTCGAAAGTAGCAGAGATTGTAGATCATGGTGACAGTTCTCTTCTTATTTAATTATATTCGATTTTGAGAGTGACAAGGTGTTGTAATTGAATTTAGTATTGTGTCAAACAGTAAAGGGCTGCCAGCATTTATGCAAAACGTCCAAAACATATCTGGGTCATACAGGGGGATTTTCTTGTTGAGTACAAATTGCCTGTACATCTCCTGGCTTACAACATTCACTTCCTTTAAAACACACAGCGCATCAATTTTGGAGATAAACTAAAGTCCGAGTTAGGATTCTGAGAGGATCAATTCCAATTTATTTCAATGTCCATTGCATGAAATGGACACGTGAAATTTGTCCATCTAAACAACACGAGAGTGGTCTGTCCACTGGTGAACTAAACGGGAATTACTGCTCCTAAAACCAAAGGGAAATACATCAAATCTGTCACTTCACAAATAAAAAGAACTTGGTCATCTTCAAGGACACGGCGAGTGAAGACAAACAACAGAAAGCTACTGCATTGGAGCTACTTCAAGAGAACAGCTTTTTGCCTCCGATACCGGCTGTTATAAGGTCACTCGTTCTTTCACCAACTCTCGCCCAGCTTTTGGGTTGAAATAGAGGTATTTTAGCTTCAGTGGACGCTTTTAAAATTCACAGAAGTGATTTCCTAGAGACTAGGACTCATCCGTCCCCTCAGTATTCTCCTTACACGTTTAAGTCAAGACTGTTAGCGCTAGAACGTTACAAAATGCATGGGTTTTATTTTTGTTTATGTCATTTTCGCGTTTTTGTTGTAAGGTCAACCACGACCCCCCCCCCAAAAAAAAAGTTTAAAACAACAACAACAGGAAGCCCAACAAAAATGAGTAGAAATTCAAAATAAATGCCTAGAGTGGACTAGCCTCATCAGACCTATTATTACATGTCACAGTGAAAGAAGCATGGTTAAAAGGATGTATTTCTTTTCAAAGCAGCTAATGGGGTCATCATCAATCTCGCGCCCAGGGCCTTTTCTTACTGGCTTGAGGTCTGGCCGCCATTTTGACAAAAAGGGAGAAAAGAGCCTTGGGAACGAGGTTGTTTTGGTGTTCAACCAAGTGACAAATGGTAATCTCATTATTGTACGACATATTATCGTATGTCAGTGGTCGTCAGCAATGGCGTCCACGAATTTGTTCGCTCATGCTTTCTTAATGTTTATTGCTCTCTGGATCTTCTATGGTCAATTAAATTATCAACAACATGAAGATAATGTTATGGACTGTATGTTTAACATATTTTCTGACTTCAAACTGCGTTCTCTTCCACTTGAGGCCCTTGAAGTCCGCCATCTTGGATCACGTATCTCCACTGGAGTTTGATTGGAATTGTTCTTTCAGAAATCCACACATATATTTATCCATATCACAAGAATCCTTGGTCATTTACAAGAATCAAGAGGACAAGGTTTTTACGTAGTAGAGTCGTGTATTCGGCTAACTGTCAAACCTCTTATAATCCCGCCATAATTTCAATACTTTTGGTTCGCTGCGGTGACGTCGAAACCCAACCTGGCCCTAAATTGAAATCAGCTTCCAGGAAATGTCCTGCCTGTGAAAAAACTGTGGCTACTAATCACCTTTCTGTTAACTGCACGGAATGCAACAAGTCATGGCATATTAAATGTGTTGGCTGCGCCAAGAAATCTATGCCCTCAACTTATATTTGTTGTGGATGTGCATTACCAAAGTTTTCGGATTCATTCTTTGAATTTGATCTCGAAGTCGGGGATAATGCAGGTATGCTTAGTTCCCCTTCCAAGAACAGTGACACTGATTTATCCACACGATTTAAACAGTACTACAAGAATACTAGAATTGCTCACTTGAATATAAACAGTATTGCTGGGCTGAAATTCCAAGAAATCAAATCTTTTATTCTTCAAGGGTTGTTTGACATTGTGATCTTGGCCGAGACAAAAATTGATGCTGCTTTTCCCGACTTGCAGTTTTATATTAAAGGGTTTAGAATGTTTCGTAAAGATAGAAACAGACACGGTGGTGGACTCTTGATTTACACTAGAAGAGAACTTATCACTGTTCGAGTCTCTCACTTGGAGTGTACAAACATCGAGACAATTGCCTTAAGCTTTCAAACAAGGAAGTGTGGCCCTAAAACGCTATTATTGGGAGCCTACAGACCGCCCAATTTATTGAAATCAACCTGGGTACCTCAATTGAATGATATGCTACTTCGAGCTGGAAAATACCACAATGTTGTTCTCGTTGGTGATTTCAATTGTGATCTTTTAAAAGTGGACAGCAGCCCAAGAGATGGCCGTGCTCTTATTGACCTAACTGAAGTTTATCGTATGTCCAACATCATTAATCAACCTACAAGAATCACTAAAAACTCTACAACCCTTATCGATGTTATCTTTACTTCCAAGCCTCGTTCGTTTTTGGCATCTGGTGTTTATGATCTAGGCATCAGTGATCACCATTTAGTGTACGCAGTAATGAGATCTCATTGTCCGAAACCTTGTGTTAGAATCAAGAACAAAAGGTGCTTTAAACACTTTGATCCCAATGTTTTCTCATGGGAAGTCTGTCATATTCCTTTTCATGTCGCCCATGTCTTTGATGATGTGGATGATGCCACTTGGATATGGGGCAAAATGCTCACATGCGTTTTAGATAAACACGCTCCAGTGAAGAAAAAAAATATCCAAACGTGAACATGTTCCTTACATAACTTCAGAATTACTGGATGCCATTCGTTGCCGGCGGAAATTAAAACAAATGTATAACAGAACAAAAGACCCAGGTGACTGGCATAAATTTAAAGATCAGCGAAACAAAACCTCTTCTTTGAGAAGGAAATTGATTTCTAAGTACATAAGGAGTAAATGTGATTATGCTAATGGTGATCCCAAGGCATTTTGGAGTGTGAAAATTCCATTACACTCAAAGAAAATAATGAAGTTATTACCGACAACAAAGTCATAGCAACGATGTTCAACAAACACTTCTCTGAAATTCAAAACAACAGTACTGATTATCCAATGATTGATAACTGGTATTGTGCCGACAGTCATCCAAGTATCTGTGCCATAAAAAGTCATTGTTCCAACGTTAATACTTTTAATTCCATCACATCAGTCCCTACGAAGTACAGCAGTTTCTGGCAAAACTCGACCCTAAAAAGGCCACAGGTCATGAGGGAATTCCTGCCAGAGTTCTTTTAGACTGCGAGCAGTCCCCCTTTTCCCTCCAGATTCCGATAATACGAGTTTATCGAAAACTCGGCCGAGCGAGGAATGGGGGAGAGAGGGGGAGGGGAGGTTGGGAGAGGAAAAGGAGGGACTGCGGACAACACTGTAGCGTTTGAATTACTCGTTGCCCACACAACGCAAAATTCCCATTGGTCAGAATTAACAATCACTCATCGGCATGTCAGCTTACTGCCAATCACTTTGGTGATCCACACCAGGCATACTTGCCCATCGTAGTTTGATAAAACATGGCGGAAGAGTTAATTGAAGCGTGTTTAGAGAATTTTCCAAATGTAAATATTTTAAAATCAGAACAGAAAATTGCCGTTAAAAGTTTACTAGACGGTAAAGATGTTTTTGCCGTTTTGCCGACGGGATTCGGCAAGAGTCTTATTTATCAATTGTATGTCATGGCAAAACTTAAATCAAAAGAGCGTTGTTTAGTTCTGGTCGTTTCGCCATTGAGAAGCATTGTTCAAGATCAGATCAACGATTTAGCAGCACTTGGAATTACTGCAGCAGAATTAGGGGAAGAAACGTTCGACGATGTTTCAGAGGCAAGATTTTACGTGGTTTTTTCCTCGGCAGAGAACTGCCTTTCGAGTCAATTTCAGACTATACTGAAGAACAAGAAATTAGACCCCAGCTTGATCGTTGTGGACGAGTCCCACACCGTGGATACCTGGTATGTATATAAAGCTTAGCTAAGAATAGCTATAGGTCAGAAGTTTGTATAAAGTCTATAAGTTACTACACAACTGACGTCTGTGATTGTAATGTTGGATACAAACATGTGGGAAATCTAACCTTATAAGAAAGTAAATCTCCAAAGATTTATGAAGAGCTCTCTCTCTACCTCTATTTAGTCCTGTAAATAAGTTGACTAACATTTACAAGATTATTTTGCATATTATTCAATTTATTCCTCAACTGGCTATATATAGTTTTCGTCGCTTAATTCTTGGTCTTGCTTTTTTTTGTAAGGGGGACTCAAACCAAGAAGAAGAAGAATACTCAGCCAGCATTCCGAAAAGATTATGGAAATTTAGCTACCCTCAGATCGTTTTGTTCGGAAGGTAAGGTACTCCAATGACACTAATGTTTATTCAAGCCTGCATGTTCTAAAATGTCCTTTGATTAAATTTTATTGACCATCTACATTGTTACAACAGGCACTCCACTTCTTGCACTCACTGGCACTGCAAACAACAAAACTTCAAAGAAAATAAAAAAGCTGTTGGTAATGAAGCCTGACACAATAACTGTGACTGTCAGCCCTGACAGAAAAAACATTAGATACACAGTACTTTCAACAGAGAAGGGAAAAGAAATGGAAAATCTACAGTGGCTTATAAACATGGCAAAGGAAATTGGTATCCTAATGCCCAAGACAATCATATTTTGCAACACTTATAATGAAATTGCAGCAGTGTTAGCTTATTTACTTAGAATCCTTGGTGACTGTGCATATATTGGTGGACAGTTAAAATGCCCTGCAAACAGAATTATTGGAATTTATCACTCCATGACATGGGATAAGTATAAGGACAGAGTTGTGGAGTCCTTTAAGAATGATAATGGAAATATACGTATTGTACTTGCTTCTTCAGCCCTGGGTATGGGGGTCAATTTTCCAGATGTTCGGTATGTTATTCACCTTGGGCCGGCCAGATCTATTATTGACCACGTTCAACAAGCTGGACGGGCTGGACGAGATGGTAAACCAGCTCATAATATCATCATTTCAACTGGGCCCAAGGAAGCCCATTGTGAAGCAGCAGTTAAAGAATTTGTAAGATCCAAAGATTGCCTGAGGAAAGCATTGCTCAATCAACTAGATAAATCAGTTACTAGTCTGTTGCCAATGCATGCATGTTGCTCAAATTGCAGTTCACACTGCAAATGCAATGGGGTTCATTGTACTAGAGAAAAGTTTCCTTTTGAAAGTGAACATAAAAATGTTGTACCTTTACAAAGTAGAGAACTGTGTGAGGATGACAAACTCGTGCTACGAGAGGCCTTAAAGGAGTACAAGGATTCATTAAACAAATCAACAACTCATGTCTTTGGGAGTGAAGCAGTTCATGGATTCTCTGATCAATTGATTGATGATGTTATCAGCAATGCACATGTTATTTTTACACTGGATGATCTTTTGCTTAAAACACCAGTATTTTCCAAGGAACATGCCAAATTTATTTTGGGAATTTTCCAAGACATGTTTGAGGACATGGATGACAGTGAGTTAGTTTTAGAGGATCTTTTTGAAATTGAAATGGAACTTTCTCTAGAAAGTGATACTCAAGAGTACTTTGACTTTAGTGACAGTGATGAAGAAAATCCAGATGTATTCCCAGAATTGTAATTAATCGTAAAGCTGGTAAAGTTGTTCAAGTTGTACAAAATCAGTGCCAAGTCTTAGTGTATGTTGTGAATCCACACAGGTATGAGCATAAATAAATAATGCCTTTGATACATTAAAATGTTTAACACTGAGTGTATATAGTCAATTGAAGAAACATTGTCAGGTCTAAAACATTAGAACCTAGAAGCTGAGACTGAAATGGTGCTTGGGACGTCAATAATAATATTCTCATTTATTCATTTATTCATTCAGTTTGATGCAAAATGCCAAAAGCGGTTACAGGACCTCTGCAATGGCGGGCTGTTTGGCTTTTAATTTTTTATTGGTTGCAGCGTAATTAAATAAATAAATCAGGATATAATTATTGACATCCCATACACCATTTCGGTCTCAGCTTCTGTGTTTTTAGACCCGGCAACATTTCTTTGATTGAGTGATATACATTAGAACATCATTTATGTATATGACATTTAGCAACAAAATTCAATTGGTTGAAAAATTAAACTTTAGAGACGCATTACACCTACTTTGATGACATTGGAGTCACAGTAGGATCTCTTGGAATCAAAAGCTTATGAGATTATCTTCTGAGTAAGTGTACTGTGTCTTGTAGTTTAAATTTTTAACTCAATTATTAACACAAGTATAGATAAATGTTTATGCAAACAAACTTAGGTCAATAGATTTATTTACATTTTGTACATGACTGGCTAGGATCACCTGCATATCTACAATATCTCAAATATTGAGGATTTATGCAGTGTCACTTACAAGCTTCTCTTTATTAACATGGAGTGAAAAATGTTCTTGTTCAAGTTAAATGTATTTCATATTGTGCAAATGACATATCACTTAGAATAAATAATAAAATCATTATGGTATTACAATTGCTCATATCTTTTTGACCATTCAGATAATTTCTCTTTCATCCACTTGTACAAATCTCGGTAGTCAAGCTTTTGTAATAAATTAGAACTGAATTTGGGAAAGGATGGGTAACCAGGTCTACCAGGTGTATATACAAATACATTTTCACTCATAAGATCCTTAACAATTTGTGCCACTGCTTCAGTGGGATCTGTTTTTGATCTGTTCTTGATTTCATGACATTGCTGGCTGTCTTTGTCAACTCCTGCTAGTATCTTTTCTACTTTTCCAATGGATCTGGCAACTCTCTGTGCTGACTCTTCGCTAAAATTTGGGCCAAGGACCTTAAGACATGACTTAAGTATGCCGTTTAGTTGTTCTAACCTTAAATCTAGAGATATATTTTTGCCAATTTTACCATGCCTATTACAAAACCTGTTAGCTATCAAGCTCTTTGCTTTTTCTAAAGGTAAAATAGCTTTGATTTTGGCCAAAAACAGCAGACATGTATAGGAGTATTTTGTATGACCATAAGATTTGTAAAATAATAGAGCAATTTTGTACAGGTTAACCAAACGTTGGCCATCGCCCTCTCTTATGGCATCATTTATATCAAAGAGTAGTAATCCATAGCACATCTTTGATTTATGGTAATTATATTTGTAGTCTTCAGAATCTTTTTTGTCATCTGTTTTGGTTTCTGTGTTGTTATCAGTTATCTCTGGTGTGTAGTCTGTGTGGTTTTTCTTTAAGTGCCTGACAAAGGAATTAAAAAGGGTAAATGACTAAAGATAAAATTTAAAGAGGTACATAGTCGACTTTTTGGCAAACCTTTTCAGTGTGGCCTTGGTTTTATAGACAAGATTACAGTTGGGAGAAGGGCATTTATAATACCCTAAGCTGTTTCTCTCATCCCCTTCCCTATCTTGCACTTGCAAGCCATGCTTTTGGGTCTCGTGCCTGAGAAGTAAAATTAAAAGTTACCTTACAACAACATGAATACTTAGAGATAACTCCCCACCTTTCTAAATAGTAGAGTGTATACAATTATTTTGTGAAACAAACACTACTAAATAGTGTTGATTAGACAATAAAGAATTACCATGATTTAGTACTATTTTGTACTATTTAAGTGTGTGCATGCTATTTGCCATCAAATACATTTACAATTTGTACTCATTCACTCAATTTTTTACTTATGGCTGACATTTTGCTATTTACAAGGATTCACTTTTTTACACTTCCAATTTTTATTTAATGAACTGTAATAAATTCTAAATGAAATATTCCCTTAAATCTAATTTTAAAATGGTTAGAATTTTTTTTGAAATGATTATAACAAGAATCACTCAGGAAAATTATTATTTGTTGTTTTTAGGTTACAGTTCAAGTTTGCAAGTGTCAAAAAGAACATGGACTAGCTTTGAAATCTTAGTGGGCAAAGTTTTTTCAAAATCATCCGTGACAGTTATAATTTCACTATTTATAGTCATTCATTAGTCTGTTTGTAAAGATAAATAACTCTTGAAGAAATAATACCTAACTCTCCAAGCATCACTCTGGTATTGCTTGTCACAGCCTGGAGCTCGACACATAAAGCCTTGATTCAAATTCCTTTCCAAAGTACTAACTTGCTCTGTGATATCAGTTATTCGGTGGTTCTGAAAGACAAACTCAGCAAGGAATTGTCTGATTACACTACTTAACCATCCTCTCTTTTGAACTCTGTCATCCCATTTCACTGGAATAAGAAGCTTAGATGGAATACCTAGATAAAAGATGAAACAAAGAAATTAAAAAAAGTATCCAAATTTGTAATATTTTGATGTATAGTTTCCCATTTTACACACCTTCTAAATCTTCTATTCCCGTAAATGTCATGAAGGAGGATAGGACATGTGCCTCAATTTCCCTGTCATGGAAGTCTCGGTAGGCATTATAATCCTTTACCCCCTTTCCAGCATTTGTTTTTCCTGTGCGGTTAATGGATGCTCTTGTGGTTCCAATCTCTGCTGCGGATTCATCTTTTAAGAATATCTTATTTTCAACCTAAAATGTATATAGATGTGCATAGTCCTGCATTATGTAAACAGTCATCCTTTGCTCACCAGTGAATGTCTACACTATAAGCTTGAGCTATAGCTAATTAGATATGCATTTTATAATTGCCTTCAGTTGATGATTTCAACTGATCATACTTTTTATCGAGACATGTAAAGTTGTCTGAAGTGACTATTTCAAAAATGTTACAGTTCAAAGCAACAAGCATAAAGCCAAGACTGAAATTAATGTGGGTTTGTTGCCAGAATTGCCTTCAAATCAGGCTTAAAGAAAAAGCATGTGAGAATGGTCACATTTTGATTAGTTCAGTCTATAGAAACAAGTCTGATATATATTTATTATTGGCATAAAACCAGCATTTATTTTGGCCTTGGCTTGGTGCTTGTTGTTCTGAGTTGTGACAACATTTTTTGAGATAAATCTATATGAAATACTTAGAGGAAAAGGGAGGGAGATATTTTGTTTTGAAATTGATAACTAGTAATTAAATGTTAACATTTCTTTACCTGGTATAAATTAACTTTGGCATGCCAGTCAGCATGTGTAGGGTCAAGCCCTTCCAAACGATCATAAGCATTATCCCCATCTTGAAACACCCACTGGACATTCCTAGCTCGCTCCTCTGTTAGCTGATCACCATCTAAGAAGACTGAGTCAAAGACTATTTTGTTGTCTCCATCTTCCATTTTGGGCACATATTTTGACTGATCTGTCATGAGAAACTGAGCCATTTCACCTGATACATTGGTATTGAAGAACTCTAGACCAAGACCACACTAAGAGATCATGAAAACAACTCATAATATTATTACTAATAATAAAATAATTCTAAAAGCACATTAAATGATTCTGGATTATACTGCAAATGGTTTCTCTTTCCCAGCAACCAATAAAGGTGATTTGTTTAAAATACTGTACACTTAAATATTGACATCATTTTGTACAATAATAATGTCTTTAGAACAATAAACAACACTGTTATTAATGTGTCTAGCTGAGCAGAAGGAAATACAACTATGAAATAAATGAGAATTGAACAGTGCAAATAGCATGACTTAAACTGGAGAACAGAGGTGCTATTCAATTTTGTTGCTGAGTTATTTCATGATTTTAGTGTTAGCTCTTTACTTTGTCATAGCACTCACCACATCTGATTTGCGAGACATTTCCTTTGAGTATTCATGAGGAATATGATGAATGACAACATCTTTAAATGAGTTGAATGCCTTCAAAAACTTTGTAACAATCCTTGAAACCAGCACTACAAAATCATTCTCCAGCTGTGTGTTTGCATCTGCATCTGGTAGCAACTCTGTAAGCTCCAAATCTGTAATCTTTTTTTGGCCTGATTGCTTTTCATGATCATCACGACTCAGGGGAAAGCCCACTCTGTCTCTGATTGCATATTGGTGTGTCCAGTGGATAGACTTGTTCCTAGTTTTGTTTGTTTGTACTCTAGCTTGAACACTAAAGTCCAGGTTGTCAGCCACAATCCTGAGACAAAAAAAATAAATACAGGTAGAATAACAGACTCAATAAGTGCAATTGTTCTCACTTTCATCTTCTCTTTAATTTTCTTTTCTTTCATTATAACCCCTTTTGCTTTGGTTAGCAAAAATTCTTTTATTTATATCTATATTTTATATATATTTTATTTTGTTAATTTTATCTCTTAGTATAGTGCAAGCTGTTTTAAGAGTATTTGATTAAAGATTCATTCTTTTATATTATTGTATGTGTGTGTGTGTGCAACTAGGAACTTTTAGATTTTTTATGCCAAAATAAAATAACGAGAAAAGTCTACCTTAATTAATTAGGATAACACGTATATGTTTTAAACTCACCTGTATGTAGTTGGTGGTTTGACTTTTAGTTTCTCAATATCTTTCACATTAATGACATCACTTCCCTTGACTCCCTGTTCTTCAAGGTGATCAACGAGTGCTTTCATTGTTTCTTCTGAATATCCTTCGTATTTCTCTAACGTTGTTTTCGAAATATCGATTTCTTCGTTCTCATTTGGAGTTTGCTTGTTTTCAATTTCCCCAATAAGCGTCAATGAAAGTTTCTTCTTTTCGACGTCATTTTTCCATTCAATCACCTGGCTATCAAAGTTTTTCCCCATTTCGCGTTGATCTCGGATGGCCTGCTTGTGTGAAGTCGACACTCCAAGATGATTCAGCCTGGTAAAATCCTGTGACTTCGCGCCGCTATGTAGCAATATTGTGGAAATCCGCTTCGACACAGCAGACATGCAATGATTGTTGTGCTTGGCGGCAACGGCGGTTACAAGAGCAAGCGGATTTACAGCTTTCTTGTTTTCCTTCTCGGATTTGTGAGCATTGAATGCACCAGAAATACAAGAAAACCAGACGGGAGTTTGGATTTTGGCTTCTTCTACAATTTCGCTGTTTGCAAATGAAGACACCTCGTCAGAAGAGCTGCGTTTTAAGACGCTGTTACTTTTACCGTACACAGAGAATTCTTTAGACACGGTTCGAGTCAACAAATGTAGGACTTCTTTTTTCAGGCCGTCGTGATTAAAAAGGCAGTTTGCTGCTGACTTCCATTTCTTCTGGCAAATATTTCTTATAAGGGCAGCAGAAGTGTCATCCGGAGGTGTTCTAATTGACAAGGATTGACCGCGCGGAATTATAACTTTGACTCTTGGTTTATCGTGTTTATTAACAGAAGTAAAATCCACATTGTTTATACTCAGTAAATGGTTGATATTGTGTCTTGACAAAACAGACGTCTCAGGCTCGATATCCTTGCTTTCAGTTGTTGTTGGATCTTTTGAGTGTAGTTCGTCGAGGTGTTCACTGGTACTGGTCGACGTGTCGACATTGTTCGTTGTTGTTGTTATTTCGTCTTGACTTGATGTCGTTGCTTCACCAAAACGAATCCTCTTTCTCACAGAGACATTTCTGGCTATACTGCTGTGTTCAACAGTGGCTGCTGGCAAGCTGATCCTGGCAGTTTTTCGAGCTTCGGAATAAGCTGGAGATGTTGACATGCGCTTGAATCTTTCGGGCGAATCTTCTTGTTTGACTAAGTGAGTGTCCAAGAAAAGTTTTGTCTCTGCAGCCCTTCTAATTTTTGTACCACACTTTGCACATACGCGTGAGGAAATTCCATCCCTTTCAACAACACTATAACCAAGATCTTGAAGTTGAAAAACAAGAGGACGATTCGAGACGCCAGATCTTCCTGGTACGTTGAATATATTTTCAGTCGAAACTTTGTTGTTCGAAAAATCGCCATAATAATTCTTAAACGAGCAGCCACAAACTCTGCAAAAGTCGTTTGCTGATGTAGGCTTAGGCTTTCGGCCTCTCTTGCTCGGGATTTTTTTTTTCGGCGTTTCCATAACAAGCCGGACACACGAGCATTTGAGTGCGCGGGAAAAAAGCACTAGCTCACTAGCTTACTAACTTACTTCAGTAATAATGCAATCGTATTGCATAGTTTAAATTGGAACTAATTGGATCTAATTTTGTTTAGTTGATAATGATGACCCGATGACACATTTATGACAAGTGTGAAAAAGGGGCGGTAGTTCAAACTTTACAGTGTTGTCCGCAGTCCCTCCTTTTCCTCTCCCTTCTCCCCTAACTCGTCCCCATTCTCCACTCGTCCAGGTATTTTCGAAGCGCTCGTTTTTACTGATTCTGGAGGGAAAAGGGGGACTGCTCGCAGTCTAGAGTTCTTTGTGATTGTTCAAAGGCATTAGCTTTGCCTCTGTCTAACTTATTCAACCGTGTTATTGTATCTGAACATTTCCCGAATGACTGGAAAATGGCAGAAATCTGTCCTGTGTTTTAAGAAAGATGATCTTATGAACAAATGCAACTACAGGCCAGTGTCTATATTGATCAACGTGGAAAAGATCTTTGAAAAATGTCTAAACCGTCAATTAGTGGAATACTTTGCACCAATTATGTCACCATTTCTGTCAGCTTATCGTAGAGGTTACAGCTGCGAGGCTGTGCTTCTACATCTTGTTGAATCATGGAGGAGAGATCTGGACGTTGGAAAGACTGTTGGTTCAGTGATGTTGGATTTAAGTAAAGCTTTTGACCTTATTCCTCACAATTTGTTGCTGGACAAACTGAGTGCCTATGGTATATCTACTCAGGGTCTAAGCCTCATCAGGAACTATCTCAGTGGAAGGAGGCAGCTGGTGAGAATAGCTGAGGCCAAGTCAGACACTGTCACCATATCCAGGGGAGTCCCACAAGGCTCAGTTCTGGGCCCATTGTTCTTCAACATTTTTCTCAGTGATTTGTTCTACTTTGTTTCAGAAGCTAAATTATCGAACTATGCTGATGACAACCAGTTAGCATCGAGTCATAAAGATCCAAGCGTGGTTCAGGATGTACTCGTCCATGAGTTGAGAGTCGTTTCTACATGGTTTCGTTACTGTGGCCTTTCCCTTAACTTGGACAAATGCAAATTACTTGTCGTACCTGAACGAAGAAGTGATCAAGTAGAACTGAACATTGATGGTGTGAACGTTAAGGCAACTGAAGAAGTTGAACTCTTAGGGGTTATAATTGATAATAAGTTACAATTTAAGAGTCACATTGCTAAGTTGATAAAGAAAGTTGGTAAACAGCTTGACGTACTTAGTTGGTTAAAGAATATTCTTTCCTTTTCTTCAAAAATGCGCATTTATAGATCTTTCATTATGTCACATTTCAGTTATTGTAGCTCTGTTTGGAATAATTGTCTTAAGGAAGACAGTAACAGATTGGAGAGATTGCACGAGAGGGCTCTATTCTCTAGTGAATATAGTACTTTGTGTAATAAGATAGGATATTCATTAGCCAATAGACGAATTCAGGACATAATTATTATCACTTTAAAGGCCCTCACCAGTAGGTTTCCAACATATACTAGGTCGTTATTTAATTTGAGAGACAATCAGAAAAATCTTAGAGGTATAAATAAACTGGTTTTGCCTCCTGCCAAAACAACTTGGCATGGATTGAATTCTACATCATATGTTGCCGCTAAGGCATGGAACTCATTATCAGATGATCTAAGATTGATGGTCAAGCTTGGCCCCTTTAAGAAAGCTGTGAGGAAACTAACTGTTGATGTATAACTCAGTTTAATAATATGTATTGATATAATAATTTATTGTATACATGTATAACTATTTACTTATATATATTTTTGGATATTGATACTAGGATTAAGGAAAACACTAGGACTTAGGTTTAGAATTTTTAGTGCTTATATATGTATATGAGCAATGTGCACATAAAAGGGATTCTAAAGGATTCTGTTGTATCCAATAGCAAACGACTGCAAACTATACTAGAACCAATCTAGAACAAAAGGATCTTAGTAAAGAAGAGCCTTTTTATGTGCTCAGACCTCATGTTATGTTGTAGAGACAGAGTGTTAAGGCTGCGCACTGTTTTCCAATGGCGCTTTGACCTTTAAGGGACTTTTTTCTCGGTATTTTCTGCATTTATTCAGTGTACAAAATGTTGCCAGATCATGACTTACGTAATGTATAAAGAACGAGAGAGCGTGTTATATCGGTGGATAAAGATCCGAGCCGAAGGCGAGGATCTTTAGACCCGATATAACACGCTCTCGAGTTCTTTATATTACTTATCAAACGTCTAGTTGTCAATTATCATATTGGACCAGAATTTTCCAAGTTTGACTACTTTTGGCTTAGAAAATCCAAGTTAAAGTTTATGCAAATGAACAAAAATCTTTATCCGATATAAAGATCTACGTTACGGTAGTGATTTCCATTGTGTTTTCTAATGAATTATTAATGAGTTTGATAAACAAGCATAATACATCATTGTTATGTTGTAGAGACAGAGTGTAAAGGTTGCGCACTGTTTTCCAATGGCGCTTTGACCTTTAAGGGACTTTTTTCTCGGTATTTTCTGCATTTATTCAGTGTACAAAATGTTGCCAGATCATGACTTACAGAAGCATAATACATCATGAGCAATGTGCACATAAAAGGGATTCTAAAGGATTCTGTTGTATCCAATAGCAAACGACTGCAAACTATACTAGAACCAATCTAGAACAAAAGGATCTTAGTAAAGAAGAGCCTTTTTATGTGCTCAGACCTCATATGTATTTTTTTTTTCGTTATTCTCTACTTTCACATTACCCATAATACCTTGCGCTCTGGGGGGTAACCTTGGCGCGAGTTGAAAACAAAATGGCGGCAAAAAGAAAACAACCGGACTTAAAGCTACCAAATTCCTATAAAGATGCTGCTAAACTAACAAAACCAAAGCTGAAGGAAGTTTGTAGAGCCCTCTCAGTCGATTTTGAGAAAAATATCGGGAAGAAAGCGCTTGTTAACATAGTTTGCAACGCGTTAAGTTTGTCAACATCATGCTCAACCACTACAAAGATCGAGAATCAGTCTACTTGCTCGACTTTGCCAAGCATTATCTACAAACGCTAAAAGAATGGAAGAAAGACTTAACAGGCATACCAATGCTCATGGATGAGTCAATGGTCAAGTCATATTTAATCGGAGTTGGTTATGAAGAGAAAACTGTGCGAAAGTATGAGACACTTCGTGCATGGGAGCACAAGCAAGATATACATTCTGTCAAGTAAGTCTATGTCTTATATTTGACTCTAAAACAATGCATGTGAAAACAAAGAACAACATAGGATAGGATATACAGTAATATGTTACAGTAAAAACGTGTCTGTGAAACTTTTAAATTGCAACATGCGAGACAAACTTAATGCTTTGTTGTTCTCTTGCCTTTAGAATTTTTTTGTCTGTGTTTTAACCTTCCCCTTTTGTTTTTGCTTCAGAGTTCATTTGTTGCCTGATTACCCAAAGCTTTGGGCCCTTAGAGGAATCTGTAACCCGTCATTCTCGACCGATCAGGAGGAAATCAAAGTGATGTATGTTGTACTGGAGACTCAAACAAGCAAACCAGTGTTTTGCCAATGCACTTGTACTGTTGGGTAAGCTATATCTATTCTAAAGATGCTAAAATAACTTGATTGCTTGAATGTAGCATTTATTTTGTAGGTTGAGAGCAGACTGTAGCCATGTGGGAGCTATTCTCTTTTGCCTTTGTGATGTAGTAGCTGAGGGAAAACAGCATCTTCCACCTGACCCCACTTGTACTGATCTGCCTTGTTCATGGTCAAACCCTAAAGGTAGCTATCCTAAATTGATGTTAAAACTGCATTATTATCAATTTTATTTTTTGTGAGTTATTTTGTTATGTAATACTATTATGGCCAAGGATAGTAGCTAATAATTCTTAAGCTTTGCATAGTATTACTTTTTTTCCATTTTTTAAGTGTATTTCTGCTTTGTCCATTTTGTACAGGTGCTAAAGTGGAACCTGTCATTGTAGAGGATATCAACTTTTATAAGGCTAAAGTAGGTAAAGAACCACCTGCAAAAAAATTCCTTCCATCTCCTTCTGTATCAGAAAGATTCTATGGAACCACACAACATGACAAGAGTAAAATGGATGAATTGAAAATGACATTGAAGAAAGACATATTCTATGCAAACCATGGCAATCCAATGCCGCCAATATTCTATCTATTATCACAGAAAGAAAATATGCATCAGCAATCACAAGCACAAGAATTACCAGATTACCTAGAAGCTGATGATCCCCATTTGGCATACAGTTATAATGTTGACATTGAGGCTGTACATCTATCTGAGCATGAGAGTGATGTCAAACCAATAGTAAGTCCCATCAAGTCAAATCCAGCATCACTACATGACATTATATCTAAAGCTGATGCAATAATTGAAAAGCTCAGTGTACAAAATGATGATATCAAGAAGATTGAAGAAGCTACAAGAGATCAATCAAATTGTAAAGAATGGTTTAAAGAAAGAACCCCCAGGATAACTGCATCACAATGTAAGCGAGCTCTCATGAAAGAGACAACCAGTCCCACCAAAGCAGTGAGGGAAATCCTTGGCTACAACAACAAGATTCAAACTGAACACATGAGAGATGGTATTTGTTCTGAAGCAAAAATTATTGAACAATACATGAAAACAACAAATAACAAAGTACAAGAATGTGGGTTTTTTGTTTCAAAAACTCATCCCTTCCTAGGAGCCTCCCCTGATGGATTGATTGATGATGATGGATCTATTGAGGTAAAGAAAATTCATCCACATTACAATGAGATATTGGAAGCAGCATTGAAAAGATTACACATTGTCAAAGATGTAGATGGATCTTTAATAGTAAATGAAAACCATAAATATTATTGTCAGATGCAGCAGCAGCTGTTTTGCACTGGTCGAAGATGGACTGACTTTGTGGCTTCAGATGGCACTCATTTATTTGTTAGAAGAGTGGAATTCAATGAGGATTTCTGGAATGTCAATTTACCAAAACTCAAGAAGTTTTATTACAACATTCTCTTATTAGAGTTAGCTTATCCCAGAGTCAAATATGGCTTTGAAAGAATAGGTAAACTAGGAATTGATTTTTCTACTCTTACTTCACTAAGACAAATTTAAAATTGTGTAAGTTAAGACAGGAACTGACTACATTAATTAGTGCAGTCTACATGTATCTTACAACAAACATTGGTTTAAATCATTACTTCTATAAAGAGAAATAAAACAATAGCATAACTGTTGCTATATTATACATCCTAATGTTATGTCTTCATAACAGCTTTGGGTTTTAATTTCCAGAAACAAAATCTAATTTCTTTTTTATTGTCTGTGGAGTGCTCACACTCAATCGTGCAATGTAATTTGTACAAATTAGATAAAAAATAACCAGATTCCTTTGTTTTCTATTGTCTAATCAACACTATTTATTAGTATTGATAAGTACTTATAAATGAGTAGTATTTGTTTCACGCATTCAGTGCAAGCACTCCACTTTTATCAAATTTTGACTTTTTTATCAACACAGGAATTAAAAATATGTTCAATTTCAAGTCTGTACTTATAATAACAGCAATACTATATCAACAATATTTTTTCTTGGGTTCTTGGTTAAAATATATGTGCGAGTACTACAATGTATCTTATTACATGAAGTACACTTAAATTAGAGTCGTTTTCATTGCACCGTGAAACGAAAATGACAATTTAGCTAGTGTTTGTTGATAAAGAACAAAAGAAAACAATGCATTCTTGGTCTACTACCAGCTATTAGTCTGACTAATCTTTCACGGTGCAATGAAAACGACTCTATGATTCATATATTAACACTAATATTGACAAATTAACTATACAACTGAATTGTAAAACTGCTGATGTTCAAAACAGCAAATAAACTGCAGTAAAATTTTATCTGTATGTAGCCATTTGTATACAGACATTGTTTGTAGTGAATCCTTTTCCTTCACTGCCTTAATATTGGTGCTTGGAAGTTAACCAGATATGCACAGACAGTAAAAATTTGTTCAGCTAAATGAGCCATTGAGAGTGGAATTGGTTTACACAAAATCTGAAAAGTTTTGATTCGTTGGATAGCTCTCTCAACGTGTATTCTTGCCTCTGCAATTTTCTCTGAGCGCTTTCCCTCATGTTTATTAAGTTGTGATCTGCCTGTTCCCTTAAAGTCTGGGATAGTAACCTTCACTCCTTTTTCTTCCATTGCTTCATTGATGTCGAATCCTCTGTCAGCCATTAATTCATCCCCTGCCTTGAGGGTAGCAATGAAGTCTGCACTGTTCGCTGTGATGTGCTTGTCAGATGTCCTACCTCCCCATGCTCGAGACACATATACAATTGCTCCATGAGCATTTATTGCCACTAGAAACTTAAAGGTTGTATGACTCTTGTAGTTTGAGTATACCTCTTTGCAGGCTTTCAATGAGGATGGCTTCTGGGTAAATATTTCAGTACAATCCACAATAACTTTAAGGTCAGGGAAGGATGAGAACTGATTTGGTTTACCAAATTCCTCATACTCAGGCATTTGACAGAGATTTTTCAAGTGAAAATGGAGAATATTGATCCATGCAGAAAAGTTTTTACTAACAGTCGCGTCGCTGATTCCAAACCTCAATGCAAGATCTGGCAGTGTTAGTCCAACTCTTAATCTTACAGCTACCATAAATAGCTCCTCCTCCAATGGTAGCTTGGATGATGGTCCTGGTTTATTTCCTGCATGTAACTGACAGTTGGCATATTTTGCCATTTCAGATCCTCTCCAACATTTCTTTTTTTCCAGGCCAGCAGCATTTAAATAGTCAAATAATGCTTTAAATGTGTCATAGTTAGGAAGGCTAGTCCAAAAATGAAACTTGTCATTGTCCAGCTTTATTTCATCTAATAACAGACATTTTGCCCGTAGCTTTTCATTTTCCCTCTCAAGTTCAAGTATTCTACTGCTCAAAGAAGTAAGCTCTTGCAGAATTTCATCGCTCAATTCATTTGACTTTGGCTCTACCTGAGACTTGCAGTAGTCATGGCCTTTCAAAGGGTGTTCAACTGGTAAACATACTCCCCATACTTGATGATCATTAACAGATTCGACTGAGTTTTTTGGTCGACCAGGGCTACATTCCTCTGGTACCTGAGAAAGTGATAAACATGTTGGTATAAAGTTTATAATAATATTTTCTCTCTACATAAAAACTGTTTATGTTTAAAAACATAAACACTCTTATAGAAGTCATCGTTGGGTACTTACATTGACTCGTTTTCGCTTTGGTTTTGGAGTTTCAGCACTGAAGTCGTCTTTGTTTGTCTTTTGACTTGTTTTGGTCTTTCGACTTTCACTTTTCTTATTGAATTCAAATATGGATGGGTTATAAGCCGCATGGGCGGCATTATCCGACTTCTCTCCTCCAATAAAGTGAGCAGAGCACAATCGAGTGTTGTCTGTTGGAGTAAAATTTTTTCGGCGAATTCTATCTAACCAAGCCCTTCTTCGCTTAGATTCCTTTGGAATTCTGTAGAACTTGAGGTTTGGGCTTCTTTTCCGATTGTTTGAGCAGCTTGGAGCACAACAAAAGTCGTTTTTTCCCATGTAAAATCACAATATTGTAAAGCTTTATAATCCAATATGGCGTCCTTCGTTGTCAGGTAGAGATTGGTTACCCCCAACGCGCAAGGCATTATGGGGATGTGAAAGAAGAGAATATCCTTTTCTCCTTTATTTTCTCGGTTTTATTAGCATTACCTGCTAGAGACCTAAACAGTCTCATTTACATCCGAGGGTAAATAAAGTTTATCTATCTATCTATCTATCTATCTATGGCTGTCTTGGATATCTAAAGAAAGCGTCTTTTCCAGTGATTTGTAGTCTTACATTGTGACAACCATGTTTTTTAAACTGCATGGGGAGTTTGTTTTTTTAGTCTTGCCTTTTGTGAAAGAATTTGTTGTACTGCTGCATTTACTTAAAATATAATTCCTATAACTTCAACATTTTTCTTAATAAACACAACATGAATGAGGTAATCCAAACTGCTGTCAGCCAGCATAACAAGTACAACGTATCACATCAGTGATATGACTAAATCTGCTGTCAATGATTGTTCTTGTACAAAAGATCTTAGAAGATACTCGATACATCAGAAAACTTAAAAATCATATTGTTGACTCGCTCCCCCCAGCTTTCTAATATATTTTACTTTCATTGGCTTTTCCCTATGTCTATATTGAATACATATTGATCTTTCTAAGGTAATCTGATTGAAGAGCATTTAATTTTAAATCTGGAGAACAATAAATCATTGATGGGGTGATGTATGGGTGACAGGATCGCGCAGGCATTGCCACTGACAGTGGTAGTACCTGTTTGACTCGGTTGCAATGTGCTGAATTCCATCTTTTATGTAGAGATCTTTTTCAGGATGTTGGATTACAACTCCTAAGAAAGGAGGGCCCATAGGGTCACGGAATCAATATGGGCACCCTGTGCACTTTCTTATTCGATTTGTAATATTTACAATTTTGAATGGATGCCTGTTTTGCCAGGGCTGGAAAATAATACATGATCCAGTAACTTGAATTCATGAATCTTGCATGCATGTAGACATTTTGGGGTACTATTGCCTGTATGCTTACTGGTCTGTGGCAAATGTTTGGGGGACTGAGAACGAGCGCTCTGATTGGTCAATTCCGGTCACTCCAGAATTGTGATGTTGTTTTGTTTTTGTTGAGAAGGGAATGCAGAAATTTGTGCAAAAAAGACATGTAAATTTTAAATCTGGCATTCTATTCTACAGCGAGTGTATTTTCCATGGTTTGGAGATGTTGCTTACGAAGGCTGAAGCGTTTTTCTGTGATTATTGTGGATTTAGATGATCGTGAACTTTGTAAGCCTTTGCTCGAAATGATGAAGAACAAGATCAAGACGACCGCCGACGATATTTTATGGCAATTCTACTCGTAAACCTGTATTCCTGAGGATATAATATATAGCCTAAGCAACATAACAATTGTTGAGCGACATACTTTACATACGCATATCGAGATTTAGGGTACATGGCCGGAGAACAGCATTTTGAAAAACTTTGGTTGGTGAATGAAGCACATGTAAAATCAAAACTTCAAACTTTGTTGATTCATATTTACAGAGGAAAAAAATCGCGAGGGATAATAAGAAACTTCTCACATTACTATAACAAGAATCATATGAACTTATTATTATTATTTTTCCTAAAACTGAAGTCACTGAACCAAAAATCGGACAATGTACTCACCTGTAGTTTGCCGTAAATCAAACCTAAGTTTGATAAAGTTTCAAAGACAATTATCCGAAAAAGTGCAAAAATCTTGTGTGGTTTTTATGCGAACTAGAATATATCCTGCCTAAGCCACGTAGGACTGGCTGGTAGTACTTACTGGGACTGAATGGAAGAATTCTCACATTCAGGTAAGCTGAAAAATTTCGTGAAAGTTTTGATAGTTGGAGTTTGTTAGTTCGTACGCGCCATGTTGCGTTAGTCGGCTTACAAAGTTCATGATCCTCTAAATCCTCAAAAATCAATGTAAAACGCCTCAGCCTTCTTAAGCAACATCTCCAAGCCATGGAAAATACACTCGCTGTAGAACAGAATGCCAGATTTAAAATTTACACGTCCTTTTTTTGTACAAATTTCTTCATTCGCCTCCCAAAAGGAACTAAACAACAACACAGTCTGAAGTGACCGGAAGTGACCAATCAAAGCACTCATTCTCAGTCCCCCAAACATTTGCCACAGACCAGTGCTTTTACTGTGGGGTTTGGTGGTGCTGCTGCTGCCTTGGTAACCTGACCCTCCAAACATGCCACTGTGGGGGTTGGTGGTGGTGGTGCTGCCTTGGTAACCTGACCCTCCAATCATGTTACTGTAGGAGTTGGTGGTGGTGCTGCTGCCTTGGTAACCTGACCCAAGCATGTTACTTTTGGGGATTGGAGTGGTGCTGCTGGGGGTATTTGCTTGTTGAAATAAGTGTTTTAGGGTGTTTCTAGTTTGCACCTTCTGGTGGAGAGTCTCTTTATATTCGCTTACATGAAGGATATTTAACATGACCCACACCACATGGAGGCACAGGTCTCTTCCAGTTGCAAATGTGCAGTTACAATTGACAGTCTCCCCTATTTCCACCAGCCTTATTTGGCCACTATACTCAACTTAAAACACTTTTTTATAATCATTTACATGATGCACCTCCTTCAAAGAAAGCTTTGCATACTTTGCTTTTTTTAGAGATTCTTCAAATGCCTTACTCCTGGTTTTTCTCTTCCTGTAAGTACTACGAACATGAATCTGATATTCACCATTTTCGTCATCTGACCCACTGAAGTCATCTGTGGACATACCATGCATTGTTGCAGATATTTGTTTCACTCGATGTGATGAATTCTCATCCACAAGAGGTGATGTATTGTATGCACCTATGTTGATGCTATTGGCTTTAAGGTCTTTCGCAAACTGTGTAGCTCTGTCCAATTGCCTTCTAAGAGATGAATCATTTTTTTGTTGTTGGTTCTTGCATCTTCCACCACTATATGTTCCTTCCTCGAACCTAATAACAATATTAAAAAGTTATTTTAGTACATTGTAGTTCAACTAAATTAAAAACTGAAAACTGGACCTCATGACAGGAGGGATAAAAGATATTGCATCTAAATCTCAGACTTTTCTCTGCTCAATACATAAGGTGCATGAATTACAAATGGCTGACTGAGTATTGTGGGGTTTGTATATATATACGAGGAGTGATCACTTAAAAGGGGTCTTAGAGGTTGACCATAAGATAGGCTGTAACACATGGTGTGTAAGTCGACCCCGTTTTGGCATTCTCTGCGCTACAATCATAGCTGGTCCAAGGAAAAACACTGTACACGTCCAAACATGCATCCCATAATGCATTTCTTCCACTGGATCAGATACGGCAGAAGAAAAGGATTATGGGTATCAATGAAAAATTTGGACAGCACCCGTCCCCTACTCTTAGTCTTAGAAATTTCTTATAAGTGCCAAGCCCCCCTCCCTATCAGGCCCCATACGGCACCGATTGCCTTCTTTACAGTTCAAAACTCGCCGAAATGGCCTTGTTGGCTTGGGGGATGCATCACAGAACAACCAGAGAATCCGGAAATCACAGTTGAACCTTGTCGCCGTAATTACTGTGACTCTTTCTTCGTAAAGTCGCTTCCAACTCCTGAGTTCTTCCAGGAGATTGTCTCCGCCGTCTTTTCTTGCTTAATGATGCAAGTCAAGCGACTTCTGTGCTACAAAATGACTCGGAAAAGCACTTAGAAGCTGAATTCAGGCCACGATCAGTACGTTCACCGAACATAAACCCTAGAATTCATCAGGCGTCACTGGATAAGTGAGCCTTCAGTCTTCTAGAACAGCACCAAATTGAAACTATTGTTTCTCTTTCCGGTTTTTTTTTCTTTTTCTTCTCTCTTTTTCTCTTTCACAAACACATTTTATTTTGTTTTTCTTTCTTTTCTCCTTCTTAATTTTCTGTTATTTCTTTTTCAGAGTTTGGTTTTGATTTCCACTCCTTTCTTCACCAAGAATTGGCAAGAGCAATCCAAACTATTGTCTTTCTTTCCTGTTTTGTTTTTTCCTACTTACTTTCTCTCTCACAAACACGCTCTTCAGTTTTTCTGTTCATTTTTCTTTCTTTTCTCTCCGTTTTTTTTTTCTTTTGAGAGTTTTGTTGTTGTTGTTTTGTTCTCTCTCCTTTCTTTGCCGAGAAATGACCAAAGAAATCCTAAAGATTGCTGTTAAAGCAGCAAATCTGGAAGATGGTACATCAAAGAAGACCCCTTTTGTGTGATTACAGCTCATATATATATATATAGATATATAGATATCCCTGCAACTCTGAGTTTCGTGCGTATAGCACTCATCAGGCAGATTTAATGAAGAACAATCCCAAAGGTCAGTTTCTTAAGTACATCTATATACAAATGGTATAAAATTACACTAGGCGGTTGTTAAGTGATATTTACAAATGTAAACAATGGTTACAATAATAATCAAGGAAACTAAAAATAGTTGTTCTTTAGGTAAAATTTATTTTCGTGTCGACATTTGGATATTCAGATCGTTTGTTCAGTAAGTTGACGCTGCTGTGTTTGATGATCATCAGTTTTTCCGTAAGACAAAGGTCGCATTGCTTACTGGAGTTATTGTACGGGCTCGCTCTTTACATGATTGACCATTTAATTGAAAAGTTTATATTGTTGTCCTTTAGGTGCCAAATATATTTAGAGAGCTCAGTGCTATTAGTGTATTTTCTGTGTTGGAAAGTTAGTTTGTGTTGCGTATATCTCTGTTTAAAAGTTCCTTCTGTTATGCTGATGTAGTTCTTCGTAATGGTGTTGTTATCTTTTGTAGACGAAACTTGAGCGTTATAAATAAGGTTAGATGTCAGGCAATTGTTGTCAAGTGGGCAATCATCCTTAGACCTGCAGTTGCAAAGGTTATCATTGCTGTCGTTGGTGATATTGCTAGAGGTAGATAGTACTTTCTTGTTATGACTGCTAATAATACATTTCATATTCTCCGTACAACTGTAGCTAACTTTAACGTTCCTAACGTTCAACGTTAAAGTTAGCTAGTTAATTAGCTATTGTTAGCGTATATCAAATTATTACAATTATGTTTCATTGTAAGGGATGGTGGGACTCATCAAAAACAATAATGTAGTATGACTATGGGAAAATGAACAGAAGTCAGTGTTTCGATGCCAACCCTTTTGTTGAGCCCGAATGGTTGAAATGATTGCAACTTTAAAATCCAAAATCTTTCTCTATCAAGCAATAAGCGCTTCTTACGATCACTATCCATATTGTCTTTCTTGATAGTTTCAAAAGGTGCGATCGTACAATCATGATCTCCATTGACTATGAAATGTTCTGCTAGTTCACAGGAATTAATCTTGTTTTTTATGTGGTTCTTATGATTATTCAAGCGAATGTTAAATTGGATCTCACTTTTTCTAATGTACTGTATACTGCACTTCATTCACTTCATTTATCGAATATACTACCCACGGGGGGGGGAGGAAAGGGGGGGAGGGCTTCAAGTATGTATATATATGTACCTATATATATAAATTGGGATCGGGTAATGTTCGAGTTACGCGCTTCAAGTTACGCGCTTCGAGATACGCGCTTTTCAAGTGTGCCACACCCAGCATGTAACTCGATGTCTTTAGGAAAGGTTAGTGACTTCGAGTTACGCGATGAGTGCACAACTTGAACTAAAATATATTGTCTTAAATTTTCGAGTTACGTAAAATAAGACGTTTATGTTTTAACTTCACCAGGTTCACATGGCGGAGGGTGACGCCTCCAATTTTTCTTAAACCTTCTATTGCACGACTTCTTAATTCTTTGTATGTCAATTCGCTCCTCGCTGCCAGGAATCTTCAAGGTTTTGGCAAACTTACCATTTTCCTTCTTCTTGAGGTCCTGATGGATACTAAGCATATGGAGTTTGGTGTTCTTCCAAATAAAGTTAGCAATAATTGGGTCATGGTCATTGAACAACTTGGAGCGTTCAAGTTCTAGATTGTTCTGTAGTATCTTATATTAGTTGTGTGCTGCAACTGAAAGGTCTTGTAGTATATTAAGAGTGGCAGATATGTTGATACAAGCTGTTCTCAGATGCAAATTGTTTTTATCAAGCTCAATATTGAATTTTGGTAAGATACCTTTAGGTACTCGGCCATTCTTTAAGCACCGGGCGAGGAATTTACTGTGATGCTGGTATCTAACCATCTTGTGCCAAGTGTTGAACAGTACAGGAGGAATAAAACTGGATAACGGAGCCATCGGATTGAGTGAACAATACAGAAACTGCCCCAAAATGGATATCTATGTAGAATTGAAGTGGGGCGTGTGTTTCAACTGAAGGCCTCCCAGCAGAAGGATCCAAACGAGGATTCGAAGTGGCCACCAAGAACTTTATCAATTGAATAGAGGGTGAAGGTGAACCAAGCAACTTCTAGCAATCCACGTAGATAAAAATTCTTTAATAACGTTTCGCCCCTTCGGTCTTCTTCAGAATAAAAATAAAACTAAATACAAAGTGATAAAAATGTAATGAATGAATTTGCAAGAGGCTATATATAGGGGAAGTAAAACAAAAGGGCACAAATGGCACGGGCTATGGAGCTAAAAATACATTAAGAATCTAGCTATAATTAATCCTATTTTTGGATCGAAACTCGGCTCTTTTATTTAACCCATGGGGGTGTAACATGCTTAGCTGATAGGCCAATAGGCCTCTCTGGTTAAAAGCTTTTTGTCAACTTCATTAGCATCTCTTAAAGCTTCAATGCAAATGAACTTGAAGTCGGACAATGAGTGATCAGCACTATTGAAATGTACTGCAACCTCGCACAGTTTTGTTAGTTTTCATTGCAGATTTATGGTTCCGGAACCTGACCTTAAATTGCGTTGAAGTAGAACCAACGTATTGTAAACTGCACTTAATACACTGAGCTATATAAATGACATTGCTTGAAGTGCAACTAAGTTCCTCTTTAATCTTATAAATCCGTCCGGTAGCTGTACTAGAAAAAATCTCGGACTCCATGAGGAAATTGGAACAGAGATCACACTTTTTAGCCGTACATTTATAGCACCCAGCTTTCTCAACAGTGCAATTCGATTTTAATTTTGATGGTGCCAGTATGTCTTAGAGGTTTTTCGTTCTCCTATAAGCTGGCATAATAGATTTGTTTAGAAAAATTGTTTTAAGAGTCGGTGAGGATTCTAAAAAGTGAATATTAGATTTAATGATGTCGGAAATGTTGGGCAATCTAGGGTTATAGTCAAGAACCAGGGAAACACTTTGTAATAAATGAGATTAAACATTCGCCTCGTTGAAAGGCTTTAATCAGCGAAAAGTTCACTTACTACATTTCACAAGAACATGGCGGCTAGTAAAGACAAATCCACTGACATAAGTTCATGGGCTTACCACAGGAACCCCGAATATAAATTTCAACAAAAGTTAGTAACTTAAATTATTAATTGTCACTACATTCACCCCTTCCTATAAGTTGAGCCTATCTACAGGACGACGCTCTCTCTGCGATCTTCTCAATACCATAGGCTCGGGTTCTGTAATTGGTTCAGGAGCTTTATCAGCATGTTGACTGTTGTCTTGAAGGAGTGGACCAGGAGTTTTAGTTTCAGCAGTGGGAACCTCGGTTGAAGTGGGTGCTTCTACATGTTCCACATGACCATAAGGAGCAAGATGTTTGGTTGAGACTGTGGTTTCTCTACCATCAGGATAGCGAATGTGAGCATAGTGAGGGTTGGCCTGAAGAACATCGGCTTTCTCAACCAAAGGATCCAATTTGCTATGTCGTACATGCCGCTTTACATAAACTGGGCCCGGCTCAGCTAACCAAGAAGGAATTGAACTGCCTGTGGACGAACGGCGTGAAAAGTTCATGAAACGTTCGTGAGGAGTCTCATTCGTCGCCGTGCATAGTAGAGAACGGATTGAGTGCAATACATCTGGTAGGACCAATTGCCATTGCTCTGGCTTGAGATTCTTTGATTTAAGAGACGTCGTAATAGCCTTCCAGACAGTGCCGTTGTACTTCTCCACTTGTCCGTTACACGTAGGATTGTAGCTGGTGGTACGACTGGATGCTACACCTTTGCTCGTGAGGAATTGGCGTAACTCTTGACTCATAAATGAAGCCCCTCTGTCTGAATGCACATAAGCGGGCATACCAAATAAGGAAAACAATGTAGTGAGGCACTTGATAACGGTTGGAGCGGATACATCAGGACAAGGGAAAACGAACGGAAACCGTGAAAACTCGTCGACAACATTCAGGAAGTACTTGTTCTTATTGTTGGTGGGAAGTGGCCCTTTAAAGTCAATGTTGATTCGTTCAAACGGTTGCGTAGCCTTGATAAGGTGAGCTGATTCCGTGTGGTGAAATGCCGGTTTACATTCGCGGCAGATTGGACAGGTGTTTGTAGTCCTCTTAGCATCTTCCAGCGAATAGGGTAAGTTCTTGGCTCGAATGAAGTGCCAGAATCGAGTAATACCAGGATGACAGAGCGAATCATGAAGCTTGTAGAGAGAATCATTTGTACTGGAAGCACATGTCGCTCGCGAGAAGGTATCAGGTGCAACATTCTCTTTTCCAGGTCGATAAACTATGTCAAAACTATAGCAACTTAATTCAAGTCCAGCGCATTATCTTGTCATTCTTAATTTTCTCTTGATGACATTGGTTGAACATGTAGGAAACTGATTTTTGGTCAGTTTTAAGAGTGAAGTAAGACCCAGTAAGAAAATGTCGCCAGTGCCTAATTGACTCAACTATCGCCTGAGCTTCTTTCTCGATAGGTGAATGTTTCAGTTCACTCCCTTGAAGTGTGCGTGAGAAAAAGGCTACTGGTCTGCCCTTCTGGTTGAGAATAGCAGCTATTGCCACATCTGAAGCATCGGTTTCTACCTCAAATGGAACACACTCATCTGTGGCAGAGACAGCAGCTTTGGCAATGATATTCTTCAAATCTTCAAATGCTTGTTGTGCTTCAGATGATAAAGGGAATGATTTACAGCTCGTGAGTGGTTTGATTTTATCAGAAAAGTTAGGCACCCATTGAGAATAGTAAGAGAAAAGTCCCATACATCTATTCAGAGACTTTGAATTTTGAGGGAGTGGGGGCTCTAGCAGAGGCCTCAATCTTTCAGGGTCTGGACTAATACAACCATTTTCATTGATGTACCCCAGTAACGGCAATCGTTGAGTAGAAAATACACTTGTGCTGTCATTGAACTTCAGATTAGCCCTTTGGGCAGCTTCTTAGAATAACGTTTGTGTCATGGTCATCTTGATCTTTTCCGCAGATGGTTATATTGTCAAGGTATGGAAACACATCCTTGAGATGATTATCTTCGACAAACTTCACCATTTCTCTTTGGAGGCAGGCTACCCCATTGGTTACACCGAAAGGGAGCCGAGTAAACTGATAGAGTCCACCCTTAGCTTCAAATGCAGTGTAAAGTTTGTCATCTTCTTTTAGTGGTATTTGGTGGTATGCACTTTGGAGGTCGAGGGTACTGAACACCTTGTACTAAGCTATTTCATTAACTGTATCGCCGATCCTCGGCAGAGGAAATGCATCGAGCTGAGTGAATCGATTGATTCTGTGAGTAATCAATTGCTAGGCGTTTCTTATGATTCTCATCTTTCGTGACAACTACTTGAGCGCGCCAAGGGGACTGGCTTGGCTCAATAATGCCTTCCTTGAGCAGTCGTTCTACCTCATCACCAATGAAGGTCAAGTCGTCCTTGCTGTATCGTCGTGACTTTGTAGCAATAGGATGGCAGTCAGCAGTGAGGTTTTCAAATGGTGATGGTGGCTCAATGTTCAGAGTAGTAAGACTGCAAACAGACAAGGGTGGTTTGTCCCACCATACTTGAATGTGATCACTATCATGTTGGGACTGGAAATCGAGTCCTAAAATTAGGTCAGAGCAAAGTCCTGGCATAACTGACAGATGGAAGTCTTTATAGATTTGTCCCTGGTATTTAATAGTTACAGAGCATGATCCTATGGTTTTTGTGGAGAGTGTAGATGTTGCCATGGATACCTTGTTATAATCCCCTTGTATCAACAAACCCGCTTCTTGGCTCCAAAACACATTTTTGCGTTTTTCTCGGAAGTGAATTTACGTTCAATTAGCCGTGTCGTAAAAGGGAAAACATGTAGTTTCTCACGACAAACCTAATCATAGACCTGACAAAACCTTTCCTTCTGCAGGTGAAAACCGAAAAAAGCTCAATGCTCCACGCTCACTTGCAAATGGTAGTATGAGATCGTCATGCAATGCTCAACCTCACTCGGTGATCTTTTAAAATACTGCATGTACACTACCCTAAGTATAGCTTGATGATCCCACATCAAATAACATCAATATAATTACAATCAATTCAAACTTGTATTAGAACTCATGCAGTACTAAGTGTTAGTAGACTAAATGAGGAATTTCAATTATTCCTTCCAAAACTGTTTAGCTCAGTGAGAAAGTCCAGTCCATTATCTTCTCTACATTTTGGGCACATAGTAATTCCTCTGTTAGTTAAATCTGTGACGCATTCTCCACAACCAATGACTGACTTGCAACATCCACTAACGATGACTGGTGGTGTGCTAGTTTCCTTACATATTAGACAATGAAAGCATGCTAAGATTTCTCTTATCATGGTGTTTTGTAGGGCACGTATGATGTAGATGTTACTGCCTGACTGTGAGAGACTTTCTTCGATACATTTCACTACCCCCTGCTTGATTTCTTCTATTCCTGTCGATGTAAAAATGTAATTAGATGCAGTAGCCACAGTTAGATTAGTTAGTTAGTTAGTTAGTCTGTAATAAATAAAATAATAATAAGAAAATATATATCATGAGTAGAATGGCCGCCTGACACACACAACTTACTAAAGATATATTATTTGTAATTAAACAACTAAAAACTGTAAGTACACCAACCCAATAAGTTTGAAGTCTATCAAATATGTAAAATACTTGCATGGTTGTCATTACTATCACCTACCTGTCACAAGATTTGGTGGTTCGCTTTCTGCATCATCAATCAATCTTTGTCGCTTATTTGCAGGTCGTGGGATGGCAAATAGTTTTCTTGAAGTACTTTTCCAAAATGCAAATCCTATACAACAAAATACAAATTATAAAAAGAATTATCATCAACACTTGTTATCATATATTATTAAAAAAGTGCTAAAATATTTTGAAATCATACATACCTTTTGAGACATGTGTCTCTTCTTCAGTGTCTAACGGCCTATATGTGCGAGCTTAGGTTTGTAGGCATGATATAAATGTCCAGCGCTGATAGCCAAATAGCACAATAAAAATCAGGGAGAAAGTTAAAAAACTAAAATACCCCTTGTCACAATGGAGTCTTCGATCTCAAGTCCATTAGCACTGACCAGAATTAGTGAGTCGTTGTTGAAGTCCTCTCTTATTTGCGATGTGATAAACTCAGAATTTGTGTTCGTTTCATTTATGTTGACGTAGGTCTGTCTCGATGGATTGGAAATTTTTTTGCCGTCCAACTCAGCCAAGGTGACTTTTACAGCATAACAAGCCTTGTTCTTGACACTCTTTCCCTGAACTGACGTGTCCCTCCAGGCAGCACTGATCTACAAAATGATAAATAAGTAAATTCCCTTTACCCAATAAAACTGAAAAGGTAAAATGTTAAATAAAAGTTAAAAAACGTTGTTTCTGGTTATTAATCATACGAACAAGAAAAAGAATGATATGAAAATCAGCGCTCAGTATTTCCAAATTCCCAACTCCATGGGAATTATATTTGTTATGCTTTCTGGTGAGTGGTTAAGTAAGGCTGATTGAATAGACTACCATGTAGTACATCTAAACTCTTTAATCGATGGCTACAGATCAATACGGTTGTTTGTGTTACATAACTTAGCAGAGAGAGAGTCTGGGAACTAATCATTGTAATATGATACTGTGACATCCTCCCCTTTTTGTAATAAAATGTTCATCTGGAAACAACAACAATAATAACTACATCTATTTTCTAATGTTCAATAACGTCTTTCAAGTGTTCAGCCTTTCAGGAGGCTTCGAGATGCGACCTGATCTTGTGACGTAGTGTTCCCTCTGTGCTGCTGTAGACGGTATGTCCACCAGTGACTCTAGCTGCTGTGCTTGTGATTGAATAACATCTTCCTCAGTTGTTGTCTGGTAGCTTGGTCTCAGGTGTGTCCTTGTGCGGTGATATATAGCTTCGGTGTTGTTATTTCTTACAATGTTGGTTGCTGGGTTGCTGGGCAGGCTTTACAACAGTACCTGGCTGCCAACTGTGACTGTGTTGGTCAAATATGCGCACTGGATCTCCTTGCTTTTTAGACTGGCACGTTGTGCTTGTGGCAGTGTTGTCTTGAATTTTCTGCCGTTGAGTAACTCGGCAGGTGACTTTAACTGATGGTCAATTGGTGTTGTTCTGTAAGCGAGGATACTGAGGTATGGGTCGTCTCCTTGCTCATCAGATTTTTTCAGAATGTTCTTAACTGTCTGTACCATCCTTTCTGCAAACCCGTTAGATTGTGGATAGTGAGGTGAGCTTGTCGTATGGTTGATCCCAAAGTTAGTTTCAAACTCATCGAACTCTCTAGAACTGTACTGTGGTCCATTGTCTGTGATTAGCTCTTCAGGGATTCCATGTTCTGACATTATGCTCTTCAGATGGTTGATGATGGCAGCTGAGGTAGTACTGGTGAGTCTTCGTATGATTGGGAACTTACTGTACTGGTCTGCAACTAGTAAGTACTGGTTACCTTTATAGTCAAATAGGTCAGAGCTGAGTCTCTGCCATGGGTATGATGGTGGGTCTGTTTGCAGAATAGGTTGTTTTTGGTTTTGTCGTTGATACTTCTCATATGGCTTACAATTTTCAACAAGGTTGGTGATGTTCTTGCTGATGCCGGGCCAGAAGACTACTGTGCAGGCTCTAAGAAGGCACTTTTCTTGGACCAAGTGGCCTTGATGTATGATGGCCAAGATGTCTGGTCTTAGGCTTGGTGGTACTATAATTCTGTCAAGTTTTAGTAAGATACAGTAAGATACCATCTTCAATGGTAACCTCTTCTCCTGATCCTGTTCCCATTCCAGATGGCACCCGTGTTCCAGTTTTGTCTACTTCTACTGTGCAAAAGTTTCTTCTGAACACTAAACGTACTAGCTCTGGCCCTGATGAACTACCCTACTGGTTATGGCGTGACTTTGCCTATGACTTAGCACCTGTTGTCACTTCTATCTTCAACTGCCCATTGAGACATCAAACTGTACCAACTTCATGGAAGTATGCTAACATTACTCCACTTCCGAAGGAGACTCCTTTATGTGGGCTGAACCAACTATGACCTATCTCTGTCACCAATATCATCATGAGATTGTTTGAAAGAGTTGTCTATTCCAGCGAGCTTTCCCATCTCAGTACTGAGTGCATCGGCAGTGATCAATTTGCATATAAGAAAGGTATTAACTCAACCATGGCCCTCATCAAGTGCCAGCATACATGGTTCCAGTGGTTGGACAAAAAAGCTAGTTCTGTAAGAATCCTTTCCTTTGATTTCAGCAAGGCCTTTGATTCTGTGACACATAACATCGTTTCTGATAAGCTGAAAGCCTTGGAAATCAACCCCTACATACATAACTGGATCATTAGTTTTCTCTCTGGAAGGCTACAACGTGTCAAAGTTGATGGTATGGAAACCGACTATTTACCAATAAATAAAGGAGTACCGCAAGGAACTATCCTGGGCCCCATCATTTTCTCAGTGATGGTAAATGACATTCAGCCTCTGCACCCTTCTCAAAATGTCTTGGTTAAATATGCAGATGATTTGACCCTGAGCATCCCTGTTGGAGATGGGTACGACGATAACGCTGATGGTGAAGTTCAAAACATTGCTGAGTGGGCAGACAGAAATCGTATGGTTCTCAACATAGACAAAACATGGGAGATGGTCCTTAGTGGAAACTCTTCTAAACCACTTCCCGATCCCATTCAAGGAATAAAACGTCGTGACTGGTTGAAGCTTCTTGGAGTAACTTTTCAAGATAAGCCGTGTGACTGGGATAAACACTTTCAACACATGGTTAGTAAAGCTTGTGGGCGACTTTACATATTACGAGTCTGCAAATTCTATGGATATTCAAAGGAGGATCTGCACTTATTGTTCAATAGCCTAATAATGTCAGTGTTCTATTTTGCTATTGAGCTGTGGGCATGTGCATATGATACCAAGTACCTTGGCCAAATTGACAATTTCTTTCGTCGAGCATACAAGTTTGGGTACACTAGTAAGCAATACAAGATAAATGGAATCATTGAAGAACGTGACAGAAAGATGTGGAACAATATAACTGGGAATTCTTTGCATCCACTGAACGAGTTATTACCTATAACGCGGAGCAGAGCCTTAAGGCCACGTGGTCATAACTATGTACTACCCAAGGTTTCAACCGAAAGGTTCAAACGCTCATTCATAAATAGATGCCTGTTTAAATTTGTGTAAATGTATTTCAATTTGGAATTTCAGCAATTCTATATGAAAGATATGAAAGATGTGAAAGGCATATGAAAGATAATTTTAGCTTCTTATTTTTGTTACTTTTTTACACATGTGAGCCCTCACGTTTGCTGAGAGCGATTTTTTCAATAAAGACTATTATTATTATTATTATTATTACTTCTCTGAAGTTCCAATACTCGTGTAGTGTTGTGGGACATTGGCTTCTTTTCTCTGGCCATCCCTTGAAGACAGTTTCTTTTAGAAGCGACAGTGTTGGGTCTCTTTCTGTTTCTTGTCTGATCTGTTCTAACTTCATTGGTGAAGCTAGAAGTTTTTGAGTGATATGGTGAATGTCTATTCTTGGTAGCTCTCCAACAGTTGGTCCGTCCTGTGGCATTATCCTTGAGAGGGCATCGGCAATTGGTACATTTGCTCCTTTGACATAAGTTACGGTAACATCGTACTTGAGGGCTCTCAGGAGAAGTCTTTGTAGTCTTGATGGGCAGTTGGAAAGTTTCTTTTTGAAAATAGACTCGAGTGGTTTGTGGTCTGTATGAACGGTACAGCGCTTTCCATATATGAACCTCTCTAGGCCCCATACTACTGCTAGTGTTTGCTATTTCAATGTTACTGTAGTTGCACTCTGCACCAGAGAGTGCCTTTGAAGCGTAGCAAATAGGCTGGCCATTTTGCAAGAGTACTGCTCAAACTCCTTTTTGTGAAGCATCAGTTTGGATTGTAGTTTCAGCATTTCTGTCAAAGTATCTAAGTACAGGTGATGAAGACAGTTCTTTGACTTTGCGAAATGCCCTGTCATGCTCAGGGCCCCATACGTAAGCAGTGTCTTTCTTGGTTAACTCTCGTAGGGGTGTGGTTATTGTTGCTAACTTGCTTGAATATCTGGTTAGGTAGTTTACTAGACCTAGGAAACTTTGAAGGTCCTTTACATTGCGTGGTGGCTCCATGTTGAGTATCGCTGAAACTTTCTTCCTATCTGGTTTAACACCGTCTGGTGTCCACATGTGGCCATAAAAGCTTATTTCTTTGCACTTCAGCTGGATCTTGTCCTTGTTGAACACACATACATTCTTCTCTTGCACGTTCTAATAGCTTGATCAGGTTACGGTCATGCTCCTCCTCTGTTGCACCGTAGATGACGTTGTCGTCTGCTATCCCCGTCACTCCTTCCAGTCCTTGTAGAGAAGTGTCTAGTTGTTTTTGAAAGGTATCCTGAGATACACCAGTCCAAAGGGAAGTCTTGTGAAATGATATCTCCCAAATGGGGTATTGAAGGTCGTGAGTAGGGAGCTTTTGTGGTCTAGAGGAACATGCCAATATCCTTTCTTTGCATCTACTATGCACCATTTAGTTGGCTTACAACTTCGTCAATGGTTTTGGTATGATATTGTTCTCGTTTTACCCATTTGTTGAGGTCTCGAGGGTCGAGGCACACTCTGATCTTAGTTATCTCTCCTTCGCTGGCGGTTTCGTTGAGGACTATGCTGTTTACCCAGTCTGTGGGCTCATTGACGGGTTTGATTACACTGAGGTCCACAATGTTGTCAAGTTCGCTTTTGAACATGCTACGTAGATGAATGGGTACTGTCCTTGGTGGGTGTATGGCTGGTTCTGCCTCAAGGTAATACATCCCAGCATCGCTGGTCCTTGAACATCTGTAACTGTGAAAGTTACTGGGTTAATGTAGTTCTCTCGATGAATATAAAGTTGACATGTACCAATACAGTTGATCACTTGTCCTCCGTATGCCATGAGTAGTTGTGGTGGTCCAAGAACTTTTTCCTCTGGGTTCGCGATTATTTTGTCGAAGTCTTTCTTGGAGATGATGTTCACCTCTGCGCCTGTGTCGATTTTGCATGTGATGGGTGTGGTTCTTTTGTGGAACGGCTTCATAGTAACGTGGATTTCTGTCATCACTTTGTTTCTAGTGCTGGCATTGTTCGCACTGTCAATTTTGCTGGTTGCGTTGTGTACTTCTAGTGACATGCCATCGTCGTCGTTGCTTTCTTGTAATTCATGTACGTCTTTTTTCTTTTTTCTACACACTTTACTGAAGTGTCCGAGCTTGTGGCAGAAGTGGCACTCGGCGCCGCTAGCTGGGCAACTTTGCTTGCTTGGCTTGTTCGCGTTTGCTTGGCGGGTTGTCTTTGTCGCTGGGGTTTCGCTGTATCTGTGCATCTGGGACGTTGTCGCAACATGTCGACTTGCTGTTTGGGTTGTTCAAAATTCATAGCTTTGGGTTGTTCTCGCGTTGCTTCCTCCGTACAATGGAAGTCTCTAGCCTTTTGGAATGCCAGTCCATTTCCTTCTGCAATGCATTTCTTTCGTACTATCTCGTGGTCTGTTCCGAAAACAAGCGTGTCTCTCATTATTTCATCATGGAGTTCCGATGGGAATTCACAGTTCTGTAAAATTAATCGTGCTTCAGTGAGAAAAGCATCCAGGGGTCTGTTGTCTTGTCTCAGGTTTCGTAAGTTGTAACGATTCAAGATATAATTCGATTGTGGTTTAACGTGTTTTTCGAATCGCTTCCAATATTCCTCAATGTCTTTCCTTTCTTCGTCTGATAACTTCCAAGTATTGAAAAGGTCAAGTCCATAATCTCCAGTCCATAACAACAAATAATTGCATTTTTGATCGTCGGCTCATGGTTTGAGCGGTCTTCAAACAACAATTCACATTTTTGACGAAATGGTTTCAATCTCGTGTAAAGATCCAGTCCAGACGACCAGTCCATCTTTGGGGCTTCAATTCAAACTAGATCACTCATTTTGGGACGATTATTTTATGAATTTAACGTAGTTTTGAATTAACTTGAATTTCGAAATACCTCATGGTTGTCGCGACAGCTTGTTTGGCGTTGTGTTTAACTTCAATGCTTGATTTTTTCCTTGAATTTCACTTCTAGGCGAAGATCCCGGTTCTGACAGCCATGTTATGCTTTCTGGCGAGCGGTTAAGTAAGGCTGATTGAATAGACTACCATGTAGTACGTCTAAACTCTTTAATCGATGGCTACAAATCAATACGGTTGTTTGTGTTACATAACTTAGCAGAGAGAAAGTCTGGGAACTAATCCTTGTAATATGATACTGTGACAATATTTGTTACTGTCGGTTGCTTAGGGAAATCGGCAAACTGAAAGAAAATTACTTCTTAAGCTAGGATCACCGAGAGACCATGAAAATAAGTAAATATATTGCTAAATAAAACTAAAACAAATCAATGACAATAATCTTTATCAATTTGACTACGAAATATTTTCGCTGTTCAATATATAGGTTTTGGGTGTGCCAGTATCAAAAGCCGTTGCTTACATCCAACCTCTTTGTAACAACAAACACGGGCATCTGACATTTAAAACAACTAGACAATTTTATCCCTGAGCACTAAAAAACAGTTCTGGCATTAACCGCTTACCTGAAAAGAGGCGAGTAGCTTGAGCTCCCTGCAAAGCTGGAAGCGCCAAACATGGAGCGGCTACGACCCTCTACTCTGAGGCTGGAGTCTCTTGGGTAGTAAGAGAGATCAAAACGGCCATCTCTGTTGGGCCATTCGGCTGAGCCACTGAATTGCTCTATTATATATAAGCCGCTGACATCAAGCTGTGGAGGAATATTCCATGAGGGTGTCAATTGGAAAGGTGAGTGAGAAAATGTTATCATGAAGTAAAAGTGAACCATACAATCTCTAATGCTTCCTCTTACCTCGAACATTTGTGCTAGTCTCTCACTAGAAACATGCGACTTTTTTAGACTTCTCTCTTTTCAGGACAAATTGTCGTCGATATAGAAAACAAGAACTTCATCGCCAGCTTCAGCCATGATTCCCACAGTCCAAGGATCGATAAGAGAACTGATGAATTGAAAATCCTCTCAGGTTTGTATTTTGACCAAAGCACGTGAATACGACGTCATTTCCGGTTGGCAAATACTCTTCCAAACCTCCCTTGTATAAATGACTTCCGGTTAATTTAACAGGGGATAGGGTGGAGAACTTTTGATCATTTTGTAAAGCGACCATTGTTCATGTCAACCAGCATGTTGTTAAACAGAAAACACAAGCCAAATTTCGTTTTCATTTTCCGATAATGAGATACTTGAAATTTGAAAACTGATTTCGTTTTTCAGTTTTCAAAAAATTGAAAATTGAAAATTCGTGTCAAAAACTCACAGGAAATTTTTTAACATTCCCAACATGGGATTAAATTGGTAAAATATTGTGTTTTCCTTGGGTCTTCATTGTGAAAAACACAATATTGGGAAAGTGTTACCAAAACCAAGTTTGGGATTTATTGATCCCATACAATCTCCAGTGTTGGGAAATTTTGGTCCCAATCTACTCACAAAATTGGGATTTTTTGTTCTTCTATCCCCAATATGGGGATATTTTGATCCCAATATTTTCCCAGAAGTTTGAACATTTTGGGCAATGTTATTCCCAGTGGAGGGATATTTTGATCCCATATTTAACACAAAATTGGGATTTTTGTTCCCATTTTACCCCCAATATGGGGATATTATTAACCCACACCTAACCCAAACTTGGGATTTTCGTTCCCATTTTACCCCCAATATGGGGATATTATGAACCCACACCTAACCCAAACTTGGGATTTTTGTTCCCATTTTACCCCCAATATGGGGATATTATGATCCCACACCTAACCCAAACTTGGGATTTTTGTTTCCATTTTACTCACAATATGGGGATATTATGATCCCACACTTAACCCAAAATTCTGGCTTTTGTTCCAATCTACCCCCAGTGTAGGGATATTTTTATCCTATATTTATTCAACCCCAAGTTGAAACATTTTGATAGGATTTCATTGAGATCCATAGCTTTATTTAGAATATTGTTTTACAAACAATTAAGAGGGGATTCTTTTCAAGTTCGAGCAGTGAACGACAAAAACTCCTGAGTTGAAGAATAGCTGTTGTACAAAGCTAAAATCATTTCTGTTAGAAAGTTTAAGTTGTTTGTAAGTAGTTTTGGCCGATGAAAGTTGAATCAAAGTGTTAATCCAAAGCGAAAATTTGGATCGAAAATGAGGTTTAGGCCTTCATTTGCTCATTTGCTGTATGTTTTCTTTACATTCAGCTTGAAAAAGCTTACTCCCAACACAACTTCAAGAAAAAGTCTTTGTACAGTTCAAAAATCTATTGTAAACAAGTATTTTATCTTCGTACATCAGTTTTTAACCGCTAGAAAAAGGATTTGAGTGTTAATCCAGAACGAAAATTTGGATTAAAATTCGCACGAAGGTCTAGGTTTTGGCGCTTTTCGCCATTATTGCTCGTCATTGGAAAAAATCTCCTCTTAACAAATTGTCAACTATACATATTTCAACTACTGTTTTTAAATTGTTTTTAAACTTAAACGTTATCTTGCCCAAACTGCAAGAAGTTATGTGTTTTTTAAAAAGTGAAGAAGAACCTGAGCAATCTTAACTCTTTCTTTTAGGCTTCAGTTTTTTAACCATAACAACTGTGTCAACTATTTTTCTTTTCAAGTTTTTTATAAACAATTATGTCCGTCTTTCGCAGGGCATCAGACTTAGGATCTACTCTGCCAATTATTTCACAGAATTTGTGCTTTACTAGTTTTTTGGCCAAAACTGCAATCAGTTCAGTGGCTTTTAAAGCTATAGTGGTTTTGTTGGGAACTTTGAAGGTTTGGTTCAAAATTGTTTGCAACCCTTTTCTTTCTGGTACCTCAGACAACACTGCTTTAACGAGAAGCTTATTTGTTTTTAGTGGCCAGTTGGAATGCACTCCATTCTGATTGCTATCACTTTGCTGTTCTTGCACTGGTTTTTCTGCTTCTGTTTCTTCCTCACTTAGGATAACTGTATCTGGGGTACTTGGTGGACTTTCATTGGCCTCCAGCTGATATAGCACAAAACATAGAGTGATGCCAAGTAAAACTTAAGTTAAAAGCTGTTTATAAGACAGCAACACACTAAGATACTCACATTGACATCATCTTGATCCTTGCTTTCACTCACATATCTTATGTTACTCTTAGGTTGGAAACAATGTTTTCTAAGAATGCAATTAAAACACCAGAATATTAAGTGCCTTAAAACACTTACATTGACTTGTTCTCTCTGTTCAAAACTAGGGCATTTCTTTTTCCAATTTACATCTTTTGCACTCTTTGGCTGCAGATAAATTAATATTTTTTCCAGATCAAATATAATAACACATATGTGTGAAAATATGAGATCAATTTCATAATTAAACTGTTAACATATAAATGATAAAACCAAATACATTCAGAAGTGAATTACTCACAGTCCCCTGCTCTTCTAAATAAGATGATAACCATGAACCAATATCACTTGTTCTTGAATGACTGTTGCCAATTCTAGAGGGCTATAAATAAAATCATCTTTAGTTAGTAGCATTCAACATTCACGAATCTACTACTCTCAGGCAGCAAAAAGATGGAAATTGGATATGAAATTGATCTCTTAAAACAATGTGTTCTAAGAATGTAATTAAAGCACCAGAATATCCTTAAAGTAATACATATCCTTAAGAAATATCTTGAAAATATACTCACATTGACTTTCTGTTCCAATGGAGATTTCTTTTTCAAAATTTATATCTTTGTACACTTTGGCTGCAAACAAATCAATCCAGATCAAATAATAAATACACATATTGATGTATGAAGATAAGAAATCTATTTCATAATTAAACTGTTAACATTATATAAATAATAAAACCAAATGCATAATCAGAAGTGAATACGCACAGTCCCCTGTTCTTCTAAATCAGACGATGACAATGAACCACCACTTGTTCTTGAATGACTGTTGCCAATTCTAGAGGGCTACAAATAAAATTATTTTAGTCTTAATTCAGTAGCATTCAACATATTTAAAGTGCATGCCAACAACATTGAATTCCACTATTCTCTTATTGTACTCATACTGATATCACCTTTGTCCAAACATTTTACACTGTTTTCATGAATCTACTACTCTCAGGCAGCAAAAAGATGGAAAACAATGTTTTCTATGAAATCAATGTAATTAAATCACCAGAATATCCTTAAAGTAAAAATATCCTTAAAAAATATCCTGAAAATACTCACATTGACTTGTTGACCTCTCTGTTCCAATGGAGATTTCTTTTTCCAATTTCCTATCTTTGTACTCTTTGGCTGCAAACAAATCAATCCCATTTCTCCAGATCAAATAATAAATATACATATAGATGTATGGAGATAAGAGATCTATTTCATAATTAAACTGTTAACATATAAACTGATATAAATGATAAAACCAAATACATTCAGAGGTGAATTACTCACAGTCCCCTGCTCTTCCAAGTCAGATGATGAACATGAACCAGTACTGCTTGTTCCTGAATGACTTTTGCCAATGTATATACTGGACTACAAATCAGTAAGATAATTGTCTAATGCTGCATTCACACCAACTAGACTAGTTTAGCTAATTAAACAGGCTTAAGGATATAATTCAATTTCTTGATAACCCTGTCATGTCACCTTCACAATACACATTTCAAAGAACCTTGTGATATTTTAATCAAACAGGCTTTCACCTCTTTAAATGGTATGTGCACATGTTATGAGCACAAAAGTTTACCACTTTTAAACATATGTTTAACTGGTTGTGGTGGATGCAGCATAAGTCTTCAGTAGCATTTCAACATATATACATACATGCCAAAAACATTAAGTTTTACCATTCTCTTAAGTGGAGGTGTGTCCTCATCTGACTCTTCCATCATCTGTAAATTGAATTTGAATAATTACTTGAAAATGATGGATAAACTAATCCCTACATTATTAGGTATTTAAAACAGCTGGAAAAATAAAATCATACCCTTTTGAATTTGTAATCAGTCCTTTTTGAGTATCTTCTTTGTTCATTGAAAAAAATCTTTGACATGCTGTGCTATTCCTTCTTTGGTGAAACCAATGGATGGCATTTCATCTTGGTTTTCAATTTCAGAAACAAAGTCTGCAAGTTCTGCTCTGGTCTGTGGTGTGTTAAATTTTGGACAGTCTGGCCACCTCTACATTGCAAAATCACCAATTTGTTGTTTGCACCTTTTGAAATAAGATGATATAAGTCAACTACAAATTTAATACTTTATAATAGGGACTTGAACAAAAATCAGTCAAAAATGGAAATTGGTTAATCATACTATTTTGCTTTGTCAATGTAGAAGTCGTCTGAAAAAGTCCAACCAGCTTTCAAGTCGTTTTCAATTTTTGCCAATTTTTATTCAAATCCCCTTATACCGTTGAACAGAATGGAACGTGAACCAAAAGAGCAAATAACACTTACTTGGTGAGGTAGAGCCTTTTGACTTCTGGTGTGAAGTTTGCCATGTCAGACATAGATGGCTTATTATTACTGACACTTGATTTCTGAGTCTGATGTAAAGCAGGTGGAACAAGTTTTCTGAACTCTGTCTTGTCCATACAGCTTGTCCATACGATAACCCCAAACGCCCGAGATGGGCGCCTCTGCATCCTTTCTTAGTAGATCCTGAATCACTACAACTGAGATTATATGTTTGTCTTTGTTGTCCAAATATATAGAACATGCAAGAGATAGAGAGAGAGAAAATAAATCTTACTTACTATTTAAACTTCGCTATTTTAACATTCAGAACATAAAAATGTAGGAAAACAATCTAGTTGGTTTAAAGAATACTAGTCAGCCGCCATTTTGTTGACCACAAAAATACCAAGACATCCAAAGCACAAAAAAATTCATTTCCATCAGCTGAATTTACTATGCAAATGCAGTATTTTTAACTTAAAATTGCTAACTAAGCATCATACTTTATTTATAGATGACTATTTCGAAGTTTGAATAAAAACGAAGCGCTGATAAGGATTCTACGACTACGTCATGATTGCAAAATAAGAACACAATACGGTGAGATTTTCAGCCATCCAGATTGCAAAACTAAAAGACTAAAAGTAACATACCTTTAAATAACTGCTGTATCGTTTCGCCAAATAATTCTTTAACTTTGTTATCGATATCTTCAGCACTAAGCTCCTCGTTTCCTGTCTTTTCCATGATAAAAGGTACCATAAAAGGTACCCAGTCAATGTGAAATTGGCAAGTTCCTCAATCAAGGAAAATGTGCTTGTCGACGATGTTTGCTTGAAGGACAGCAGAGTGAATCCTCCAATCGCTTCTATTATGGACAAAACCGTTTTCATTCACGTTATCCCTGGGGAACAAGAGACATAAAGCTTCTTGATGATATACTCTATGATTTAGATAATGAAAACCGTTCAAGTGTGAGAAAAAAACTTTCATCAAACACTGGTTTTAAAGGAACATCTTTACTACACAAATATTTATATCCATTATATGAGTTTGATATTTTGAAACACATGGTTTATGATGTCTTCCATACTCTTCCATTAAACCTTTGTAAGAATCAGTTTCAAAGACTATTAGATCTTTAACTTCTTGATACAAAGTACCTAGATGAAGAAATCAAGAACTTTCCATGGACTCGAGACTTAAAGGATGGACGAATCCCAAAAGAAATTGGAAAAGATCTGGGGTATTGGAAGGCTGAAACTTTCCAGAAGTTTTCATTCCCCTTTTTTGAATGTACTTTTGGGGACAAATTTAGTAACGTTGATGAATTAGAAATTCTTTGCTCAGTATCAAGGTTTTATGGAGCTGGCCAAAATGGTTGGACGGATGACATGATTAACTATCACAAAAAGCTAGCAGAAAAAATAAATGTAAAAATTGAAGAAGTACAAGGCCTCAACATGTGCACAATTTCAGTACATAACTTATTACACATTCATGAAGATATCCTTAACTTTGGAGCAAGCGATAATTATTGGCGTGCTAGTTTTGAGAGAGCTGTGAATATGTAAAGAACTCACACAACTGCAAGGCAGTAGAGGTAACATTTGCAAAGACAGAAGCTAGGAGGGAGTTTTTGAAGCCCTTACAAGATATGGTAAAAACTGCATGTGGTAAATTTGATATCAACCAGGTATAGTAGATGGTACTATCATGTAACTGCATGATGAAATTTTGCTGTAATGTAATTATATTTATCCCACAACATAGAAAATAAAGCCAATCAGAAAGCAGGAAAGCTGTTGTATATTTGGTAGTATTCAACTGCCTCTTCCCATAAGACATTGTAATGTAATATGTAATGTAATAACTTTATTTAACGAGGGTGAAACACACAACAGTTACAATTTATAACAATTGCACTGATAACCCAGTGGCCCTCAAAAAAAAGATGTATAAAAGAAAGCAATAAATAATGACAAAATATAAAAACATAAAAATAGATAAAATATATACTGATAAATTTCGAATAAACTATAGAACAAATGCTTTCTGTTTCTGGTAACTTGGCAAAATATGAAAATATGAATGAAGAATAACTTTTACATTGCGGTAGTTTCTGTATTTTCTATGGTGTGGGATAAAATAGTTATACAATGTATTTTTCGTGGCATACCATGGATATCCCACTCATCACTTGTATTTTCTTTGTATACACACTCACCTAAAGGCTTGTGTGTATACCAGAAAATACAAGTGAACTTTTCAGTTGTAGGATATTCCACTGTATTCCACTTGAAACTATTGTATAACTAGTATGTACATGACAAAGTACTGTACAGAGTATCTTAATTTACAAATATCACTCAATCCTTTGTGAATATTCTAGCTTGGTGAAAGGATTACCAGTATCTTTTTTATTGGTGATAATAATTAATGGCCAAACATGTTTATTTAACTGCTTGTCTTTATATAGGGAATAGCAAGTTCCATTGATGTTGCAAAGAATTGGTGTGATTCTTTTGTCTGTCGGTCATTTATTATTGGATCAGCATCCAGTGTGGAAAATGTTACAGCTGAAAACCATAAAAAGATAGCAGATATTCTTTTCCTTCATGAGAATGATTTTTCAGAAGTGGCAACTATTTCTAAAAGATGTTATGTGCAGCATACAGGCGCGTCATGTCCTATACGCATATACGCACGTGCGTACTTGAAATTTTTTCAGCAATTGCTTCTAAATTTTTAATTCTCAAATACTGCACATACACGCAAACAAGACTTGGTTAAATTCTAAAAGAACTAATGGCTACACTCTCCAGCCATGTAAGAACTAGCTCTCAGATTTGCAAGTATTTGTTGTTGTTGTTTTGCACCAATTTTAAGCCAGCGGGCACCAACTCAAAAATGCGAGGTTACAAAGGAGTGACGTTCTGAGAACGTTGTTTACAAGATTCACGCTCTAACTTTGGCTTACAGGTTTCGCGGATACGGCTTTGGTTTTACATGTTTTGCGGTTTGCAGAACAAAAAGGGAGACGCCTCCCTCTTAACTAATGTAAACAATAAAACTGCACTTAATAAAACATTGCTCGATTATCCACAACCAAAATGTTTTGTTTTCGCAATGCTTGCTTAAAACAAGAAAGGACGTTTTCTTTGCTTCTATTTACATAACGTTTTTGACCAGATGGATGAATTTGTGCGTACCTGACAAAATGACCACGCGACGCGCCTGGCATATTGGATATAATGGATCATTGTTATCAGGTATATGGTATTACTTCATAGAAAGGTAGTCCTGCATGCAGGTTTTTATTCATGTCAAATGAAAACAAACAAGCAAGGAACAAGCAAGTATTTATATGTGTAATATAACTTTACTTAAAATACTAATTAATAATTCATAAGGCAAACACAATGAAAATCGCAACCGTGACGAGTGTTTTATATCTCATACAGATTCGTCCTAATTTACATCAACTTTAACCTCGATTTTCTCTAAGATAAATAAAGATATTTTTGATTTTCTTTCTGGGAACAACTCAAATATGTGTTGCCTTCAGCTCGTGATTGTATATGCCGATACAACACGGCCGTTCATGTTGTAAACGTCACTTAAAATACTTTATGTTGTATTGATTATTTCTTCCATTTCAGTTATACTTTATTGTACATGTAAGTGTGATAGCACAGAGAAATATATCATTACTATTATTATTATCATCATCATTGTTGTTGTTGTTTACAGGTGGTGAGAGTGTTATAAGACAGTCAATATGGAGATGAGATAGTACTGCAGATTAAAAGATTTCTCTCTGTGTTGTGGTGGAAGTTATTGTCAGATCATTTGTGAAGGAGTAATTTTACCATACCAACAACAACAACAACAACATTAGTTTATTCAACAACATTAGTTGTAGGGAGAGCCAGAGTAACATACGTTTTCGGGCTGGCCCACCCGAGCTAATGACATATAAAGACTAAATAAAGGACAGCAAATACAAATTCATAACAAACTATATAAACGGAGATATGTAAATACAAATATATGTGTATATGTATACTGCTTATATAAATCCCTCTTGAATGATGATGGAGAAAAAAATCAAATCATTGGAGTGGGTTTTCGAAAGTCACTTTACTATCAAATGAAGAAAATTTATTTTTCCCTGTGAGAAATGTAACAAGAAAAGTTATCCTGTACAACTGTGGAAACAATCTGTGTACTGTTGGTGATTACATGAGAAAGCCATTGGTCTTGCCAGATGAAATAATTGTGCCAGTATACCCTGAGAAGAACGACATGATTTTAATCCAGGGACAAAACTCTGAAGATGTTTGGTATGGCCAGGTCATTGATGTAAATTTTCATCAAAAAACACTGGAGGTTTATTTTTGGGTAGAGAATCAAAGAAAGCCTGATGTTTAGTGAGAGAATTTTGACTCAATTATTGCTTTAGCTGAAGGTGAATGGATAAACAATTGCTGGAAAAGAAAACTGGCCTCATAAACTAAATACTAAGGTGTATGTATTATAAGTATTAGGTAATTAGATCAATATGTAATGATTAGAATATGTTTCCTTATTTTATTGTGATCAGAATTAAATTTATATGAGGAATTATTACCAATAATTGGATTTGTTAGAAATTTCTTTTATGTTGTGAAAAACTTCCCACTCTTTTCCAATCCATTGGGTAGGAATCAATTTGGAAAATGTTCCCATCCATTTCCCAGTGTAAGGATTCAATTGAGAACACATTCCCATTTATTTCCTTTGTTTGGATTATGTTGTGAACAGTTTCCCATTCTTTTCCATTGGGTAGGAATCAATTGGGAAAATGTTCCCATCCATTTCCCAAGTTAAGGATTCAATTGGGAACACATTGCCATTTATTTCCCTTGCTTGGGATTATGTTGTGAACAGTTTCCCATTCTTTACCATTGGGTAGGAATTAATTGGGAAAATGTTCCCATCCATTTCCCAAGACAAGGATTCAATTGGGTGCACATTCCCATTTATTTCCCTTGTTTGGGATTATGTTGTGAACAGTTTCCCATTCTTTACCATTGGGTAGGAATTCATTGGGAAAATGTTCCCATCCATTTCCCAAGACAAGGATTCAATTGGGTGCACATTCCCATTTATTTCCCTTGTTTGGGATTATGTTGTGAACAGTTTCCCATTCTTTTCCATTGGGTAGGAATCAATTGGGAAAATGTTCCCATCCATTTCCCAAGTTAAGGATTCAATTGGGAACACATTCCCATTTATTTCCCTTGCTTGGGATTATGTTGTGAACAGTTTCCCATTCTTTATTATTGGGTAGGAATCAATTGGGAAAATGTTCCCATCCATTTCCTAAGTTAAGGATTCAATTGGGAACACATTCCCATTTATTTCCCTTGTTTAGGATTATGTTGTGAACAGTTTCCCAATCTATTCCATTGGGTAGGAATCAATTGGGAAAATGTTCCATCCATTTCCCAAGTTAAGGATTCAATTGGGAACACATTGCCATTTATTTCCCTTGTTTGGGATTATGTTGTGAACAGTTTCCCATTCTTTCCCATTTGGTAGGAATCAATTGGGAAAATGTTCCCATCAATTTCCCAAGTTAAGGATTCAATTGGTAACTCTTTCCCATTTATTTCCCTTGTTTGGTATTATGTTGTGAACAGTTTCCTATTCTTTTCCATTGGGTAGGAATCAATTGGGAAAATGTTCCCATCCATTTCCCAAGTTAAGGATGCAATTGGGAACACATTCCCATTTATTTCCCTTGTTTGGGATTATGTTGTGAACAGTTTCCCATTCTTTTCCCAGCTCTGGGATTCAGCTGGAGAAATATTCCCATTAATTGCACCAAAAAGGGAATCGATTGAAAAAAACACCCTCGGTCACTTTCCAAGATTGAGATTTTATTGGGTTTGTTTCAGAAGGATGTTAAAAATTTCAAAAAATTCCCCTTCGGTTTTCAATAATGGTTTCATGATTTCCCATTTTTTCTCCAAGATTGTGAATTTTTCCAACATTTTCCCAATGTGAAAAAACATTTTTTTCCTGTGACTGTTTTTCTTGAATTCAAATCGTTGAAAAATGAATTTGGAAGCTTTTATCAATTTCCAAATTCACAGAAACATTAATGGCCCTAAGGTACACGCATTCTACGTTGACGTATTCTCAATATCTGTCCAATTTGGCTCTTAAAAGTGCACTCTCCACTATATGGTCCTCTGCAACTCTAGCTAAAGTATCCTTCTTGGCACCATGTACTGCATTACGGGAATGGCCAACTTCTGCCATATTGGTGTTAGGTGCATCTGACCCTTTGAAAGCTCAGAAAACATTACATCTATGGTAATAATGAATACAGATATAAATTAAATATTAATACTAGCCATTTCTAATAGAAAGTAAAATACTGTGACCCTATAAAGAGTGTGATGCAGGGAACAAAACTTGTCAACAACTGGATCACAGGCAGGCTGGATTTATAACAATCTGTGTGTTTTGTGCAATGTGAACATTCAATGTTGGGATCCTTGTGTGGTACACTGTATGAGAGCAGTGGGATACAAACAAATCCCACATAAAAATCAAATTAGTTTGTATGATGCAGATGTAAAATCTATGTTGCAAAGGACACTACTGTTTGTTAAGCACTACATATATACCACTGACTGCAGAGTCAACATACATGTACACTGACTGACTGCAGAGTCAACATTTGGTTTACATACATGTACAAACATTTACATACATGACTCAAATGACTGAACACTATAAAATATGTACAATATTGCTGAGTACCTTCGTTTATGCCAGAAATTGTGGAACCAATTCTGATGTTCATATGCTATGGGTGTTGCTGCACAATAAATTTTATGCACCATATCAAGAAATTCACCTGTTGATTTTGGGCTCCATGTGCTCCTTGGCAAACTTTGTGGGCACAATCATAGAAGTGGACCTCACAAGACTTGGACCTATTCAGCACTTCCACGCTGAGCATATGCTGTATACTTGCTATATTTCCACCATGTTCATCTGAGACTATTCCATGAGGATCAAAAACATAATTTGCACTGCCAGAGTTATCCCTCAAAGTCTAACAAAAGAAGAGCACAAAAGAACAGCACATTAATACATTTACATTAATTACCAAGAAAGTCTATGTCAGTCTAAATTCACTCTATTGGTCTTTTTGTATTGGTTTTTGCACTCATATGTACCAGAGCATGATGCCAGCTGGCGTACACCATTAAACCCTGCTCTCTTGGAAGTTATCCAAAATCCCTACGGCCTTCCATCTTTGCTGTTTTTCATCATGGCATCTTTTTCATACTTCAGTTTGTAAGGGCATGTCCCATCAATATCATAAGGTAGTGTCTCACTGATTTGACGAAGTCAACGTAGAAATCATTCTCAATAGAATCTACAGCAGCCTTACTAGCACTGTCCTTGTTGTCTTGAGCGACTTTCCTCAGGCAAAAGCTCGCACAGCTTGGCGAGTCTGTGGCGCCGAAAATATGAGATTTCATCTGGAATTCTGATACTGTCTCTAACTCAAGGTCATCCCACCAGAGGAACCGCAGGGCATCTGCATCTGCAGGCGGAACCTTTACTTGATTGAACATGCCCTCTATATTGGCGACAAGTGCCACTGGCTCTTGATGAAACCTCAGAAGAATGCCAAGAAGACTATTGGTCATGTCCGGTCCTTGATTTAATTGGTTGTTGAGAGACACACCATCGTGCTGTGCAGCTGCATCAAAAACTACCCGTATTTTGTCCTTTTGTGGGTGGAAAACTGCATGGTGTGGTAAGTACCAGGTTTTGTTGGTTTGCTTCCTTGCTTCGGCAGCTGTCAATCGTCTTGCATATCCTTTTTCAAGTAAATTGTTCATGAAGTCTCTGTACTTCTGATGTAGCTCTTCATCACGCTGAAGATTTCTCTTCAAGGGTTGTAATCTTGTTTCAGCTAGTATCCTATTGTCTGGTAGCCATGGTTGCTGGCTCTTCCATAACATGCCAACTTCATAGTGGCCGTCCACTAAGCGAGTTGTGTCTTGCATTTTCTTCAAGCATTCTCGATCATTTACAGACAATGCTGAGATGTCACCTTTGACATCCATGTCAACATCTTCGAGTCTCAGAAATTGACTTATTTGCTGGTCAGTCAGTTCACTTCCATATTTCACGTGGGTAAAGTTAACAACTGGAGAGTGACAATTGCTTACACTGTCTACTGGGCCAAGCACTGCCCATCCAAGTACAGTTTTGACTTCATATGGTTCTCCTGCTCTTCCTATACGATGTTCAATGTGAGTATGAGCCTGAGGAACATTAACACCGATAAGCATCGTCACTTCGTTTTCATCAACTTCAGGGATTAGAATGTCCTTCAAATGCGACCACTTTGAAATATCCTTTGGTTTAGTAGTATTAATTGTCAAGTCCTTGATTACTTTCACATCATTAATCTTCACAATACTATCATGCTCTCCATGAATTGCCTTTATCTCCAAGTTTACATGTCCGACCTTCACCTTTGACTCTCCACTTAGAGTACAGATAGATAAATCATCATAATCTTCAATACAAAGTTCAAGTTTGTCAACAATGTTATTTGACACAAAGGTGTCTTCACTTCCAGTGTCTAAGAGTGTGCAAGTACTTACAGTACTACCATCATTGCCTTGTATTTCAACAGGTACAACTTGAAGAGCAATGGCCTTTCTGACCGAAGTATTTGCAAAATTAGTTGATTTTGGCGGATTGTTCACAGTCTCGTTGTTCTTATCTTCATTGGATCTGTGCAGTAACGTATGATGTGTTTGTCTACATTCCTTGCAACGAAACTTGCGCCGCGAAATGGCCCTTTCTTAAACAATTCATGCACAGTCCTTTCTGTCTTGCCATAACGCTCCTTTGTCGAACAGATTTGTCAGCAAATTCAGGACACTTCTCTATCATATGCAGTCCACAGTCCACAGATGTAACACTTAACAGATGATTCAGAGGTAACATTGTTCTTACTACTAGGTGTGTTTTGTTGACCTTGACCATTTGTTTCTACTTGTGTGGCTAGTGTTGGATCCTCCTGGTGATGTTGCATGGGTTGAAAGCCCCTTACAAACTGGAATTTTAGAATAAGGTTTTGGATAACTCTTGTGTGCCTCTCCGATTTTACCAAAGACTGGATCATTCGCTGCATCAGCTTGTCTTTCAATAAACTGTACAAGTTCATGAACTGAAGGAGACTGTCCTTTAGCTCTGATACGCTGAGCTTTATCTCTCCATTTTGCTTGGAGTGGCATAGGTAATTTACTAGACATCTTTCCAAGGTTGGTCAGTTGGGTTGTAAGTTTCTCCATCATTGATGCTGTGGCATTAAATTGTGTAAAGGGATCTGCTGTATTCTGCCAGTAGGGTTCAGTAGATACATCCATACCCATTCTGGGTTGAGCTGGAGTTGATGTATACACTGCTGATGACATTGATGATGATATCACAGGTACATTTGACATCACAGGTGGTGATGATTGATGAATTTGAGGTGCAAAATATCACGCCGCATTGGCATTAACATTGGATGTAAAACCATGTTGGTTAAGATGACAAAATTCACTTGGAGAACATTTTGATGTAGTAGCATTTACAACATAAGTAACATCGTGATGGTTAGAATATCATAAACCACCCGAAGAAGACTGTGTTGTAGGACTGACACAAGATGCTGATTTAGCATTTCACTTGAAGATGGTTTTGATGCAGCAATAATACCAGACATAGCTCCACGTTGATTTAAACACGCTTCATTCACAGAATATGGAGTTGTAACAGCAACATCAGACAGACAGACAACTCCCCTTTGATTTAAATGACATGTATCACTTGCAGAATGTCGAGTCGTAACAATAACAGACATAATTTCTTGTTGATTTAGATGATGTGTATCACTTGCAGAATGTTGAGTTGTAACAACAATATCATCAGACATAATTTCTTCTTGATTTAGATGATGTGTATTACTTGCAGAACGCTGAGTTGTGTTAACATCAGACATAATTTCTTACTTATCACGATGAGATGAGGCAACATCACTCACACTGCCCCTTTCTAAAGAATATACATGTAACTCGTTGTCTAAGCCATGTATTTTAACCTCGTCGCTGTCCTCGTAAAATTCATCTCTTGTTCTAGCTAGTTCAGCAGCATCTTCTGCTTCTGCGATTTCATTTTCCAATTTCAATAATTGTTCCTTTAATTTCCTCTCCTTGCTTCTTTTAAGTTGTTCGAGTTTCTTTTCAGCGATGATTTTGCTTAATTTCGCTTCATCTTTCGACAAACTGGATCTTCTATAATCACTAGAGTGGGTTTTCGAGCGACTCGAAGTTGAACTACGGGCATCCTGTACATTATCTTTAACAACAAGTTGGTATTTTGGTACGTATTTTGTAGAATTGAATTTTCTAGAATCACTAGAGTGGGCTTTCGAGTAACTCGAAACTGAACTACGGGCATCCCGTACATTATCTTCATAGTCAGCAAACTGATTGACTTCGCTTGAACTTTCAAGTGAATAGTCCTCCCCAACAGTGAGGAAATTGTTTATTCAAACTCATATAAAGTTCACAATCCTTTGTAGCAATTACATGGCGATTATTTTCGAACTGTAGCTGTTCGTCTTCATCAGTTAAAATTCCAATGAGTTGTTGATGAACGCTTGAATATCGACACCGTTGTGTCATTAATCGTTGTTGATTGTGGCGAACTTCGCTAATGTACTTGTAATCCTTTAAATATTCGTCGAGAAATCGATATATCTTGGTTAATTGTCCCAGATATCCAGCTTTCCTTCTTTTAAGCACCAATATCTTCTCAGAAATCGCTGAGTCAGTTGAAATTCCCTTTCCCGCCATCATGAGACATGCCAAAGCAACTTTGACCACGATATTTACACCAAAAACTTTGAATTAAATCCAGTTACTCCTTACACGAGTTTTTTAGGAACTGTAGAGTCTTCTATTCTACTTAAGTGACCATTTTCCTTTTAAACATCTGAGAACTTCACTTTAATTGGGATCTTAATTCTGTATACAAAGCTAGCTCTAAAAAACTCGTGGCATCTTTGCCCCACTGGGCATGCATGCATAAATTAACATATAAACATATAAAGTCACATCAAATAAATTATAAGACACGACAATGGAAGAAATTATGAAGAGATTCTTCCCCATGGGTCCATATCATGAAAATGTCATCAATGTATCTTTTCCATAGTAGTGGTTGCTGGTTGTTGGGGGTGTTGGACAGTATTTTTTGTTCCAGTTGATATCGAAAAATGTTTGCAAAAGAGGGGGCCATCCTAGTGCCCATGGCAGTTCCTAGGATTTGTAAGTAGCACTGATTATTGAATGAAATAAAGTTGTTCTTTAAAATAAATCTGAGAAATTTGTCAAAAACATGTAGTGGTGGTCTGGCATTTTACAGGGATTAGTGGAATGACCTGCAATTGCCGGATTTCATATCGTGAGAGCCTAGGTACGAGTCCCTGAATATTGCGCCAATCAAAACAAAAAATATTCTTAAGTTTGGTGTGAATCGGCTCAATATTGAATGAGTAACAGCCATTCAAAAACCGAAAAAATTACAAAGAAATGTATGGATTCCGGACACTTGCTGTCATTTGTCCGGATTCCCATACATTTCTTTGTAATTTTTTCGCTTTTTGAGTAGCTGTATCTCGCTCAATATTAAACCAAGTAACACCAACCTTTAGAATATTGTTAAGCTTGATATGCTCTTTCCGAATATGTAGGTCTTGTGTTGATTGGTGCAATATTCAGGGACTCATACCCAGGCTCTCACGATATGAAATCCGGCAATGAGGAATTGATGCCTTCATCTTGGGGGATATTGTTGTATAGCGATGTGACGTCAATGGTGACCAAGAGGGCATCTGATCGTAAGGGAAATTGAATGTTACGGACTGTTTGTAAAAAGCGATTGGTGTCTTTGATGTAAGAAGGTATGAGTGGTACAATCTGTTTGAGAAAGTGGTCTACAAAAATGGACATGAATGTTTCTCAGTGGGCGAGTCACAGCCTGAAATAATAGGTCTGCCTGGTATGTTCATGTTTGTGTATTTATGGTAGCATGTAAAACAGGAGGAGTACGGGGAGGAGAGTGAGGGAGCAAATACTGGTAAGTAGTTAGGTCAGTAATTAATTTTTAACACTTTGTCACGAAAATGATATCAGTAAGTAAAGTGACTGTTTGAAACAGTGGAGGCGGTACTTTACTTCTGATTCCGAGGGTGTGTTTGGGGTGGGAACAAATGTTAGTCCCTTATTGCGAACCTTCAACTGATTTAGGGTGAGTATATTATGGGTAAGGTTGACCACTGCCTTTTGATGCATCTGAATTGTGATCTTTTTAAGGAAACGTTTTTTGCGTTTGTTTTTTGGAAATCAGACGGCAATGTCTGTTGGCAGTGGTCAACGTCATTTTTTCAGTGTTCAGTAAGGATAAGGGGGGAGGAGAGGGTGGCTCTATGGGTTTTTTGACTGCGGTGTATGTGTGGTATGAATGTTCATGAGGCTGGGTATGTTTTGTTTGTGTGTGGAGGATTGGCAATGTGGGTTGTTTGCTGTGTCAATGATTTTGTGGATGATGACGTATGTTGATATGATGAGAGTGGTGTATGTGTGGGAGTGAGAAGTAAGCCCTGACGTGGTGCAACATGTTTGTGAGTTATATGAAATGACATGAAGTATTGGAATATGACATGAAGTTGTGGAGCGTTTGTGAGGTGGACAGTTGTTAGAATGTTGTTTGTTGTGTTTGCATTTGTGTTTGTTGGTGTGGGTTGCCTGTTGTTGTGCTTGACAGACAAACGTGAGGCACTCTTGTTTGTCTGTCAGTAAAATCTGTGTGGTGTGTGTATGTTGAGGTCTGAAGAGATCTCTGCAAGTACACTGCTGGTGGCGTTGCAGCATCAGTCGGCACAACTCCAGACCTGTGTTAATAATAATAATAATAATAATAAATTTGGGGGTAGCTCATCACCCTTCCTCGCAGCCAGAGCGCTGAATTACGAAGGGCGCAGCTCAACGTGATCGAGTCGAAGGTTTACAAGGGCGCTTTCATTACGAACAATTGAACAATCACACATTTACATACAAATTTACATACACATACACGTAGCAGCCACCATACGACTCATGTCTGATCACGGAGCACAGCTTAGATCGAAACTAGTTCGTTTTTACTGAGGGAGGAAAAACCGGAGAACCCGGAGAAAAAACCCTCGAAGCAAGGGAGAGAACGAACAAGAAACTCAAGCCACATGTGATGCCCCGTCCAGGGATTGAACGAGGGACCACAGCGGTGACAGACCGGCGCTCTCACCGCTCGACAACCCTTGCTTCTGTTGTGAAGTGTGGTGTTCCATTGGTGTGTGAGGTCAGGTGACAATGTTTGGGAGGTGTTGCATGTGGGCAAAAGTCCACCAGGGACCTTTGACCATGAAAGGTGTTGTTGATGGTGTTGTGATTGAATGAGTTGGATGATTTTGTGGTAGAATGGGTGATTGTCAAGTGGAATTTGGATTACAAAATTACTTCTTGGAAGTAGGTTTTGAAAATTTCAAAAGCTTTTGTGTTCATACAAGACTTCAAAACAATACTTCACTGTAAATGAGCGGACTTTCAAGATATTTGAGATGAGTGATTTTTTGAAGTTTGTTGTGTCGAAGATTGTCTCTCACAGCTTCATATACAATGCTACCACTTTTGGACTACAAAAATTACTTTTTTGGAGTGTTTTAGGACGCTTCAAACTTGTGTTTTCAAAGTTTTCAAACTACAGAAAACTTTGAAAACACTCGTGAATTAATCCTTAATTTTACTTGGCCCCATTCGATCACCTATACAAATATCAAGTTTTTTCATGAATATACAATGGTTGACTGTATCAAATGCATTTTTCTTTCGGTCAAAGTGGCTTGTTTCCATAACTCAAACTGACCAAGATTTAACGGGATACTCACACTGTGTGGACTTCAACACACAAAATAAAGGTTTCTTCATTCACAGAGTCCAAAAGGAAAACTATTGGAGAACTATTGACAATTTACAAAACTCCAACACTACCTTATAGAATATACACGTAAGTAAGATACGTAATGGTGGCCTTAGTCGCCCATGATTATGTAAAATAGATTCCAGTCCTCTCCCGATCAAGGGCAGTTGGACTATGGAAAAAGCACTTACCTTCTTATTTGGGTAACAAATGGCTTTCACATTCATGAATCCATAAACTATAGCGTTATCACTAATTTCAGGCTTATTAGTTAAGATCACATCCAACAATGTACTTGTTGTTGTTGTAACCCTGGTAGGTTTCTTGATAAGACATGTCAGACCTTGTATCTCTTCCAGATCTGACAAAATCTTACCTTCTTTATCCTCTGGTCTACTCTGCTCAAGATTTAGATCCCCAGTTATCACCACAAACTGATTTGTGATCGAAGCCCACATAATTATACGTCATTAAGCTCATTTTCCAGCCTCAGGTATTAGTCATTTCCTACTGCTCTTAGTGATCTATATATTCCTAAGACAGCAACTTCGTGTCTTCCAAATTTAGATTTAACAGACAGCCAGTACTCCAATTGTTGTGAATTTCTTTGGGAATTTAAGCTTCTTAGTTGGAAGACTTGATGAGAAGTAAGCCATCACTCCACCTCCGCCTTTAATGCTATCTTCACGGTAGATGTTATAACCTTCCATTTTGAACTGTGAACTTGGATATTTTGAATAAATCTTGGTTTCTGTAAGGAAAATAACTGATGCTTTGAAATCATTAATCAAAATTTTCACATCTTCGAGTTTACTTTGCAAACTATTTACATTCAGATGCATAGTTTTACTATTACATAAAATACAAGATTAATATTCCAAGTTAAGCGTTAATCAAAATACCCGATTAAAATAACCATGAATCTAATCTTCTGTAGGCTCCCAACTGTTTAGGACATTATAGATATTATTGAAATCCTAATTAAATTGTAATGGGCTTTTAAATGCTATATTTTTATGAAAACGTTTCCTACTTTAGATTTATGATTATTGACAGGTCTTTCAATCTTCTTTCTTTATCACCAGACCAGTAGAAGTATTTCTCTTTTAACATATCCCATCTTAAAGGAAAAAATATATATAAATATATGTTGTTGAATTACTTTAAATTTGTGATATATTATTTTACATTATTTGTTACATATTGAGCGTCCACTGTTCATGCATTGATCTCTGAATATAATCAACTTCCAGAAAGAAGCAGCTCCCATTAGCTGCAATTTTACAGAGAATACACTAAGATATAAAATGTTGCTGCATTTAGCCCCACAGTTTGACTATTGTGCGGGTTGCGGGCCAAAATTTGCGGGTTGCGGGCCAAAATTTGCGGGTTGCGAGAAAAATGTTACTTAAATGAACCAGTGACCAAAATTTTGTTATTTTGTAAAGCTGTCACTGCAAATCAGCAATGTGTAACGTATGAAGGGGGTGTTTAGGGCTACACAAACTAAAATATTTAAACCCAAAATAAAACACAACAGATTGCTCGTGTACAGGTGCACTGGATGAAATATTCCGGACAGATCTAGATTGCTTTTTTGATAAGATGACACTTGATATGTGGTGATCCTGTTGTGATCCCCTAATTTATCCAATTAACAATTAAACGCTGTGGGATACCTAACGTGATCACGTAGAGATGAAGAGAAAGAGAGCTTGAAAAAGGGGGATGAGGTTAGGAGAGTTTGACTACTGTGCGGACAGAAAGTCAGAAATACCATTATAGCAGCATATTCATGTTAATTAAAAACTCACTTAGCCGAAGGTGAAACTTTTTTTTAATTTACAAATGACAGATATTTTTTACAATAGTGATTTTACAATGGAGATTTTTTTTTACACACTTACATATTACTAAACACTGTAAAATACGTTAATTATAAAACTTGATTACAGACAGCTAAATTTCAAGACAGAGCATACAATTTAGAAAAAAGAAACAAAACAACAGAAACCACATTGGTGGGTTCACATTGACTCATGCATAACAAACTGCCCTGTCCAACTCCATAAAATTCTTCATATCACTCTACGTGTTTTTCTTTTCAATGCATTTCACATTGTGATCAAAAATATATATCTATAACACTTCTGCAGTAGATACATGCACCTTTCAGGTGCCATTTATTTCATAATGACATATAAGATTTTGAAACCACGGTAGTGATGGTGGTTTTTTTTCGAAGACAAAACTGTTGTGTTCATGAACGGCACCAGCTCCTCATCTCCTGATTTGAATCCATGACGCCCAGAACAACTGGCACTCACGCAATCTGGGGTATGCCACGATGAAAGATATATCCCGGTCCGTTGATTGTTCAACTTTGTGACTTGTTTGACCAAAACATATTTTTGTGTATGATGATAGATTGGTTTACAGACACTGCTGACTCAAACTTGTTTGAATTGTAACAGGTATCGAGTGTAATCTGCTAAAGGGACTTCAAAACTTGACTCACCCTGCTCCATTATAGATTGAAAGTGATTGTTTCTAGTGATTGTACAGATTTTTAACCCAATAAGTTCAGGGGCGACGTCAATGTTTGCCTTTTTGACGTCTGGTTTTTATGTTGTTTTTAAGAGTGTGTCCACGATAGGACCAGGCAGTGGGTGCTACATGGGGGTTCACCGATTTTGCCCCAACTTGGCACAGTTGTAGGACCTAATGAGTTATTTACTATCCTACAGTATTGATGAGATCTGCCTTTTGGGGGGAAAGTTAGGGTACCCCCCCTCAAAATGACCAATTTGACCCCAAAAATTGCTTCTATAAACCCATATTTTATTGAAGCAGGAAAAACTAAATAATTATTGCAGAAGTGTCAAACTTGTTTGCATAACAAAAAAACATCTCAGTTACCATTACCTAGCTAGGAGATGCATTTAGCATTCAAACTGTTGTCATGGCAACGCTATCTTTCTATACAAAAATTCACAACTTTGAATTTACTGCGATTTCTCGTAATTTAGAGGCCAATATCTCAAAACTGCACTTCGAAAATGACAAAAATGACTGTTAACCTATTCAATCTATGTCTTAAGTTACTAAATCAAGAAAAATATTTGCGGGCACTGGTTAACCTTAAGATATATGACGGATTTGTCCAACCCTACTTCAGCAATTTCACAAAAGTCAACAATATTTACGCCAGTAGGAAAACTGTTCATGAACCTCAGTTTCAAAGATTTTTTTGTATCTTCAACGCGCTACGCTGTCATCCATAGCTTGTAGAGTTGTCCAAGTTGTTTTAGTTCAAACACTCATGCCGTGAGCTGATGAGTGGGGGAAAGCCGGTTTCAAGCCCGCTACGGAAATAAGCTAAATATGACTTTTCTTACTTTTCTTAAACTATGATTTTTCTTACAAATTTTACCTCGACAAACTATTCTGTATAGACTTACCTTTTGCTGACAACTTTTCTGGGGGATTAGAACTTCGTTTTCTATTCATTTTTCAACCACCAATTCGGAAACGAAATGCTTCAAAACTCACTACTTACTGAATTGAAGCGAATGAATCTTGCAAGTTCCCACTCTTCCCGCCTTACTTTTCCCGCCTCACGTTTTGACCAATCAAATATTCTCAATTTATCACATGGCAAAATACCGCTGAGCTTCTAACTGAGCCCGTGTTCAATCCGCTCGCAATTTTCAGAGTTTTAGTCGGAAAATGATAGAGAGAGAGAGCTTTTATTGATTAAATGGCGAAAAGAGGCCCATATAAATCTTATCTAGGGCAGGATGAGGTGGACGATGTCCCAAGGACAACAAAGTATTATCGGATGCGCCATGTACAAGCAGTCAATTTAACAGCCAAATATCAAGGATCTTCGACAGCGATGAAGAAGAAACAGAAAATTTCATTTGCATTTGATGAATGTTAAGACAGCAACAGTGATAACGAACAACCCGAGCTTGGTGCATCTATAAAAACAAACTTTGAAATTCATGAAGAAGATGCCATGTTATGAATGGGATATTGAAGAGCAACAAAACAAGGAAGAATTCTTTGCGGATGATAATGAAGTGAATTTCTTTGATGAAATATTGAATGGGGAGTCAGAGCAAGCTTCAAACGACAGTCCAGTGTGAAGATAACCGGAAATACGTAATTGTGACCTTCAGTTGTAGTGACGTGACCGAAGCGACCTTGAACACATGGCTTCGGATTATTGTTGTAGTTTGTAGTCTTGTCTTAGTAAAGTTCGAGCAATAAAGAGTTGGAATAAAACATTACATTGGTGGCAGCGAAAAGGGACATCGTCAGACAACCATGGGAGATAAAGAAGAACCAGTAAAGGGAGCAGAAGGAGTTACGAAGAAAGAACAAGGCGACCAAAACGAAGCAGCGACCGGAATCAGCGATTTGGTAAATGCTCTGACCGAAGTACTAAAACGAAGCGCAGACAGAAGCGATGTCACAAGACAAGTGAGACCACCTCGAGTATTCTCTGTAGGTCAATCTTTTAAAACATGGTTATCTCAATTTATTCAATATGCTGATTTAGTCAAAATAAGTCAACGCGATCGCCAAGCGCATTTGTTGACATTACTTGACCAGCCTGCCTATCGAGCGGTCGAACTGTTGAAATTCCCAGCCTCTCTGAGTTTTGAAGATTTCACAGCGCGACTGACCCGGCGATTTGACTCGGGAAAGACGAGGGAGGATTATAAATGTCAATTGAAGGCTAGAGTGCAGAAGTCCAACGAAGATATAGAAAGCTATGCCGATGGCTTAATGGAGATTATTGAAAACGCTTACCCTGATGCTGACTATAGTTTTAAGCTTGAGCTGGCAACTGATCAGTTTATTCAGGGAGTAGACATTAGTGATGATATGCGAGAGCGGTTGTTAATTGAACAACCCAAGTCGTTGTCAGAGGCGGTGAGACATGTCCGCAAGTTAGAAAGCGCACGCAAGGCCTGCAAGTCGAGCAAGACACGATCGGTAAACACTGTTGTGCCTCCAAATGGAGATGGCAAGCTACTATCTGAAATCCATGAGCTCAAAAACCTTGTTGTTTCTATGAATAAAAGAATTGGTGAATTAGAGCAAAAGGGCTCAGCCAGGGAGTTTACACCCCGCCGTCGCAGTAATCTGTGCTACGAGGGTCATCAACCTGGCCATTTTACGCGGAATTGCCAGACCTCTTAGAAACGCCTGCCTCTGCCCCTGAACAAAATATACACCCTATTATGAAAAACAACCCTGTCATTTCATCCATTGCTGACTCGGGTGTATACATTTCTGCAGCGATTAACGGATGGGACGCATCGGTTTTAATAGACACAGGGGCAACTGTGCTCAGCGAGCGACTGTTCCGAAAAGCAACTCATAAAGTACCCCTAGAACCCATGGACGGAGAACTGACAACAGCAAATGGCCAGAAATTAAGCATTGTAGGAAAAGCAATGGTTACCCTTCATATCGGATCCCTCGACTATGAGTGGCCAATGATAATTGCGGGGGATATTGCTCATGACTGTTTGTTGGGTTCAGACTTTTTTCTACACCATCGGTGCCAAATACGTTACGATGTAGGAACGTTCGCCCTTTTTGACAGGGGGTACCAATTCAGTTACAGTGTGTTGCTCCAGAAGTTTGTCGGGTCATCCTTAGGGAATGAGTTGTTGTTGAACCACGGACAGAACAGTTACTTTGGGCCTCCCTTGAAAAAGGTTTCGACCAAAATAATGGTACCCCTGGGGTGATAGAGGAAGTTGAATATTGTCAAGGTGTTAACATAGCCCGTTCTCTTATTGTGCCAAGGGATGGGAAAGCCTTAGTTCACCTTACGAACTTTACCGATTGCCCGGTAACATTAGACTCTGGTAGTGAAGTAGCTACGTTTCAGCCGCTGTGCGCAAAGGACATAAGGGAAGAAGCATCCAGTATCAACTGTGTCAATGTTGAGGAGGGGAACGATAGTGGGGACACTGTTTTCGACTTAAAGATGGAAACCTTATCTGCCGACCAAAAGCAGAGGTTTCACTCTTTAATTAACGACTTTACAGATATCTTTGCTATAAGTAACACAGACCTTGGCAAGACCACCTTAATGAAGCATGAAATAAAAACTGGTGAGTCAACGCCAGTAAAAATGCCTCCCCGGCGGACTCCACCCCACCAGCGAGAGGTAATAGACCAACAACTGGATGACCTGCTTAAGCATGGCCGAATTGAACCATCACAGAGTCCCTGGAGTAGCCCGATCATCATGGTACGAAAGCTGGATGGGTCCTTTAGAATGTGCATTGATTACAGACGCCTGAATGACTGCACCATAAAAGATGCACATCCCTTGCCGCGGATGGATGAGGTTCTAGAGGTCATGGGCGGAGCAAAATGGTTTTCCTGTCTCGACCTTGCCTCGGGGTACTGGCAGTTGGAGGTCGCGGAAGAGGACCACCCTAAAACAGCGTTTGTCACCCATCGCGGACAGTTCCAATGGACCGTGATGCCATTTGGGCTGACCAATGGACCTGCCAGCTTTCAGAGGCTAATGAACCTCGTTCTAAAGGGCCTTACCTGGGAACAGTGTCTTGTGTACATAGACAACATAATTGTTTGGTCAACGTCATTCGATCAGCACTTAGAACGGTTGCGACAAGTCTTTGCAGAAGCAGAATCCAGCAAGCAGGACTAAAGCTGAAGCCTGCGAAATGTCAGTTCCTACAGAAACGCGTCAAATTTCTTGGTCATGTGATATCTGCAAAAGGAATTGAGACAAACCCAGAGAAAACAAAGGCAGTTATCGATTGGCCAACCCCTGCAAACGTTACGGAACTGCAACAATTTCTGGGCCTTGCTGGCTACTATCGACGATTTGTCCAAGGATTCTCTGTTGTGGCAGGGCCCCTGTATGGACTTTGCAAGAAGGATACCCCTTTTTCCTGGGGACCTCAGCAGGACAGTGCATTCAGGGAGCTAAAGAGACTTCTCATCAGTCCACCAATACTAGCTTACCCAGATTTTAGTGAAGATGCAGGAATTTTCATACTAGACACTGAGGCAAGTCAACAGTTAGGCATTGGATCTGTGCTTTCGCAAATACAAGCAGATGGAACTGAACGGCCAATTGCCTACGGCAGTCGCTCCCTAAACGAACATGAGAAGAACTACTGTACCACTAGATTAGAAATGCTGGCACTAGTGGCATACATTGATCATTTTAGATACTATCTCTTAGGGAGAAAGTTTCGTGTTAGAACTGACCATCACGCGCTCAAATGGTTGATGTCTTTCAGAGAGCCAGAGGGACAAGTAGCCCGATGGCTGGAGCGACTACAGGAGTATCAGTATGAAGTTGAGCACCGCCCTGGGGTGTTACATGGCAATGCTGATGCAATGTCAAGGAAGCCAAGATGTTACCATGGTAACTGCCCCTCGGGATGTGACAACAGAAATGGCTCTAGCACGCCAGAGGTGGCAAGTGTTAACCTGGAAACTGGGAGCATATGGTCAACAACGTCTGTTGCAACTGCGAAACAAAACGATCCAGACATCCGTCCAGTATTGGAGCACATGTCAAAGAAGGCCACAAAACCCTCTGATCGGGAACTACAATCATTGAGTGACACCACTAGAGCAATTTTTGCAAGTTATGAGCTACTGGAAGTGAATCATGGAGTTCTAAACTACTGTCTTGTGGGCGAAAAAGAAGTCGAAAGGAGACCAATTGTCCTTCCTGCTGAGCTGGTCCAACTTGCACTCGGGGAATGTCATGACGGGATAGTGGGGGCCCATCTTGGTCGATACAAAATGCTTAGGAAAATGAAAGCACGATTTTAGAGGCCTGGACTTAGCACCCAGGTCCATAACTACTGCGACAAGTGCCTAACCTGCACCATGTGTAAGCCCAGGAAACATCCAAGAGCTCCGCTTCAGTCAATTCCCTCAGGGTACCCGATGCAGAGGATCCACGTTGATATTGTTGGTCCGCTACCGAGGACAAGGAGAGGTAACAAGTTTATCCTGACGGTTCAATGCAGTTTTACTAAATGGGTCGAGGCTTACGCTATCTCTAATCAGAGGGCAAATACATGTGCAAGAGCCTTGGTAAAAAACTGGGTCTGTCGCTATGGAGTGCCGGATGGCATACATTCAAATCAAGGACGTAATTTTGAGTCCAGTATCTTTAAGGAAATGTGTGACTTGCTGGAGATGAAGAAAACAAGAAGCACGGCATACCATCCAGAAGGAAACGGTCAAATTGAAAATTTCCACAGAACTCTCAAAGCTATGTTGAAAGCTAGAGTTGATGACCAACCACACACCTGGGATGAACACTTGGACTACTGTCTTCTGGCCTATCGCAGTAGTATCCACTCATCAACTGGATACACTCCATTTGAACTGATGTTTGGGCGCCAAGTGCGCATCCCACTGGATGTAATGATGAGCGAAGGAGCTGAGCCTGACAAGTGTTCTCTTGGTGACTTTGCGGCAGATCTCAAAGACAACCTAGTGCGTGCTTATCAAGATGTGCGCCAACACTTGAAAATAGCTCAACGACGTCAGGATGCCTTTGATAAGGGAGTTGCACACAAAGCTTACAAGCAAGGGGACTTGGTGCTGCGATATAACCCACACCTTAAAACAGGAGAAGCAAGCAAGTTTCATCAACAGTGGGAGGGGCCCTATGTTATTCTGGAACGCATCACGGAAGTGACCTATTGAATCAAAAAAGAGTCGTGTTCCAGGAGATCCCTAGTAGTTCATTACAATAACTTGAGACGTCTTCATTCAGAACCCCCTCAGTGCTCATCTCCTAATACAGTTCCAGATCGATCTGATGAATCAGAGAACTTAAGATCAGATTCAGTTGAGACGGACAACCAAGTGGAGGCTGAGGTGGTCATCCCAGAACCCGAAAACGACACAGATTTGGTGGAACGTCTTGAAACCCTACCACAGCCTCCCCAGTTGGAAACTACGACAACACAAGAATCCAGTCTTGGAGATAGTGGCTATGGCGCATCCAACATCGAGGAAGAAACCCAACAGGAATTCCAAGTAACAGATGATGTGGCTGAGGAAGAAAACGCACTACCCAATGAACAACCCCTCCGGAATATAAGACCTCCGGATTGGTATGGGGATTGGGTGTATCAACTTGAGCTTCATACACTACTTAAAGATGCGGTGGACCACATACAGACATTGCAGAACAAAGAAGATGCAGAGAAAACCAGAAGAAAGAAACTGAAAGTGAAGTTCTTACGGAAGGGAAGACAGCTACTTCAACAGCTCAGAGCAGGACAATATAAAAGAGACTGAACAGTTGCAGACATTTTTATCAATTGAACCATTATTTTCTTTTGTTTATATATATATATATATTACAGTTAAGTGCCATTCCAATTCTGTGGGGGATGGTGTGAAGATAACCGGAAATACGTAATTGTGACCTTCAGTTGTAGTCACGTGACCGGCGTGACGTGGCTTCGGATTATTGTTGTAGTTTGTAGTCTTGTCTTAGTAAAGTTCGAGCAATAAAGAGTTGGAATAAAACATTACACCAGGATTAGGAACCGTTGAAAGAAACGATCGTTGTGACTCCTTATTATACGACGGTGCTCCTATAACAGTTGGAAGCAGCATGCTCTTAACTTTAACCTTTGCTTTGTCTCATAATCTCACTGGAGAGGCACTTGCTGACCTACTTTCCTTGATAGCTTGTCACTGCAAAACTCCCAATCTTTGCACGCTCAGTGTAAGGATGTTCAACAAACATTTTGAGAATCTTAAGAGCCCTCTTGTGTGCCATTACTACTGCAAGTTCTGCTTTGCGTTGAGAGACGATTTAAACACCTTGCAATGTAGAGAATGCTTATTACTCATGGACCAAGAGCAGGCATCGAAAAGCTTCTTCATTGAAAGCCCAGTAGCAGAGCAGTTAAAAACGTTGTTTTCAAGTAAGTTCTTATAATAATACATACAATTTTTCTCTAGTTAAAAATTTAACAACTCCAACTGGAAATGCGAGGAGCTGAATATCAATTGGCTATTTAAACAGTTTTACATACACATTGCAAAACGACAAATTTCCTCTAATCTCCAACTTGGAGAAAATACAAAACTTATTCATATTTTATTGTTCCTGATCTTTGTCGATGTAAACATGCATTGAATACAAAATGAGAAAAACTACATTATGTCATCACCTATGAGAGAAAAACTATACTGTTGTAAACTGAGGGAACATGCTATCATGTTCCCAAATTATTCATTTATTGCTTAGTATAAACAAACTAATGGTCTATCACAAGTCCTGCATTCTGATTTGGCATACTAATGGTCTAATTTGTGATAGACCACTAGTATTGAAAATACCATGTTTTGAGCAAGCAGGCTTGGAGGGGGGGGATAGTATTGAAAATACCATGTTTTGAGCAAGCAGGCTTGGAGGGGGGGGAGAGCCTGTAGTAATTCTATTGATTGACCTTTGATATATGCCTCTTTGAAATCGGAGCTCAAAGTGTGGCTTATTGCAGTCAACACCAAATCAACACGGCATAATAATAATAATAATAATGGTTTATTGTCATACAAAATGGCACAGCTACGTGAAATACTTTGTATTTACAAATATAACTTATATAGCATGTTTTCAGCTTCTTTGAAAATTCTTTGTTTCATTTTACTTATCTAAGAAACCTCTCACAAGATTCTGAAACCAAAATGATACACAAAACAATGTGTTAGTGATTGAAATACAGCCATTCAACTTCTAAGTGAACAGCTTTTGTTGTTATGATTTTGTTGGCCTCATTTTCAATCTTCAAAAAAGCTACTTCTGATCACTGTCTTCAAAGAACTACTTCATAAGACTTATTAGGACGTAAAGAAAGTCCAACACCAGAGAGAAACATGCCCTAAATATCTCTTTATTGATGCCTGGGTTTATTCATCAAAATGTTTGACATATCCTGTCATTGTCTGTTTGAATTGTCCAATCAGAGGGTATACCAGGAGCTGGTATACTGGAAATTGGTGATGAATAGAACTAGTCTAATTGACATTTAGTGAGTGCTGCTGTATTTAAGGAGTTTGGTCATTAATAAACTCATTTACATACCGTATATCATATTTTTAATTTTCCCGGCAAATCACTCAAGCAATATATTTATCATCACCAAATAGAAGAAATCACTGAAGATACTAAACATGATTGTCTTGTGGTGTAATTAGGTGAGCTAGGAAAGAAATCAAATCAAAAAGTCAGTAATGTTTTAAAATATACCACATGTTGAATTTTGTAATTGCTTATCTTCAGAATACCTGGCCACTTCCTTGCCTCTGCAATATAACCTATTATATTCTTTTCTCATTTTCAAAGAGTGCCGTTGGAGTATTACAATGGTGGCCGGGTATTCTGAAATCAATTCAAATGTTTGGATGCGATTTCAGTACAAATGTACACAAATGCACATGAAGATCCCGGGGTCAGGCCACATTTGTGTGACACAAATTCGTACACTAGGAGCAAACAAACACAAAAAATGTAAAATGCTAGGGATTGGGAGTAAAAATACTGTCATGAGGTTGTAAGTGAAATATTTCAGAAAGAGAAAATTCACCTACCTACTCACCGGCCTTCAACAAAAAGATTCAGGGACGCAGACCATGAGATTCAGAAGATTTATAGTGAAAGCACGAACTGCATTGTGGTAAAAATGGAATGGCTCATATATCAAAGAAACCTATTGTTCTTTCCCCCAACAAACTGCATTGTGGTAAAAAACAAATCTCGATATTTGCTGCCAATATGCTTATGGACTGAAATAGGATTGCTGCCTTGCTTCGCTCACTTCAGGCTCGCTCCACTGCGGCAGCAATTACTACAGGCTCTCCCTCCCCTTTCCCTCCCCTCCTCTGAGCCTGTTCACAGGCTAGAGCAAGCAAAATTCAATTTTTTTATTTCTTATTCTTTATTTGACCAATTATTATTTTAAACTAAATCAATTAAACCTCTCAGCCTTATGGACAATGGTTTTGATTGTCCATTCAGCCAAGTACATCCTCGTGGGCTATCAAATGGTAGTCCACAAGGTCAAGAGGTCTAATTGTTAAATATTTATTTATTTGGTCAAAATATGAATCTTTAAATAGATTATGAAATTCAAGTGATAGTGTCCACAAACAATCACTGGAATTTTTATGGTTACAATTAAGATTACTTACTGAAACTATTCAAAATTTTTCTTCTAGGGAATGGTTTTTATGAGTTAATGTCATACCCAGAAAAAAGGATAAAAAAAACAAAACGACAACATTGAAGATATCATTGATCTTGTTTCATCAACCATTAGTAATTTTATTACCAAGCTTTCGGGCCTAAGGCCCATCATCAGGGTAAATGGAATCAACAAATTAAAATCGTTACAAAATCCACGTACGCTTATGGTGTTAACAACATTATCCTCGAGCGCTCACAATAACAACAACGAGCGCGAGCTACCACTAAGGTTGTGTTCTAGAATTATACTATTTACAATTTAATAGAGGAATATAATTATCAGGCAGTTTTCTGCCGGAGTCTCTATTAAAAATAGCGTTCTTGTTTTTTGAAATATAACATGCCTCTGCCCATTTACGCTGGTGTCATCTTCCTTCTGACTCTAAGATCTTAGCATCCTGCCATGCTATCGAGTGTCCACAATTTAGTGCGTGTTCAGATAACGCTGATCTTTCAGTCTTTTGTAGACGAACACTTGCCTGATGTTCTTTAATTCTGGTCCCCACAGATCTTTTCGTCTCCCCAATGTACTCAGTATCGCATTCACCACATGGAATAGAATATACCACTCCAGTCTTCTTTTCTTTTGGCAAAGGATCTTTTATCTTACTGCTAAGAATTTTTCTCAAGGTGCTAGCTGGTCTTATGCTAACTTTTACGTTGTACGATTGTAATACACGTTGTATCTTCTCCGTTACACCTTGGACGTACGGCAGAGTGACATAGCCTTTGGTTTCTTCACCAGATATTTGTTCTTTCTTAGACGACTGTTTGCTGAATTTCTTTATGAATTGTCGTGGATATCCATTGTCCATTAAAGCGCTTTGTATGTGTGTACGTTCATTCTGTACGTTCTTTTCAAGGGAAAGCAAGTTCTCTGCTCTGTGATATAAGGTGCGTACTACGGCTGCTTTGTGTTGTGAAGGATGGTGACTTGAGAACTGGAGATATCTATCTGTATGCGTCTTCTTTCTGTACACAGAAACTTCAATGGACCCGTCCTCTAGGATCTTGTTAAGAGTGTCTAAAAACGGGATGCCAGCAGAAGAATATCGCTCCACAGTAAACTTAATGTGGTTATCTTGGCTGTTCAGATGTTGATGGAACATATCAATATATTCTCTCCTTATGACGCAGATTGTATCATCAACGTACCGTTTATATATTCTCGGTGGGTCAATGAAAGTCTCTAATGCTCTTACTTCCAAGACCTCCATAACCAGGTTTGCTACAACCACAGATATGGGGGAGCCCATTGCGGTACCACGTATCTGTTTGTAGAATTTTCCCTTGTTGATTCCATTTACCCTGATGATGGGCCTTAGGCCCGAAAGCTTGGTAATAAAATTACTAATGGTTGATGAAACAAGATCAATGATATGACTAAACCAACCAACAAAGAAATATTAGATATAGTTAACATTGAAGATGTTTTAGATACAGAATATAAGAAACTAAAAGCAAAAGGAAGTTTTCTTTCATTTAAGAACCACTTCTCCTTCATGTTCAACACAGATGGTGTTGCAATATTCCGTTCATCATCCTTTTCGATTTGGCCACTCAGAACGTTACGTTGCTGGGCCCATTCTTGTCCAAACCGAATGCCAGAGTGACTCTCTAATCGAGATCACCATGTTAACCAAACTAAAGCCCCTAGGGACATACATCGTGCCTAGTGCACGCTTAAATCTGATTTCGTAACACTACCCCCCTTCCCAGAAACTTTGTGTCCGTCCCGGACATTAATAACTAAATTAAATATAAATAGATAAATAAATAAAGTTTTAAATAATGTTCATCTGTCTCTTTTCTGTTTCTTTTCTGTCTCTTTTCTGTTTCTTCATCTGTCTCTTTTCTGTTTCTTTTCTGTCTCTTTTCTGTTTCTTCATCTGTCTCTTTTCTGTCTCTTTTCTGTCTCTTTTCTGTCTCTTTTCTGTTTCTTCATCTGTCTCTTTTCTGTCTCTTTTCTGTGTTCTTTTCTGTGTCTTCATCTGTCTCTTTTCTGTTTCTTTTCTTTGTTCTTTTCTTTTTCTTCATCGGTCTCTTTTCTGTTTCTTTTCTTTGTTCTTTTCTGTTTCTTCATCTGTCTCTTTTCTGTTTCTTTTCTTTGTTCTTTTCTGTTTCTTCATCTGTCTCTTTTCTGTTTCTTCATCTGTTTCTTTTGTTTTGTTTGTTTTTTTCTTGTGTGTCTTGCTTTTTTTTCATTTTTTTTTTTCATTTTGTCTCTGTTTGTTTCTTTGATGCCTCATTTATACAATTCGAATTAATTTCTCTATCTATACAATTCGAAGTCTTGGAGTCTATTAGGAAGTCTGACAGCTCTTTTAGGTCTTCCTTTAATAGTAACGTTGTTCTTCAGCTTGTCGGTCGTCTCTCTTGACTTCTTTCTTGTTCTGTTGCTTGTTGCTCTGTTTCCTTCCTCAGGCACTTGTTTCGCAACTGTATCGTCTTTGGCTGTGTCTTGCTCTTCCGTTATCGTTTGAAACCAGGAGGCCAAAAGTCCATGATACTTACAAAGACGGTCTCTATGGACTATTCGCGGCTTGCTTCTCGGAGAGAGAAGAATTTCGTAGATGAGGTCATTAATTTTCCTTTGTACAAGATATGGTCCTTCCCAATTACTCTGTAACTTTGGTGATAAGCCCTTCTTTTTCTTGGGCACGTAATAACGTACCGCGTCTCCTTTTCGATAATGGTCACGAGTTGATCCAACGTCATACCTCTGTTTCATCTTGTCGCTGGATATCTTTAGGTTTGATCTTGCAAAATCATGAGCACAGGCTAGGTGATTTTCGAGCTTGGAAAGATAATCAGGATACGTGAATACATCCTCGATACGATCTACTGAACTTCCAAACATAATGTCAATAGGTAAGCGTAGTTCTCTACCGAACATTAGTTTTGAGGGGCTGTAACCAGTCGCCTCATGTGTAGAGGAACGGTAAGCCATCATCACGTAAGGCACATGGCGGTCCCAATCACGTTGATGATCTTGTACGTACTTGGCCAATTGGTCCTCTAAGGTCCTGTTAAACCGTTCCACCATACCATCAGATTGAGGTCTGTAGGGCGTTGTACGAGTTTTCTTGATACCAAGTAATCGACACATGTCTGCAAATAACTTTGACTCAAAATTTCTTCCTTGATCTGAGTGTAACTCTCCAGGCACTCCAAATCTTGAAACAACTTCACGTACCAAAACATTGGCAATTGTTTCACTCTCTTGATTAGGGATTGGAAAAGCCTCGGTCCATTTTGTAAAATAATCTGCAATGATCAGCAAATACTTGTTCCCAGAGTCACTCACTGGAAGTGGTCCTAATACATCTATTGCAAGTCGTTCCATCGGTGCGCCAGATATGTACTGCTTGAGGGGTGCTTCACTCTTGCGTTGTGGGCCTTTTCTCTTGCCACACTCTTCACACTGTCGACACCAGTTTTCTACATCCTTTCGACAATTGATCCAATAAAATCTTTGCTTTACTTTTGAAAGTGTCTTGGTGATACCAAGATGTCCAGCTGTTGGTGCATTATGAAGTTCATGTAAGACATCTGCACGCAGAGTTGTTGGCACAATCAATTGTGTTTGAGGTGGAGCATTACCATTACCTTCCATCCTGCGATGCAATATACCGTTGCACAGTATCAAGGAATCCCATTGCGCCCTAAGCTTTAACTTCAGGGCTGTAAGGTGCCACTTGGTTCCAATCAGGCCTCTTTCCTTCTTCTAGCCAAAATATGATGTTACGCAATGTTGGATCATCCAGTTGTGCTTGTTTGATTTCACTTTGCTGCCAAGACATTCCTTGGTGAGTTTTGTCAGGCTCTAATTCAATGTCATCTGTGGTTATCTGCAGCAACGAGACTTTAGGATAGTAGGGATTCGTTCTTCCTGTAGATTCTTCAAATTTTTCGCTAGCCAGACTTTCTTCGATTTCTCTCTTTTCGCAATACTTGCAAATTCCACTAGCACATGGTCGTCTTGATAAAGAGTCTGCATTGCCATGCTTTCGTCCTGGACGATGTATAACTGTAAAATTATACGCTTGGATTTTCTCTAACCACCTGGCGATTTGATCGTTAGGGTTCTTGAATTGCAGCAGCCATTGTAAGGCGGAGTGATCGGTTCTAAGCAGAAATTCCCTTCCATACAAGTACGGGTTAAAGTGTTCAATGGCGTTCACAATTGCCAATAGTTCTCTTCTTGTCGCACAGTAGTTTGATTCTTGTTTAGTAAGACTTCTGCTATAATAGGCGATAACATGTTCGATACCATTTTCATCAGTTTGAGAAAGAACAGCTCCCAATCCGACTTTACTTGCATCTGTATCCAAGATGTACGGCTTTTCAGGGTCAGGATACACCAAAATTGGAGTACTTTGTAGAGCCACTTTAAGTTCAGAGAATGCAGCTTGACATTCTCCAGTCCATTCAAATGCAGTTCCTTTCTCTGTCAACTTGTGTAGAGGCTTCGCAACTTCAGCAAAATTCAGTACAAAACGTCTATAATATGAACATAGGCCAAGAAAACATCTTACTTCTTTAACACTTGCTGGAACAGGCCAAGACTGTATGGCTTTAATATTATCTGGATCTGGAGATATTCCATTCTTTCCGACGATGTGTCCAAGAAAACTAACCTCTGTGGCGAAGAGTACACATTTCTTTGGATTCAACTTTAGATTTGCTGTTCTTAGCTTTTGGAAAACCTGCTTCAAGTTAAGGACGTGTGTATCAAAATCTGTAGCATGCACGATGATGTCATCAATGTAGACTAGTGATGTTTCCAATGGTAATTGCGCCAGGACAGCTTCCATTAATCTTTGAAATGTGGCCGGAGCATTACAGAGGCCAAATGGCATGACTTTAAACTGCCACAATCCTTTGCCAGTAGAGAAGGCGGTCTTTTCCTTCGCTTGATCATCTAACTGCACCTGCCAGTATCCACTCTTTAAATCTAAGGTAGAAAACCAGTTGGAACCAGAAAGAGAATCCAACGTTGCATCCAGTCGTGGAAGAGGATACGCATCCTTTCGTGTGAGTGAATTTAATTTTCTGTAGTCTACACAAAATCTTGTGGATCCATCCTTCTTGCGAACCAGTACAATTGGTGAGCACCATGGACTTGTAGATGGTTCAATTACGTCATTGTCTAACATTTCTTTTACAGCTTGATCTGCTTCAGCTACTCTTGAAAGTGGTAGGCGGCGAGGATGTTGTTTAACAGGTACTGAATCTCCAACGTCTATTGTATGCTTGACCAAATTGGTGCATCCAAGGTCAGTGCTTCCCTTAGAAAATAGATCTTGATTGTCTAGCAATAATTGTTTACAAACTTCTTGCTGGTTTTCATTTAAGTTTGTCTCACTTTCTTTGTACAGGTGTGAAAGTCTTTCAGGTAACTGATCACCGTCTCTTTCATTTTCTTCTGTAGTCTGGCAGTCAAGGTGATGCGTTGTCACACTAACGCAAGGTTCACAAACAGCAATTTCAGTCTTCTTACGTAGTTTCTTTCTACCTGGAGATAGATTAATAATTCTTACCGGTACATGGTTATCATCTAAATTCACTAACGTTCTGCCAACAATTATTTCACCATTCTCACTTTCACAAAACCCATGCGCTGGTCCTGTCGTTCGCCATCCTTTCTGTTTGTCTTGTCCAATGACTCTTCCTCTTACTACTACTTCCGAGTAGGGCTTGATTTTGACAGGTTCATCTAGAATCACACGAAGTACTTGAGGTGAATCAGCACCAACATGTTGAAGTTGAACTTCAGAATTATTAACTTTGAAAATCATTTGATGGTAATCAATAACGCAGCCATGTCTTTGAAGAAAATCTCCTCCTAACAAGCACTGTGCAGACATTGGAACAATCCAAAATTCTTGATTTGTCTCAGTCTCTCCAATTCGTACAGGAAGAGCACACTTACACTTGACTTCAACACTTTCGCCAGCTAGAACTCTAATTCTTGCATTCGATGAGACTTGTTCTACAGAAATTTCTTTTGAAATACGTTCGAGTGTCTCTGGATTCAACAAGCAAATATCTGCGCCAGAATCAATTAGAAAATTACAGTGGATGTCTCCAATGAATCCAGGAACCACAAGTCCTCTATCACTTCCATTGCTAATAATTTCTGGGGCTCCTGTATTTTCTAAGACAGTCGACCTCGGCCCCGTGAGCTCGACCTCTGGTAGTTTCCCTGTGGCAGTGTCCCTGTACTTTGTTGTCGCTGTTGTGGATTTCCTGTGGAGTCGTGACTCTGTGGTGGGAACCCTGTGGTGCTTTGTTGTCGTTGCTGTGGAGTCCCTGTTGAACTGTAACTCTGAGGTGGGAACCCTGTGGTGCCTTGCTGTCGTTGCTGTGGAGTCCCTGTTGAACTGTAACTCTGAAGTGGGAACCCTGTGGTGTCTTGTTGTCGTTGTTGTGGAGTCCCTGTTGAACTGTAACTCTGAGGTGGGAACCCTGTGGTACCTTGTCGTTGCTGTGGAGTCCCTGTTGAACTGTAACTATGCGTTGGGAACCCTGTGGCGCTTTGTTGTCGTTGTGAGGGGTACCCAGTATAGTCATCCCCACGTTCCCTTACATTATAACGTTGTTGTCGTAGTGACGCACTTAATAAAGGGCATGCCGACTGGTAATGTCCAATTTCATGACAATTATAACAACTTACTATTTTCTGACGATCAGGCCTTCTTATTTGTCCTCTTTGCTTCACTTCTTCCAGCACTTGACCAATTAAAGAACCAAGCTTTGAAATTTCAGATTCAACATTCTCTGACGGCTTTTCAATCACTTTAATTGGTTGTTCTTGTAAGTTAACTTGTCGGGCATGTAGAGGGCTTCGTGAATGTAAATGTCCCCAACGGTCTGCCAAATGATACGACTCCAATTCCAAAGCGATTTCAAGTGCACCTTGAATACTTGTGGGTCTTCCTTGTCTTACGCGCAATCTGCTTTCTTCATCTGGGAGACCATCAATAAATTGATCCTTGGCTAGTGTATCCTGCAACTCCGCTTCAGCTCTCGGGTATGCTAACTTGACCAGTCTTTCTAAATCTGCAGCAAGCTCAGGTAGAGATTCTTCTCGTCGTTTTACGCGAGTTTTAAATTTTGCTCTCGCGAGTTCTGATTGATGCGTAGCACCAAATCGGTTTGAAAGCGCTTTTTCGAGCATGTTGAAATCACTTCGGTTTTCATAAGAAAGGTTACTCAATATCAAAGTAGCGTTTCCTTTTAGACTTGTCGCTAAGAATGATGCTTTCTCTTCGTCCGTCCATCCATTAATTTGTGACACTATTTCAAACTGTGCTTTGTACGCTTCCCAGGGTGTGCTTCCGTCATACGTAGGTGGTGATTGTATGGGTTTCGATGATTTTCGAGAACTTCCTTTACTGTCTTTACTAGTGATATCGTGAGAGGGAAGAGACGCAAATTTTTCTTCTCCAATTTCGGGTTTATTTTTAACTTCTGAAAACTTTTCATTCAATTTCTCCTCTAGACGTTCCACACGTGCAATTGCATCTTTGACTTCTTTTAGCTTATTGTCAATATAAGATAGTAGCATTGTTTGAGTTTCACTGTTCTCGTAATCTAGTCCTTTGTTTTCAAGCCTGAAGAGGCGTGACTCCAAATCGCGTAACTTTTCATCATTAGCCAGCTTTATTCTACTGATTTGCATTTTCTGACTTTCAATAATTTCCAACAAATCGCTTACCTGGCGTTGAAAATCTAATCTCGCTTCCTCGGCTTTGGCGATGTAACTTTTTATCTTTCCCAGAGTACTGGTCACCCGTTCCTCAAACATCTCATCGTTATAATAATCCTCTTCGCCAGATGGTCCTGGATCGCTGAACTCCATTTCCCCTGCTTCGTCTTTGCGCTTCGTTTTGGACCTTGTTTCCATAGCGTCTTTTATACACAAAACCAGTTATTTACTTGTATAGTAGACCATAAAACCAGGAACCAACCTTGCTCTGCTACCAATGTAACGTTGCTGGGCCCATTCTTGTCCAAACCGAATGCCAGAGTGACTCGCTAATCGAGATCACCATGTTAACCAAACTAAAGCCCCTAGGGACATACATCGTGCCTAGTGCACGCTTAAATCTGATTTCGTAACAATATCTTCAATGTAATGAGTTAGTACACTAACTTCACCCCAATCTTTGCTCAGTCCACTCTGCTTCGCTACCATACTACCATTTTCGAGCTACTGTGAAAGGCAAACATTTAACCACATTTGACTCAGGGTGAAACTTCTACGTTTGTCTAGACAAACATTCACGTTTGAAGCATCAAGTTTGACACCCCCAAACTTTCCTTTTGCGGCATTTCTAGGTTGAGAAATATTTAAAAGGTGTTTTCTTTCTTCACTGGACTCAATGACCTTCCTTATAATTACAAAATAATTTACAAAATACATGATTAAGAACTCAGCATGCCATTTTTTACTAGTTGAGCATTTGTCTAACATGACATGTTCAACGTCTAAACGTTAATTAACAACGCGACAAACTTGGCCGTTTGTCTAGACAAACTAAAAGGTTTTACAATCAAAACCAGCGCTGAAACAGTTTCACGGTAGCTTGAAAATGGTTATTAGTAACCTGTGCTAGATACAAACACACCATGAAACAAGTAACTAAATAAAAAGTGTGTGCCGAAAGGAGTAAATATTAGATAGTTAAGAAATGAAATATTAGGCTGCTTTATCTCCCACCGCATTTCCATGGTTACTTCTCTGCACTGCATTGTACCTATCTCACTCAATTTGATCTGCTGTCTAAGTTAATTGTAATTTTTGATTTCAGGTCAAATAGACCTAATCGGCTAACGTGTCACGTGGTTTGAAATGGGTGTTTACATCGGAATCGCTAATACATTTCTTTAGTAAATACGGTGTTTATGTTGTGTTTGCAGAGCTAAATTATAGCCGATTTTGGTAGGTCTTTTTACTTCAAATGATTTTGTAAACTGGTAAAAGCTGTTCAAGTAGTTCAGTAAAATTTCTAGAGCTTGATATGGAAAGCAAAACAACGCAGTAAAGACCATGTATGTTTGACAAGTGTGCGGTATGATTCATCGAAGTTATCGAAGAATATTGACACTACAACATGAAAATGTCAGTCATTTCACTAGAAATAGAGAAATAACTTAAAAACGGTACCGTATTTTTAGTGGAGTTTTGAATGTATATTCACTGAAATCTATTGGAATTTGTATAGATGTTGATGTTGCGACGGCTAAATACGATTCAATGTTTGAAGAGTATTAGTAGCTTCAAGCAAGTATATTGAACTTTATGTCTAAATCAAGGATAGTACTCATACTACTTTGTCTTAATTTGCTATTGTATTCTCGTGGTTTAGTTTAATAAAATTTTGGATGTATAAAATTTGTATGTTAACTGATACCGTACCGGTCAAAAAAACTCAGTCATTTCTGGCGTACACAGAATATAAACTCGACTTCTAGCAATCGTCTACTAGCTTCAAATACGTATATTTATGTGTCTAAATCAAGGTTACTTATGCTACATTGCTTTAAGGAATGTTTTCTCAAGATTTGGTTCAATAAAATTGCGAGAAGCGAAGCCGTAAGAGTCAGAATGTGTAGTAAATACACCCGTTTTTCATAGTTTAATTTCTCAGTTTTAGCGGCCATTTTTTAAAAAAAATTCCTACTACGTCTTCGATGTATTACCATTAAATATTCTTTTACATCATTAAATGTGTTTAGGCTTTTCAGCTTTTAAATAAACGAGTCTACGTATCGCATTCTACTACAGTAAAATGTATGGGAGAGGCATGTTTGTTTTGATTTCGTACCCAATTCAAGTCACGTGACGTCGCTGTCGGCGTAAGCCGATTAGGTCTATTCAAGTAATGTTATTTTTGCTGGAGTATGGTTTGGAGAAGAAAAGCCATACATGAACACTTTCCTACAACCATTTAAGGTGGCCCGTACCTATTGATTTGTTTGTTGGGCATGAATTTCAATCGCGTCCTTTTACATCAAAATCTTGTCCGATTTCTGATAAATTTGCAGCCATTTGTCTACAAGCCTTGAAATTTGTACTGGTAATTATTTTTCTGCGAATTAGATCAAGTAATTTGAGATATCAGACGATTTTAAAAAATGGCTTTTTGAGAAAAATTGGTCATAAATCCAAAATTCCAAGGTGAATTTTTTTCCTATTTCGTCAATCAAGTATAAAGGCATAGAGGACTACATACAACATGTACCGTGCCAATTGGTGCCTTGGAAGTTGCGATACAAAATTTGTGCTGCCTGTTACGACGCAAAATTATGTAGTCAAAACTACCGTCAAAATCTCAACAAAATTTCAAAAGCAGCGAGAACTATATCTGCTGTAAGAAAGACAAATACCTATTGTAACTTGTGAACAAAATTTGGAGAGATGAGAAGCTAAACGCCAATGTTATCCTCAAGCAAACTTGGGGAGTAATTTTTGTGACCACGAGGCGAGCGTTGCGAATTTGTATTACTTCGACTTCTACAAATTCTGTCGAATTGGTTTCGTGAAATTTTCTCGGTATGGGATAGAACAAGATGTTAACATACCTGTTGCCAAATGTCGTTGTGTTTGCTGCACTAGGTATAATTCATTAAGCTTCAAAAGTAAGCAACTTCATCGAGTCGACGTTTGAGCTGCCAAGGTAAAACCCTCACGGTTTGTTAATTTATTCAAAATGACACCTTACTATCTGTTGCAAAATTCCGCATGGGATCCAGACTTTTGGGAATAAAGACAGTAGTTCTCTGAATACAATTGCTTCTGAGTATAAATCCCGTGTGGAATTTTGAAACAGATAGTAAGGTGTTGTTTTGAATAAATTAACAAACCATGAGGGCTTTACCTTGGCAGCTCAAACGGGCCACCTTAAAGAGTCACTGAAAACTTTACAGTCTCAAGGTATTTAATATGTTTAACCATACAGAAATAACCCTTTATTAAGAAAAACCAGCCTAATTATAGATAATTTTGAACTACAGCATACAGTAAAAACCCACTTATAAGAACCTGTGGATTAAGAACCACCAGGCTAAAATTATAGCTTCGTAAGCACCTTTTAAACAAGAACCACTTTTGTAGGGGCCCATATTTGCTTCTTCTTTAATCTATACTTACTTGACTGGATATGATATTGTTATAGTTCAATTCTTTGACTAGGTATTCGACTTGATACTTGACTTTTACTAGGTATTCAACTTGATACTTGACTTTTTACTAGGTACTTGACTTTAACTTTTACTCCATGTGCTTCGTGGTCTAATTCTAGGTGCTTGCACTTGTTTAATAAATGTTCTTGATTTTTATAGTTAAATTTAAAATTAAAATGAGATACTATATACTTTCCAAGAGACTCAAAATCTCTTGGGAGCTCTGATACGCCTCCCTGATCTTGTGGTAATTATTTGGGACTGTACAACTTTAGCCTAAGAAATCAAAATATTATTGGTTCTTTCATAAAGGGTTTCGAGATTTATTTGGTCATTTTAAAAAATTATTTAAAAAATAAGACTAAGCGATAGCATTATTAATATTGTTTGAAATCAGTCAGAGAAAAGTGTGCACAAAATTCAGCAAATTAATAGAAATAGTTTTATATCATTATTGGCATCGTATCTAACTAAGGCAATCAAAAGATTGTTTTGATTTTATTGGCATATATAGTAAACACTCAATGCCTACATTCATTGCCTGACTTCTTAGTCACCATTTCCCCTCCCAGTGTGTGTACTCTGTAGGTGCTATGGCAACTTTAATTTATTTTTCTGTCCACTAAAATAGGAAACAATTAATATTGGATTTGTTGGATTTTGAAAAATTGTACTTCTAGTGACAGGGAGAAAATCAGGGAATATTGTGACTAAATTGCTGTGCTTTTCCACAATACAAGCTATGATAATTAACACAGGACTGACAGTAAGTACAAAGTGCAATGAAGTGGAAAGCACAATAAAAATGAAGTTTATGCTTTTGAGTTCTACTTTTGACCTTCCCGCCAAGTGTATGGTGCAGGAGTTTAGCCAGTTCAATGGTTTTTATGGGTGTTCTGTTCGTGAAAAACCTGGTTGCACTTGTCCAACATCAGAAAAAGGGCACACACAAGCTTATCCCATGACTGTTCAAGAATATGAGCTTCCAAGCGGGCACCCACCTTTAAGAACCATAAAGTCAACCGACAGATATGCAAGAAAAGCTGTGAGACAGAAAAAGCCGGTATCAATAATTTCATATTAATTTATTAGTTTTAAAAGAACTTCTGTGAGTCAATCCCAATCTTCCAGTGGCTGATCTACAAATATTTTAGGAGGTGAATGTTAAGCATAGATATTTTTGGCATTTGTGCATTGATCATATGTTTGTCATCAAATAAAATACAATAAAAAGCAGAAATTAGAACAAAAATGAGTGTGGCTAGCCACCCTATTCACCAGTCTTTATAATCTGCCACTACCCAGTGACAAGGTCTATTAAGACATTAGCTAAACAAAGCCTTTACCTGTTATTCATGTAAGCTTCTGTAGCATTTTGTAGACCATAGAAAGACACTCGGTTGTGTTTTTAAATATGAATAAAATAGCATCAATGAGTGAAATATATGAATATGCAAAATTTTTATTAGTAAAGCAAATTCAATTAAAGCTACTTTGCATGAATACCTTGTGCTTCAGGTGATTGGTGTGAAAGGCCTTTCTGTCCTGCATGATTTGGAGGGCTTCAACATCATTAGGGGCATTGCTGTTGACTATATGCATTGCGTGCTGCTTGGAGTTGTGAAAATGTTGTTGCATCTTTGGTTTGACACTAGTCAAAAAGGTCAGCCTTATTTTTGTGGCAAAAATATAGACCAGGCAGAGGAAAGGTTGTTATCCATCAAACCAACATCAAACATTACACGAACACCAAGAAGCATAGGAAAACACTGCAAATATTGGAAAGGTAATTTTGCAAAATGTATGAGTTAGTTATATTGTTTCTTAGGGTTCTGTCCAATTATTTTCTTAATTGCGCAGTGTCAATTGTCATAATATTGTTACAGTATAGTTTAATTAAAATGCAGTGAACACTCACCTAGTTATGGGCACTCCAGTATTAGAAACATCTCACTATTGCAGACAGGAAATCAATCCCACTATCTCAAAATCTCAAAAGTCATTCTATAGAACCATCTCTCAATAGCGGACTCTCTCTATTAGGCTAAGAGGCACTAAGTTATGATCCCTAAGTGAGAGTTGGCTGTAATTATATCAGGGTTTTTTTGTTTTCTTCAATTGCATGCATTCTTCAATTACATGTATTCTCTAACAGTTCATTAAAGCCTTTGGACTCTTCTACTCAATAAATTCCTGCTTATTAGTATTCTTTACATAAAGAAGTTTCTGTTGTTATATTCGGCCTTTTTATGTCAAATTGTTAGATATTTCATATTCTATAATTCCTGAATATAGAAGTTGTCCTTCAGTACATCATTTAGAATAATAATAATAATAATAATAAGTGGAATGGGGCCATATGCTACTTTGTCACTGGTTTTTATTTCAAGCTTTCGCTCCAGACACTGGCATCATCAGGAAATTGAACACTGAAATTGAACACATTTGTCTTCAGTGTTCAATTTCATGATGATGCCGGTGTCAGGCGAAAGCTTGAAATAAAAACCAGTGACAAAGTAGCATATGGCCCCATTCCACTTATTGTTATTATTATTATTATTATTATTATTATCGTGATTTATTTCAACTTTTGATTTTCTAATGTTTCTTACAGAAATTTGCGGAAACTGACGCTCCTAAGCAAAATTCTTAGAATTTACATGGAGTCAAAAAGTGGCGTTTATTATTATTATTATTATTATTATTATTATTATTATTATTATTATTATTATTATTATTATTATTATTATTATTATTATTATTATTATTATTATTATTATTATTATTATTATTATTATTATTATTATTATTATTCCTCCACACTTATTCCATGTAGTTTAATTAATTTAATTAAATTAGCATTTCTTCGTTTCAGTTACTAATAATTATTTGTTGTGATCTTCCCTAATTTTAATTATGCTGATTCGATGAATGATTTTGAATTTCTTGTTGTCTTCCATTATGTTAAAGCTTCAGAGCTACGAGCATGGCTAATCTATTATTCGGAACCTGTTATGTTAAACATCTTGCCAAAGAAATATCTTAAACACTACATGTGTCTCGTGAGAGGAGTCTATCTCCTTCTTCAAGGTTCTATTTCAAAAGATGATTTGACAGAAGCGTCTAATTTGTTGTCCACATTTGTCTTCTACATGGACATTCTTTATGGTAAAGAAAAAAACACCCTCCATGCTATAATTAATGATCTAATGAAAACAGCTTGCTACTAGAGCTCCCTTAAGGTAGCAGGCTAGTATAGGAAAAAATGATGAAAAATCGTTTAATCCACAATTTTCTGGAGTGAACTTTAATGCTGATCCCAAAAACGAAAAGAAAAATGGGGGGTCCCGCACTCGAATTAGGAAAATAGCATTTCTACAAAGGCCACAATTGCGTAAATATTAGCTAATGGAGTATTCTGCGAAATAGCATAAGTACTTTTGATGTGAGAACAGCAAAATACCTCCATTCCTTGGCTTTTGTGCCGCGAGTACCAACCAAAATTGTCCTCATGAGTAAAATTTTATACAAAAATCGATATTTTCTTATGCTAGAATGATGACCTTTTTTAAAAAAATTGATATGATTAAGATTTTTAGATGCTTTTTCAAACAAACGGAAAAAAAAGAATAGGGTTCTGTGCAAAAACGAGGGGTTTTGTGCCTCTGAAGTTGTTAAGAAGACTAAAAAATGCTAACCAGAAGTGCCGCCATTTTGAATTTGATGCATAGCGCAAGCTTGATTCAGATTTGTGTTGACAATAACAAGCGAGCGCTGGCTGTTTTTTTCCAAAAAGAAAACATTTTTAACTCGTGGACTGCAGATCCACGAGTTATTGTGAGGGGTCCAATATGCAAATGAGTCAGCTTACTACTTCATGTATGACAACATGAAATGGCACTATTCAATCTATCTATCTATCACACAGAACTCAAACATGTGCAAATCCATTTTTTCGTGCAGTGTTCACTTGAGGACGGACATGTAAGACACGGAGATATTACCTTCAAATCAATGGTTTGTTTTATTTCACCACTGCTTGCACATAATTTTTGCTTATATAAATTCTATTCATACACAGTGTCTACAGTCATGCTCTTCATGAGAGCCGTGTTAGAAGCAAACTAATTAACTAGCAATATCTACAATGTTTTCAACTACTAGAAAGACTAGGAGATTCTCGCCTTTGCAAAATAAGGTGACTAGAGTGTATTCAATAATTAAGCCAGGAAACAAGAATTAGTAAATAGTGCAAAATTACACCAAATAAACAATGGAAAACCAATGATTTTGTATATAAATTATAAATATTTAGTGCAATCTGTATTTTGTACAAATTGTCATGATTATATTGAATGCACTTTATTGTCAATCATGCTCAATGTTTAATAGCAGATCAAAATATAGTGATGGATAGTCATGGAAAGGATAGTAATGTTTATGAGACCTTATATTAGTAACAATTGAAGAACCAATTTTAGAATGTACAAAATGATATTTTCAATCAATGAAAAGTGATACTCAACCACAAATTTGTACAAGCTTTGTGCAACCATGTTCACAGAAACAAGATGAAGTGGATGAATTGCTTTATGTAGTAGTATCAGGTTGATGTGCAAGGAGGAGCTATATATGGCAATAGTAATGAGCATACATTGTATTACATTACACTTCGAGTATTGAACTTCAAATAAAGCATCAGCAACTGACTACTGATATAATCATTGATCTGCTCCATATTGAAATATGGTAATACATTTATTGAAAAGTTGTGTTAGGAAACTGAATTGACTGCACTGAAATGATTTCATAGAAAGGTAACTGTGGCACTTTTAGAATCTACCAATGTGATAACAGCAATATCAAAGTCATTTTAACTTGGATATCGAAACAGTCTGCTGCAGTTTGTAAGTTTTGTTTCCATAAATCAAAGTAAAAAGTACAGAATAGAAATTTTGTCTGAGCTATAATGTATTATCTATAGATCATATTGGATCATTTGGTAAGCATTTAGCAAAATAAAGCAGACTGTATATGTCTGGCATGATAAAAAGACTAGCAGTATATTTATACCACCAATCAGGTGGTACAATTAGTATAGGTAATAACATGATTTTGAGTGCAATTTAGAATAAATTAGGACGAGTAAAGTTTTTGGTGTTTAACAAAAAATTGCACGAGCCGTAGGCGAGTGCAATTTGTAAACACTGAAAACTTTACGAGTCCTAATTTATTCTAAATTGCACAAAAAAATCATGTGATTATTTATTAATCATATGCATACAAAAATTTTGTGACGGGTAGCCTTTATTTCCTTTTATGTCAAGTGTTTTCACGTGACTTTCTTGAAGGCTGAAATCGCTTGAAATCGTGCAACTGACATTACAAAGTGAACTTTTCAAACTGTCTTTTAGCTTCAAATAGCTTCTAAACAGCCAATTTACATGAAATCAAAGATCATGTTTTTTAAAAAGCAAATTTTAGTGCAAGTCTAAGTCAAAGTTCAAGTTCAAAATCAAGTGGAGAACCGGCGTTGGCGTTGACCATGTTGAAGGTGACTTGACAGTTGTTGAACGAGTTCATGTTCATAAAGCACTGTCTCTGACCTTTTTTTCTTGATATTGGCATGTTTACAGATGAGTTGGCTGGAAAGAAAGCTTGTGGACATGACATAAAGTTGGCATTAGAAGGAAAATTTCCAAAGTTGAAGGGAACTGCAGTAGAACTTTCGGCACTGACTTCGCTGGAGTTGTGAGAGACGAGAAGTTGTTGTTCTTGACCGCTTGTGGCTGAACTTATGGCATTGGATAATTTTCTCTGCTCAATTTCATCGGCTTCGTCGTAGTCGTCAAGAGACTTTTCGTTCCTGTGGCCAGTAACTTTTACAATTGAGCTCCTTTCAAGGCCGGCGGATTTCAATTTTTCAGTCACCACTGTTTTTTCTTGCACTGTCAGGGTTTGTGTATCGCTTGCCTGAATTTTCAAGACTTGTGCCTTCAATGATAAATTTCATCATTTTTAACTCGTGGATTGAAAATCCACGAGTTATTGTGAGGGGTCGAATATGCAAATCAGTCAGGTTACTACTTCGTGTATGACAACAACTATTCAATCTATCTATTGTCTAACTAGAATGGTGCCATACATAAAGTAGTAAGCTATTGTGTCACTCACTCACTTTCCTGTAAACTTCCGGTCTGTCAAACTTTACTTCCGGTCTATTCTTGATAATACGATACGGTGCTAACTTGCGTTTAGAGTCGTTTTCGTATGAGTGGGAAACTTACCGTACCGTATCGTAACTGTACTAGTATCATAGTTTCTATAAAAACATTCGAAATTCCTGCTGTAACCGTATCGTATCGTAGGCCGTACGGTGTTCCCCCTCATACTCTATAATAATTTTCGGCGACCAGAGCTTTGAACGTAATGTAACTGTTTTAGATTTGTGTACAAGCAACAATTTTTAGGCACACGATCTAAGCTGGGTAATACAAGTTTTTAACATTACCTCGTGCTCTACATGTAAGTTACATGTACACGGGTCTGCACTCCGCGAAGATCGATTGTACGTGTCGGATGTTAGGCGAAATTGCCAATAGATTTGAATAAATAGTTTCTTATTCATTGCCTCATTCTGTATTGAACTACTCTCAGTTCCCTCTGCAGCTTGGAATAATTTTCGTCGCATCTCCAAGTTGATCGAGCTGTTCGATATACTCGGATGTGAAAACTAATGGACTTTGTAGTCGCTGTCTTCAAACAAAAAAAATCATCGCAAGTCCAATATCAACGAGTCATCCAAGCATTTAGCCGGAGTTTGTACTCTATCAGCACGAGAGTAAATGTTGAAATAAAAAGCAAACGAAATCATATTTCAGTACGAACTGACGCCTGCTGAAACTGGAGCCCCGTGGAATCGCTACGGCCCGGCTGGCCGAAACGGCATCAAAAAAGCGTATTTGAGTTTAAGTTTGGTGGCTATTATGAGTACTTTTATGGAGTAATTTATTTTATTCATAGCGACATTTGGTTCATAGAGAAACTTCTTTCATAATTTGTACATGTTCAATATAGCTTTGCTAAGCGTACAGCCATAAATTAACAATATGTATAAAAATATAACCACTCCAAACGTTAAATTGCTCAGTGGTTCAAATGGTCCGTTGCTGGTTGCGAGCCCAGAGGTACCCTGTTCGAATCACGGAAAGACCAGTTCCTTTTTGTTCTTTTTGTTCTTTTTCTTTTGCTTCATTAATCTTTTTTGTTCTTTCATACTCAAGTCAATTATATTTCGCTAAAGAAACTTACATTAGCTGATATTATTAATAATTATCCAAATGACTCTTTCAAAATTCTTTACAGATGGGCCCAATCTTAATTTTTAGATTTGTGAGAGCAATGATTTATCATTTAGAAAAATATATATTGTATTAATTGATTTATATTTTTGCCTTCCAATAAAGCACTCATTATTTAACTAAAGTCCACGAGTTACTTCGCCATTGGCGGGTTGATTTTATATGAATCTGATTGAGTCCCATTGGCTGCTTTTTGTACCAGACTTCACTTGTTGAAGCTTGTTTGGCAGTTTTAGATGACAAAACGATCTGTCATTTTATAATTAGTTGTTGGTGGTGGTGATGGTGGAAAACCATTCAAGTGCTACAGCCAACCAATCACAATCAATTTCAAAATAAGCACTCAAAATTTCAAATTTCAAAATAAGCACTCAAAATTTCAAAATAAGCACTCAAAATTTCAAAATAAGCACTCAAAATTTCAAAATAAGCACACTTTCAACCAATTTAAAATAAATTGACGTGCTCTTAGCCAATCAGAATGCTTAAATTTTTGTATGTATATGATTATCTACAAAATACTTTCTCCTTGGCAAAATATAATTTGTCATGCATTTTTGCAATCAAAAGACACACCGACAAGTCAATCTGGTTTCCATCAACTTCTGTTCTCCCATTTCTCCCCAGGTAGCCCGAGTGAACGCCTATTAGGCGTCTAGTTGATAAAGGTTTCAAAGGCACATGTCTGTCAATAGTCTCAGTAACTTTGTTATAGAAAATATTGAATGTTTGAATGTTTTTAACTCAGACTCCAGTGAATCATTAAAATTAGAGTAATCACGCTTGTCAATCTATATTATTAATTCTCAAAAAAATTGGCAAATAATCACTAAGATCAGATAAGATATTTCCACTTGTTGTTTGATAAATCTATTGAATTGAAGAAAATATTATCTATTAGAGTAGCAGAGTAGTGGGTAACTCTAGTTGGCTTCAGGATGTGAGGTTCAAAAAAGTATGAGCTCATAGTATTAATAAAATCCTCAGTGGGAGCATGGCTATCATAATTTAAAAGATTAATGTTGAAGTCACCAGCCATAATGCACAATTTGTTTTCTCTACGGATAATGTCAATTGAAGTATACAAGTTTTGCAAAAAAGATTCAACACTGGAGTTTGGGTGTCTATACACCACACCACAAATAATATTTTTCTTTACATTACTAGTCTCGATTTCTATCCATAGTGTTTCACACTCATCAGAAGATGAGCTCAAATCACTTCGAATATGAAATTGTAAATTATCTTTTATATACCTAATTCAAAAAAGGTCGTATGAGGGGTCTCTAGTCTACGCGACTAGACCAAAAAGGAGTATGGGTAGTTGTAGAATTTTACTCTCTTTTTAACTCGTGGATTGAAAATCCACGAGTTATTGTGAGGGGTCGAATATGCAAATCAGTCAGGTTGCTACTTCGTGTATGACAACAACTATTCAATCTATCTATTGTCTAACTAGAATGGTGCCATACATAAAGTAGTAAGCTATTGTGTCACTCACTCACTTTCCTGTAAACTTCCGGTCTGTCAAACTTTACTTCCGGTCTATTCTTGATAATACGATGCTAACTACTACTCAAGTCAATTATATTTCGCTAAAGAAACTTACATTAGCTGATATTATTAATAATTATCCAAATGACTCTTTCAAAATTCTTTACAGATGGGCCCAATCTTAATTTTTAGATTTGTGAGAGCAATGATTTATCATTTAGAAAAATACATATTGTATTAATTGATTTATATTTTTGCCAAATAAAAAACTCATTATTTAACTAAAATCCACGAGTTACTTCGCCATTGGCGGGTTGATTCATATTGGTCTTGATTTTAGCATCAGCAAATGAAGCTCCCTGATGTATTAGGGCATGGCAAGCTGAAGTTGAATTATGGTGTGGATATTTGTGTGGTTTTATAGATCTAGTAATTTCTACCCATACTCCCTTTCGGGTGAATCGCGTAGGCTTTTGCCGACAACGTTTATTGAAATAGGTGTATAAAATCCAACACCGCTTGATCTTTGTGCAGATATCTGGGATACAAAAGTATATCCAGGCAACTTTATATTGAGGAGAGGATCACTAGATTGTTTCGGCCATGTTTCTGATAGGCTAATAATACTGAAATTATGCTGTAGATCATGTAATAGTAGTAATAACTTCTCAAAATTTGCCTGAATACTTCTGATATTGAAGTAGTTAAGCATAGAAAATGAACTGTGTTGTGGAAATTTTGCTTCTGTTAAACTATGAAAAGTGTGTGAGTTATAGTAATTAAAATGTACTTTTGAAGGGATATTGACATCTGGGTCTATATTTGTGTGAAATGAAATATTTTCAAAGTCAGTTATTTTATCAATTGAAGGTAGATCCTCTATTCTTGAATTAGCAATAAAATTTGAGCACAAGCAATATGTATTCGAATTAAAGGAAAGACTTGGAAGATCATCCTTGTCAATTGAATGAAAAGGAAAGACTGAATGTCTACAATCCTGGCAGAGCCAAAGTGAATTCTTAGTGTGATGTTTATAATCCTTTAGAGAAAGGGCAGTGCATTTCAAATGACTACAATCATTGCCAGAATACTTGGCACGTTCGCATGTTTTGGCTTGTACCGAAATCGGGTTTTACTTAGTCGCGCGTCCCCCCTCCCCCCTGTACAATGTTGCTGTTTCCCCAAGGCAAGTTGGTACCCCAGATCAGACGGACCAACTCCCTACCCAGCCACAGGACTCCCAACATTGTACAGGGGGAGGGGGGTTTTGTGCTAGTTAGCTTTAGGGAAAGTGCCCAATAAAATATCAATAACGGTTAAGCGTGCCAACTAATTCTGGCAATGATTGTAGATAGTTTACATACGAAGCAACTTAATTTCCTACCGTTTCTCCTGATGGATTGATAACAAGTATATTACACTGTGGTCTATCTTGCATTACAGTTTATGTGTTATCATCACTCTGATTAGATGGCCGTACAAACCATTTTGGTAAACAATGATGAATTTAGCATGCATTTCCTTGTGAAATTTTGTCCGCAAGTTCCGTAATGTTTTGTACCACTAACTTTGGCTTACATCCTTGCTCACAAAGATCATTAGATCCTATTTCTAGCACGATAATGTCCGGACTGAACAAGGTGACGATACCCATGTCATAAAATATAATGATTTTTTCCACTGTTCGGCCTCCCGTTCCCTGCCAGCGTACGTTACATTTCTCACTTATGTTCAGTGTATCTACAAAGGCCTTCTTTGTCTCTTTCTATGAATTCCTTCATTGTTCTAACGAAGGAATGCCCCAAAATCAATGCCGTCGCGGTTTTGTCATCTTCCATTGCCCCCAAAATTGTTGTTATGATGACAATCCACAATAAAAAATCCGTCTACTGACTTCAAAAATCATTTCAAACTGAGTTTGAAATGAGAATACTTAACTTTCTCAGACTCTTGTAGGCGGATGCTTCCAGATTTTAGGAAAGGAATGTCAAGATGGCAGGTGAGCTAACCAAGATGGCGGCCAGAGAGTTGGCACAATTTGGCCAGCGAGTGGCCGTTTATTAAACAACGTGTTACAGGCTTGAACTATTGTATGAAAAGTCTCAGCAAAGGTGGGGTTACACCCGCCATTGCTTTGCTTGAGAATGACAACGAAAACTGGATATCAGTCCAGTCTGCTGACTGATGGTCGACTAATAGAAACCCAAAGGGAAGGGTGGGTGGGAAAGTCACGATGGCAGGTGAGCTAACCAAGATGGCGGAGGCCAAAGGGGCCAGAGGTCACGCCGACTATCTGCTTTTAGTGACGTCATTCAGCCTACCGGATGCTGCCATTACGTGATGTCATTGAACTTGTGCATAAACCCATTTATCATATAATTATTTATAAAATACCTACAGTCAATCCCGAAAAGGTTGTTCAGTTGAAAAGATGTTTAGAGAACAACAAAGTCATTTGCATATTGCAAGTTTTTACGTTTTTACAAGAATATTTAATATCAAGTTGAAAATCACAATGCACTGCTGTAGATAACATTAATAAGCGATTTTATCTGAAGTTTTAAATTGAAACTTGCCGAGAATTTAAAAAAGAATTTTATGCAAATGACTTTGTTGTTGTCTTTATGTCTTTTCAACAAAACAACCTTTTCGGGATCGACTGTATATTTCTTAAGTTCGAAAACTTGTTCTTTTCACTAGTGAAAATAACATGTTCTTTTCACTAGTGAAAAGATCGTTACCATGGTTAATTGAGCGCATTTACTCTAAAGATAGTTTGTTGTCTCTTGATTTGATAATTATATGATAAATAGAATATTACATGTTCGCTTGGAGATACGAATTTTATCTTCTCTTGTTGAAAAGATCTCGCACTCGTTCGCTGCGCTCACTCGTGAGAGATCTTTTCAACACTCGAAGATAAAATCCGTATCTCCGCGCGCCCATGTAATATCCTCTATTTATACCATATAAAATTAAATACGTATCATTTCCTCTCTTATAAGGACGAATGCTAAGATACTGGCTTTGCATTCAGTAGTAGATGTTATTGAAGGGACATTTTAAAACTCCTAAATGTAACCGTCTGCCTCCCTAGTATAACCAAACTACGCATAAGACTCACATATCGTTACACTACTGCTTTATTGTTAACTAGAACAAGTCTAACAAACTTTCATTCCTTTGATTTTTGGTCTTTTTCTTCTTTATTTTCGACCTTCAAACAAGAAAAAATGAGATTCATTATTCACTGCGTGTTCATGTGCTCTAGATTGCTGGCACCACAAACACTGTCTCTAAATTACCGTATTTTCTTGATATTATCTCGATATTGTTTTGTCTTTGTCTTGTCTTGTTTTTGTTTGTGTTAGTGTGTTTTGTTTGTTTGTTTATTTTATTTATTTGTTTCTTTGTTTGTTTCAAAACAACAACAACCCCCCCTCTCCCCAAAAAAAGGATACAAATTATTTGCCATTTTAAAGTTAAATAAACCGCTCGAGTTGAATCATGGCATTGCTCCAGTGTAATAAAATACTTGTAAAATCTCCTTGATCACGTTTTTCTTCGCTTAGCTTGGCATTGTCAATTTGTTGACCAATGTATCTTCAGATGAACTGTGAAAAGTGCGTCCCTAACAAATCCCATGATCCAACAGGATTCTAGTTTCGCGTAGGCATTTTCCAAAATACGATCGAGTGAGTCGAGCCACCTTAAAGTCTTGGCTTCTTTGCTTGATTTTAAATTACGATGGTTTATATTGGGCGATATGACAATACGGTAGCTTGAATCGATATTAAAAATTTATATAATTTACAAGATTACAGTGTTTAATCCAGGTTTACGCTATTGACATAAGCACGAGCAGAGTTTTATGTCTGTAATGTCAGCACTGCTCATATGCCATAGATGTGATTGTGGGTCTGCGTACTATACTGGCTCTTATGCTGATGTCACTAATTAAGGTGATTCCTCTGTTTTGCACTGCGCATGGTTCAAAAAGCACAGAATTACGACTTTGTCAGCATTTTCATTCAGTGCACAATTTAAAACCTTTGTGCAATTTTTGCTGCGATAAATAGGGGGTTCTGTAAAACCCGTCCCAGTACCTTCTCGGAAAAGTGCCGATTTTACCTTAAATTTGATGATAATTCTGTAAATATCTCTCTAACGAACACGGTTACCCCAATTTTTTATTTCAAAACTTGCTTTCTTGTAATAAATCACACAACATATTTGAAAATTTTAAACAGTTATTGGTAGGAACATTGAGAAAATGTCGTTTTTCGTGCTTATTTGAGCTCTAAAATGTCTAAAATCGAACGTTTCCGCCCCGGGGTTCCCGCGCGAAAGTAGCTTTTAGAAAATTTTTAGAAAATGTGCTAAAATGCACTTTATCGAGTTTAAAATGGGCTTTCTTCGAAACAATTCACTTTTTTTGTTTTCTACAAAAATGCTGCTAACTGTGGAGACCCGATAGACGTCCCATCGAATTAGCTGGAATGCATCGAAAGTTTGGGCGAAATCGACAAAATACCCTTGTCTATGATGTACAGCACGGTGACCCTTTCGTTTATTCTTAGCTACGAGACAAATAACTCAAAATCTACAAAATCAATAGGATCAATTATAGAGGAATCACCTTAACGAGACCTGCGGACTATCGAGAAGAGGCTTTGGATAGTACAAATTCACGGTAACTTGTATTGGTTGGGGCTATTCAGAATTGTCGGATATTGAAGACAGGCTTTCATTCAAAAATTGTCCATTTTTTCTATAGGTCATAACAAAAGGGTTTTGTTGATGTAGCTTTATTCTTTATCCCATGTTTCTAGCTACCATACTAGCAATTTCAAGGTTAAAGGTATTCAGGTAATTGTTAGGGGGCTTTCAGGAACATAAGAGAGAACTTTCTGAGAGGACTTCAAAGTGTACCCCTATCTCAAGCCCCACCATCAATTTCATGGATACAAAGTATCACCATCTCTCATATTAGATGGCCTCTGGTCTATGATAATTGACGACAAAAATAACGCCCCTCTCTCACCTACCCGACACCTTTTTATCCCGCCGGGCCTGATATCCTAATAAATATAACTTTTTCAGGATCCAGACATAGCTGTTTTTAATCCAGACTCCGGTTACAGCCAGGAAATTACTCACCATAAAGAGCTCGGATGCCTTGGATATCATCCGTGTGAAGCCTCATGTTCTTGACGTAACCGGTATAGTATGGGTACATAATGGCACCCTTAACGTCGGTATGGTGAAGACCCAATGAGTGACCAAATTCATGCGTAGCTACCCACAAGAGATTGGTGCCCTCTTCGGTGTTGTCGGTGAATGTCTCGTCCTCGTCAAAGTGGGCGCGACCATCTTCTGGGAAGAAAGCGTGGGCAAGAACTTTACCTTTACCATCAAATGGGTGGCCGCAAGTCCCCTCACTGGATGTACCATGGTGTGTCCTCGAACCGAAGCTGTATAATAGAATTACGATAGTATATTTAACAATTATTCTCCGAACTGGAGGTGAATATCGGTAGAATATTTAAATATTCCTAAAACTGCTATTCACCGACAGCGAAGAAGATAATTGTTTTAGTATATACCAACTCTACAGCCCAACACTTAGAATTCATAAAACTACATTTTTTTAAATGTGGACTTATTTTTGAAATAATAACAAAGCGCGCGAAAGTTTATCAGCCTCGTTTGCAGACTCTCAAGGAACACGATTGGTCTCTACAAATACTGTCAGTAGCTGCACTCTTTACCTATTTTAGCATGTTCCTTAGTATTTTTAAACACATTCTTGAATAGAGGACAACTTTAATCCTTGCAAACTAGACGCTGATCGCCAGCGTTACTGGGCTACCTGTGGCTATTGGCATTGGGTGGTACAGATATGTGCATCTAATTATAGGCTGTTCAGCAGAAGTATTAAGTGAACTGTGGAATTTTGTTCCATGTTCAATAGTTGACCTTAAAGTTTCTGAATTCCAATACCGGGTAGATTTTATCAGAGAAAAACAAAGAGAATACAAAGATATAGCACAGCAGCATTCTAATTAAGGGCACAGGTTCCTTGAGGGTGAAGCATAGCAATTGCATTTCTAGCATGTGAATCAAATAGTTTTTACCATCTGAGGTACAGTACATGGCCACAGTACTACAACCAATTGTTATTATGAATGAGATATAATTTTGTGTGATTAAAGACTGCATTATATTCACCAATGATGTACAGTAATCAAAAATTTCTAGACAAGTGTACAACAGTCATGAATTGATACCGAATATACCATTGTAGCTTGGACTGTACCTGTAGTGAATATGGAAATTATTTCAGGTTCTTCTGTTTATAACATTAAAAATGTTTGTCGGGATGGTCTAGAAAAACTACCATACAGTTCATTACCAATGTTCATTATTTGAACTAAGTTATTGATGATGAAATACCATTATTTCTGTGGGCAAATATTAGTGATGTAAGGGACATGGCTCAGTACACATGCACTTGGTACCTACAAGTACATTGAACCCAAACAACAACACTTTGTTTTGACTATAAGGTGCTTGGATAGTCTTAAAGGGATCAATAGGACCATGATTTGTTTCTATATCACTTGACAGAATAAAATTGGAATGATTCACTGCTCTGTGATAATTCAATTATTTTTAACAGATGACTTGTAGTTTTCCTGGATTTATTTATGATGCGTGTATTTCTCGAGACTGGTATTCTTTCTCGATCACGCACATGAAAATATCACTGTTCAAAAGAAGACTTTGAAAAAAAACAAAAGCTTTATTTCCATGTATATTTCTTAAATTTATTATTGACAATAAAAGTACTACGTCTAATGGAACTGTGTGTGGTTCCTGATAGATTCTAGAATGCTTTGGTTAGGTTTTGAGAAGACCGATTTGAAGTCCCCGCCGTCTTATTTCAAGTACGATCGATGAAGCTTTAAAATCTTCTATGAATCAGCAAAATATTCAACAAGACATCTCCTCTAGATTTGTAAACGGTAATTCTATCTGACATATGAAAAGAACAACAATAATCACGAAGAAAAAGGCTAAAAACTTACTTCGAAATCTCATGTCTAATGGCGGAGCTTGGTCACTTGAAGCATGGTTGAAGCACCCAGTAATGCATTGCGCGTGTACAGTATTGCGCAAGAATGGCCATTTCGCGAGGCGACAGGAAACAAAAAAGAAAAAAACATCTCAAATTTTCAACTGGGCCTGGTAGCCCAGTAACAAGTGTTCAAGAGCGAATTTGATCGATCAGAAATACTGGATTCGACTTTTTCGCGAGAGATCGACTGTCACTAATCTACAGCTGCTCTTTCAAGCTTGCTTCAATCAAGCCTTACCTAAAAATGTTGTGTTTGGTGGATAAACTTTACAGTTCAGGCTTTTTAAGGTCCTTCGGAGACATCTCGAGATGATTGTTTGCCACAGTAAATTCTGGAAAACTTGTGTTTATTATGGACAAAACTAGCTGAAAAGTACTGAGTCAATCGGCTAAGGTAAGCCAATTATTATAAAATTGATTCCTTTTTTTCGTATAAATATTCTCTAAATTATCAAGATTTTCTAGTTACCTTTTATTTCTAAATCCATGTTGCTAAAAAAAACTATTTCGGAAATGAAAAAGCCGAGTAAATTTGACAAAATTTGCAAAATCTTTGAATCACTTGACATGACAACGTGCAGCTTGTTTCTCTCTCTCTGACAATACTCTTCAAACCGGATAAATGTCGAAGCTTTCTTTAGTTCTAGAAGACTGTTTTGTTTATTTTTTTTCTTCGCAAAAGAGACCATTTTGTTGAAAAGCTCTATATCCCGAGCTTGGGAAGTAGATATAGTCTCATATTCTGAGATAGCGAGCCAATAGAATAGCTCGATCTTACGAGGTTGTGGAGTTGGTATATACTAATAACTAATATTCACTTCAAACGAAAAGCAAGCCACGATCCCCAAGCAGTGTCCTGTACGTGACTCCTTCATCGGGTTTCCTGTGGTTATAAAGGAGAAGACGCCGAAAGAGTATGGCGGACTTACCTTATCTTGATGTCAGCGTGTTCAGGTCTGCCAACCTGCCTAAAGGACAACCCAGAGACATCGGCCCAGTATTTGAGCGCATAGTAGAAAATCCTGTCCTGCGTTCGTGAAGGTAAGTCACGGCCATAATCAATGTAGTAGTACAGCTCTTTCTTAGACCATGGATTAGCTGTCTTGTAACGACGAATTCTGAATCCCCCCTCGTCCATGTCAGGCATACCACAACGTGGCTTCTTCATCTGAGCAACAGTTGCAATGTCAATGCGTCCAGTAACGGGAAGACCAACAAATTTCTGGAAATTTACGACAGCAGTGTTGACGTCATGGTTGCCAGATCTGGCTTGAGAGATGTATTGGTACTTGTTTAAGAATTTCTGTGGAATTCAAGACAGTAATTAAGGTGACTGACTACTTTGGAGAAAAATAATGAGAACTTGTTCAAACCACAATATTCTGGAGTGAAATTTAATGCCGATTTCAAAAATGAAAAGCAAAAAGGGTGTCCAGTGCTCGTTTTCAAAATAATCAGCGTTGAATGGATGCCTATATGTACGAGTTTTTGAGCCAAAAAACACGCCACCGGAAGTAATTAGAAAAATAATTACAATTCCCAAAATAATAGCTCTACAAGGACTACAATCGCACAAATGTTAGCCAGTGGTATATTCTACGTAACAACATAAACACTTTTGATATAATGACTAAATTATACCTTCATTTCTTGACTTTTGTAGCGTGACATCGAGATTCCCTCAAGTCGAACAAACTTGTTAGAAAAATCCATTTTTTCATAGGTTTGAGTAATTAACTTTTTCAGTACAGATTTGATATGTTTGAGATATTTAGAAGCTTTTTCAAATAAGTGCCAAAAAAGTATAGGGTCCCGTGCAAAAATGAAGGGTTTTATGCCGTCGAAGGCGTAAAAAACGCGAAATAGTGCCAACCGGAAGCAGCGCCATATTGGAAAATGACGACAGCATGGCATTGTACGTGGTCTTGACACTAGTGAAAAACGTCTGCGCATGCTCCAAGTCCTTTCTTCTTGCTATTATAAAAATATGCAAATTTGACTTTCACACTTGCCTGAACAATACATTTTACAAAATGTCAAAACTTAAGGAAAGTACTTGAAACTTAGGGCCAGTATTCATATAATGTCTTCATAAATACAATATCTTTGTCTCACAAAAGTATACAAGAGAAATTTTATGTATACACCGAGAACACGAGCATTTCATTTCAGGCTAAAACTCAAACATTTCTTAAAAAATATCGTAATATGCACGCATGCGCAGACGTTTTTCACTAGTGTCCGTGGTCTTACATAATGAAGACCGCATAGCATTGTGGTCTATCATAATGCCATGCGATCGTCATTTTCCAATATGGCGCTGCTTCCGGTTGGCACTTTTTCGCGTTTTTTGCACCTTCAACGGCATAAAACCCCTCATTTTTGCACGGGACCCTACACTTTTTTGGCAGTTATTTGAAAAAGCTACTAAATATCTCAAACATATCAAATTTGTAGAAAATGTTTATTATTCAAACCTATGAAAAAATGGATTTTTCTAACAAATTTTGTTTGATCAGAGGGAACGTTTTGTTCAAAGTCACGCTACAAAAGTCAAGAAATGAAGGTATAGTTTAGTCATTATATCAAAAGTGTTTATGGTATTACGTAGAATATACCACTGGCTAAATTTTGTACGATTGTAGTCCTTGTAGAGCTATTATTTTGGGAATTGTAATTATTTTTCTAATTACTTCCGGTGGCGTGTTTTTTGGCTCAAAAACTCGTACATAGGCATCCATTCAACGCTGATTATTTTGAAAACGAGCACTGGACGCCCTTTTTGCTTTTCATTTTTGAAATCGGCATTAAATTTCACTCCAGAATATTGTGGTTTGAACAAGTTCTCATTATTTTTCTCAAAAGTAGTCAGTCACCTTAATCTTTGTTGTGTTCAAATATCATAACTTTAATGTATCCATGAAACATTTTAATTATTAAGAGAAAAATATCTCCAATTCAAGTTCAATATGGTTCGATGAATAAAAAAGTATATTTAGTAAAACCTGTAGTTAAGGCAATAATCGTTCTCTAAAAATGTTCAATTGAATAATAATATACTTTTGTCTCAGCTGACTTGTAAGGTATTTAATAAGACGTTCGTTACGTCTTGGTAAAAATCTTACAAGTCAGAGGCAAATTATTCAATTGAACTAAATCGTTTATGGTTCGGAGGTTTTACAGAATTGAACGTTAAACGATACTACATAAAGAGGAAAATGACTACCACTACAGCTTTAACCTTTTGATTTTTATTGAGTGATTTTGTTTAATCCGGAAACTACAATTACGGTCTACCAATGTCTATTAACTCTAAATAAACTAAAATCACTCTAATGGGCCGAAGAAATGCGAAGGATTATAAAGGTTATGTACATTTCTCGTCAAATAAGTGCTAATACGAAATCGTGACTAGAGTGGTTTTCATAAACCCGTGAAATACATTTTAGCGTATTTAGTACTATTACACTATAATTCTTTTGTTTTCCATTGTTTAAATCTGGCTATTACACTGTAATAAGTAAAATTTGTTTCACGGGTTTATGAAAAGCACTCTATAAGAACATTTAACTCAAAAAATACATTACCAATGCATAGGTTTCATCGTCATCTTCTTCAGCGAAAGTGACCACAGTCACAGCACAGAATATCAAAGCAATAAATGCCCTCATGTTGTACCAGTAGTACTACTTGAAGGATTGATACTGCTTTTGCTTCTATGATTTATACTCTTGTCTTGCAATGCAACAGTTTATACAGCTAAACAACCGATCCGCCTTGCGTTTTTAGTAGACAAAGACGATATACGCAGCTGAACCGTTGAGCAATCAATAGAAAATGATATCTGTTTAGAATGTCATTCTTCTTTCAGTGTTCAATCAATTTCTTTATAGTCTAATAGAGTGATTTTATTTAACCAGTAAAAAGATGACTATTTAGTGAGTATTGTCTGATAAAGACTATTAGTTTGTCAATCTTTAAATATAACAACTGATACTAGGCAACGGATCAGCAAGGTGTTAAAATTGAATTGAAAAATATATTTGAACTCCTGAAATAGAAAAATATATTTGAACTCCTCAAACACAGAAGTGGCGGGAGCTGGTAAGATGTTTGTTTTTGTGCAGATCTTCACTCATATTATGCACATACAGCTGAACTACTGTTCTTCTCTCGTTTACTCAATACGTTCCTTTAGTATTAACAGACAAACACAAACTAAATAGTCACTTATTCTCGGTTTCTTTCTTTTTTTCTTCTTCTTCTTCTTCTTCTCCTTTCTTTCTTTCTTCTTTAGCACGTGGCGCTCTGATAGATATTCAGTACCATACATGGTTTTGTTTATTTTTGCGCTGGTGACGTTCAATTTAGATTTTGTTGCAAAGTAAAATTACGGCGTCTATGATCACGCTCGATCACGCTGCAATTCATTTCGAGGCATGCATTTTTCAAAATTTTGTAAACAAAAGTTTGAACTTTCTCCGACAATATTTTTGTTGTAAGATATCGTTGCCGGCGTTGTTGCCAGATGCCATTCAGTAAATTTAATTTGCAAATTAAACATTGCAGCGTGTATCACAGACTTTACACATTAGCACAAAAGGCGTTGTCCTAAAAAACAATTCAAACGAGGAAACTAATTAAGAGGGGATTTTTTTCGAGTTCGAGCAATGAACGACATTTGAAGAATAACTGTTGTACAAAACTAAAATCATTTCTGTCGGAAAGTTTAAGTTGTTTGTAAGTAGTTTTGGCCAATGAAAGTTGAATCAAAGTGTTAATCCAAAGCGAAAATTTGGATCGAAAATGAGGTTTAGGCCTTCATTTGCTCAATTGCTATTGTTTTCTTTATATCAATTCAGCTTGAAAAAGCTTAATCCCAACACAACTTGAAGAAAAAGTCTTTTTTACAATTCAAAAATCTGTTTTAAACAGGTATTTTATCTTGGTACATCGGTTCTATAAACGGTAGAAAAAGGATTTGAGTCTTAATCCAGAACGAAAATTTGGATTAAAACTCGCACGAAGGTCTAGTTTTTGGAGCTTTTCGCCAAGAAAAAGTCTTTTTACACTTCAAAAATCTGTTTAAATAGGTATTTTTATCTTGGTACATCAGTTTTTAACAGTACTGAGAAAAAGTATTTGAGTGTTAATCCAGAACGAAAAATTTGAATTTGATTAAAACTCGCTCAAAGGTCTAGTTTTTGGCGCTTTTTGCCATTACTGCCGGTCATGGAAAACATCTCTTTATATAACGAGATCATCAGTTTATACGTACACTAGTAAATAGGTATTTTTATCTTGGTACATCAGTTTTTAACAGTACTGAGAAAAAGTATTTGAGTGTTAATCCAGAACGAAAAATTTGAATTTGATTAAAACTCGCTCAAAGGTCTAGTTTTTGGCGCTTTTTGCCATTACTGCCGGTCATGGAAAACATCTCTTTATATAACGAGATCATCAGTTTATACGTACACTAGTACTAGCGATACAAGCTCTAGGAACATAGCACAGCTTAGTATCATTGTTGTTCCTAAAGGTTAAATTTAAAACTGAATCAGTTGCAAAGCTTGACGGAAACGATAACCCCAAATCAGATACCTAAGCTATACACTTGGTTCGGCGATCCATAAATACTGTTGGTACGTCGGACAAGACAAAACGCTTCGACATTAATGTGGATTACTAAACATTGTATTCGGTTTACTTTAACAGGATTTTTTTTTTCTTTTTTTCATATTCAAGCATTGAGCAACAAAACCCTCTTAGTTTAAATATAAGTGTTGTACCAAGCTAAAGTTATTTCTTACAGAAACTTTAGTAGCTGGTTTTGGTTGATAAAAGTCAAATAAAAGTGTTAATCCAAACAAGGGCACTAGAACCCTGAAATTGAGTTTATTATTAAAGCTAAGATCATTGATAATAAACAAAGTTTTACTTAGCTCAAATGTCGCCTGCTATGTAGTAATTATAGTAATATTTTGCTGCTTATAAGCCTGCAATTGCTTTCTCTTTTTACCGCTCAACGATCCAACGAACAGTTTACTACGATTGTTCACCGCTGTACCGCCTGTACCAGCCAACGCCGTCGCAACAGTTGTTATTGATTAACTGATAAATTGAACTAAGTCGCCTCTTTACACCAAAAGGGTTAGGGTAGGAAACAACTAGCGGCTCCTTTGACCATTCGTCTGCCTGGATAATTGGATTAAGTTGGCAGTACCTAGGGCAATTTGCTTACTCAACGATGACAGACTAACCTGCGTCGGTTGAGTAATCGTACGCCGAAGTTGGTTTGGCAAAACGTCGGGATTTGAAAAACGATCCCGTCGCGATGACAGATCGTGCTCTTATTAGTTGTCCTGCTGTAACGGGCTCCATAAATAAAACTGACAGCTATTACTACGACTATTTGATATACCAGGGAGAGGAGAACATCTTCAAAACCACCACCAATAGTACTCTATCTCTGGAGACCATCAAGTCTGGCACTCTCACTGATCCCACCCTTGGAGGAGCAAAATTGGGGTACCTCGGTATTCGTAGTTGACAGTAATAGATTACTTGCTGTTTGTGGTTCTAATAGTTCTGTACAGTTTCTTGTACATTGATCGGACTTTGACGGAATAGAGCAATGAATGACGGAGATGGTTACAGCAGGACAACTACTCAACCGTCGCAGGCTAGTCTGTCATCGTTGAGTAAGGGACGGACCGTTAGATTTTTGATGGGGGGTTGGGCAATAACCAAAAAAAAAAAATCCGAGCAAAGCCTTAAACGAAGAAAAAAAAAATGGTGCACAATAAAAGTGCCAGAAAAAAAATTCGTGCAAACAGCTTAATATTTACCACTTATTAGATATTTTCTTGTGTATTACGGGCTGATATTTTACGAGTCGCGTACGTATTTTGCCCGAGCCTTTAGGCGAGGCAAAATACGAGCGATGAGTAAAATGTCAGCCCGTAATACACAAGAAAATATCTAATTAGGGATTTATTATATAACTGCTTCTTAGTTTCCTATTTTCCTATTGTTTTATGTAAAATATGGCAAACCAGTTTTCAACTATGTAATACGGTATATAATACGGCCTCATATTTGCTTAGTTCTCTCATCCTTATATGGTAAAATTACGTCATAGTTATATAATAATGTTAAATATTATATAGAGAAGTAAACGACCAAAACACGAATAAATCCCAAGGCAAAAGTACTCGCAAATCAACCAAAAGCAGTCAATTGCGAACAAATGTGGTTAAAGATTTTTGTCGAGCGGCTCGCGCTTCGCGCTCGCAACACCTAAACATGTATATTTTTAAAACATCACTAGGTACAAATCTTTTAGCGAGCGGCTCGCGCCTTGCGCTCGCAAAAACTAAAATCATTCCTAACTACAAAGCATCCATTGCACGCTTTTACTCACTGCAAGAGCTTTTCATAGCAATTTCCTCGTACTGAAAGGTACATGTATATACATACAGGCGCACACAAAATAAGCAGCTATTCAAAAAATAAAAAATTTGTAAACTGAATCATAAAGCAACATAAACACCCTTCTAGGCACCCTTTGGTTTGGTTGTTCAGCTGCGCCCCCCCCCCCCCCCCCCCCACCCCCACAAAAAAAAAAAAAAGAATTTGCCCTGCTACGGCCCTGTTTCTGGCCCATAAACTCATCCCGGCCAGCTGTCCATTTCTTCAAAGCCTACAAAAAGCATATAAAGTCTTTGGTTAATTTCCTGTGGAACTTTACCATATAAAGGAACACCTATATGTTTTTTCAGAACGATATCTAATATAAAAAACAATAAATGGAACTTAGGGTGTACATTTCTGCTGCTTTCACTGTAAAAATCGAAATGTCTAAGAAATCTAAAACATTTACTCGAAAAAAAATATCCTGCAAGCAAATCATGTGGGGAAAAAAAATTCCTGCACCGCCACAAAGGACAAAAAAAAATTCCTGCAGCGCCACAAAGGACAAAAAAAAATTCGTGCACAGCAAAAATTGCCCCCCCCCCCCCCCCCCCCCCCATCCCCTCAAAAATCTAATGGTCCGTCCCTAAACAAATTGCCCTAGGTACTGCCAACTTAATCCAATTATCCAGGCAGACGAATGGTCAAAGGAGTCGCTATTTGTTTCCTACCCCTAACCCTTTTGGTGTAAAGAGGCGACTTAGTTCAATTTATCAGTTAATCAATAACAACTGTTGCGACGGCGTTGGCTGGTACAGGCGGTACAGCGGTGAACAATCGTAGTAAACTGTTCGTTGGATCGTTGAGCGGTAAAAAAAAAGAAAGCAATTGCAGGCTTATAAGCAGCAAAATATTACTATAATTACTACATAGCAGGCGACATTTGAGCTAAGTAAAACTTTGTTTATTATCAATGATCTTAGCTTTAATAATAAACTCAATTTCAGGGTTCTAGTGCCCTTGATCCAAAGTAAAAATTTGAATCCAAAGTGAGGTTTAGGCCTCCTATCAATCAATCAGTAGACGTTATTTGAACACGGTAAAAACATCAGTACATACAAAGATAAGAAAAGGATCCTAAAGATTCTCAAACATTTATTAAATAGTTTTACATGTTTGCCGTGCGGGAGTATATGTGGTGGATAAGTGCTGATTAATGCCTTTTTTGAAAATAGAGAAAGAGTGGCTCACTCTCGTCTCGTATGGAAGGCTATTCCACAGAGCTGGCCCGCTGTATCTTATGCTACGCTTTAGGTAGTCAGTGCGGAGCTTTGCTTTCTCTGTCTCTAAGTTCACAGCAGGATTCAGCAGGTGTCATGAGCTCTTGTAGGTACTGAGGCACTAGTTTGTGAGCTGCTTTAAACACGAGTATAGCCTTACGTTTTGTTCGCCTGTCAGCTAGTTTGTCCCAACTTAGATGATCAAGAATATCACTTGCACTGTCATTGTATGCTACGTTAGTTATTACTCTTACAGCACTTATAAAAATAGGAAAGTCTGAAGAACACTTTACAGGACAACCTTGCATTGCACGGTATCACAAAATCTGGGCATGCGCGATGAGGGTCCTTCTTGGCACCGAACTCGAGATTATCACAGAGTAAACTGACGTGTTTTTTTTGTTTTGTTTTTTGTTTTCGCTTGTTAGGGATGTCGTACCCAAAATATAAAGGTTGTTGTGTAAAGTATGTAAATATAAGAAAAAAAGGGAAAAAAACAGAGCACCTCACTGATCAGTGAATTAATATCAACATACAATTGTTTACCCTAATTAGCCATGTTGCCATAGTAGCATCCAGGATTAAGACCTTATTAGAATAAGTAATAATACTGCTATATTTTTCAAAAAATTAGATTACTCTGGTCTTTAGATTTTGGGAGTTCTTTTGGTTGGTTTGCCGTTCGTATATTTTCACTGTTTTTGTCTGGATTGTCTTTTTATTTATAATATCTAAGAACAAATTTTAATAAAAGTTTTATCGCAAAAAGAACTTGTTTAGCTTAAGAATCGTTGAACGATTTGATTTAAAACACAAACACAGTAAGAGTAGAATCGGCGGGTACCTGCGTATCAGCAAAACAAACAAAAAATAGTTTCCTTTTTCTAAAACTGATGGGGTTTCGTGTGCAATATCACGAAATGGATTTCATGGACAGAACAGAGAAAACCTGTGTAAATATCCTTGTAAACTGTATTGATATTAGGTAAGAATATTCAGTCTTTCTAATGATATTATTTTGTGTTTGCTTATATGTGACTTTGATCACCACTCACCTCCATATCGCTTCCTTATAATATTTCAATGAGCAAAGTGTTTAGAATCAATGACAGGAATAATTTCAGTGAATAGTGGATAAATAAAACCATGTTCGTGAACTAAAAACCACTGTCCAAGATTGCGCTTGCGTTACAACTAAAATCACTTGAATACGTGATTGTTGTTAATAATGCAATTTTTATTTCTAGTAAAAAAAGCAATGAACGTTTTCAGTTCGAGTAAAATATTTCTTGCTTACCAAGATACTTGCCCCTTAAATAAGACGTTCTCATGGCCACGGCGATAATCTTATGGTACAGCGTGATTGCCCGTGGTTTAATCATTGGTCGCCAATGTTTGTATTAGAGTACTTGTATCTCTAGAGTCAAGTCATGTGCTTGTTAACGATCATATTTGTTCCCCATCAAGTAACCACAGCAAATGCAATAGTAATTCAGTCTTTAGGCACACTTTCACACACACATACATACCATACATGTCCCTGGCATCAAGTAGCAGTAAATATTGGAACTAATGTTTGATAGTGTCATATAGTTTACATTCGATACGCACGGATAGTAAAACAGATTTCGTACCAGTGTGAAACGCGTCGTGTCGTGACTGTATCAGTGCCGTTCTCACAGTCATACGAAATCAATCTACTCAAAGGCTACTTCCACACGAATCCCTATAAGATCGATAATGCTTCTTTAATTTTTAAACGATTAGACCTTCCAACCAAACCAAAACAGCGTTTTTCTTTCGTCTTACGTGCGAAAACGGAGACAATTTGAAGCAGATAATGAGATTCATCAGATGTTTGAATCCAGCAATGTTCTGTAGTGCCCAGGATCCATGAGTTCGTTTTCACAGCGTTTTCATCGTGCGGACAGCCAAAAACGATGTGGAAGCAATCGTGTAGACAGAGAACGTTTTAGTCGTTTACATCTAGCGAAACGTTTCCGTGTGGACAGAGCCTATGATACAGACTATGGGAGGTTTCCTATATGGTTTTACTGATAGGGAATTCCCAAAGATATAAGAGTATCTATCACTGCATAAATAGTTAAGTAGAAATTGAAAAATATTCAGTGTCCTTTTTATTGCACTTGATAGAGAGTTCCAGTATCGTGTTGTGGAGACAATAAAAGAACGTCCTCCTTCCGTTTCCCGCTGAATTCGTGGACAGACCAAGTTGATGTGCCCATGTTTACTGTATCGGTCGTGTGCTTTAGCATTCGTTTTCATCATGTTAGACATGTGGACACTCTTAAGACTTTAAAGGACATTTATGTTCCTTCATCCAAATAGTTAGGGTATCTACCGCTGCTTTCCAAAGAGTTTGAGCCTGCTTGTTCTTCTATCTGCACCAAGTTTTGTTTTCTGATCACTTTCATAACATAATATAATCATCTCACATGATTTTGTTTTCAGGTTTTGAAAAGCGAAACATTTCGATCTTTATTCAGCAAAAACGTTGATGCCTGTTGGTGTATTAATGGGTCTACCAGACTTTGGCCTTGGCTGGTTGTGTATATTATTTGTTGCGTTAACTATCGGCAGTATAACTTGTTCTTATACTGTCGCACTTATCTATGGACATATCTATCCGTTCTTCCCAGCTATCAGTGACACAGGAGTACTTTCTCCAGAGAAATATATCTTTAGAGAGTTAAACAACTTGGCAGCGTTTTTATTTATTACCAATACTTATGTACGGTATATGCAATATCAATTGGTAGCTTTCCAATGTCGTGAGGAACACTCAAGACTTGAAAGACTTAACAAGTTCACATTTGGTATGGGGATATTGTCAGGAATCTCTATGACCTTTGTAGCCAACTTTGAGATTCAAAAAGTAAGTGAAATTCTCCCTCATCTAATTGAATAATCTATGATAGATTTTCTGAAATATAATTGGTACAACAGTCGGGAGTATAGTTTGTTCTTATTGCTGGGTTTAGCCATGTTGGATGAACAAACAATAGATGCTTAATGAGAAATCGTTTGTTGAAGCTCATCCAAGATGGCTGCAGTGACGTCACACACAACCCAAGAAAACTGTTGCACTTATCTATGAACATATCTACCGTTACCCGTGCTATATAAATAAACTTTATTATTCATCATTAATAGAACTTCTTAGGTTTTCCCTTGAACTGAAAATAAGAAATAGTCAGACATTGGTGAAAACACGCGCAGAGGAATTGACGTAATAGGCCATTATTGCGATAAGGATACAGTTACCATGCCTTGTATTAGAGCATCCAAGTAAGATGGCTCGTGGATATTGTACTCACAAAGAATAGAACAAAAACGAGGACTAACAGAAGAACAATGAAATCCATTGTTCTCCTGTTCTTATTTTTTGTTCTATTCTTCGTGAGTCCAAAAGCCATCTTACTTGCCTGCTCTACAACTAAGGGGGTGTTTACATGGCACTAGGATCATCCTAGCAGACGAATCATCCTACCTGCTATACATTTACTGCATTCTGTTTACATGGAAATTTGGTCTTCACTTCGGGTACTAGGATCATTCTACTAAACAGAATGCAGTAAATGTATAGCAGGTAGGATGATTCGCCTGCTAGGATGATCCTAGTGTCATGTAAACACCTCCTAAGCATAACAACTGTATCTCTGGCGTCGTAGTGATCGGGCATGACCATTCTCATGAATCATAAGAATCATGAGCCGAAATGTCAATTCGATCGTGAGTATACCCGTGTTTTCCAGAATGTCTTACTATTTATTAAGTGGTACATTGGCCTAAAGTTCTTTACTGACGACGAGCATATCAACTTTGTGTTTTTCTTTCGTTTGTTGGCATACCTTGCGAGCAAAGGTCATTGAAGTCGAAAAGTGGCCTCTTCAAACACTGCAATTTCCACATTCATATTTCTAGATGTCAAAATTTTGGTCAATTCAACAAAAATCCACCAACAGGGTATAATAGGGTATAATAAAAGGGTTGGCTATCTCAAACGATTCAATTACATACAACCACATGTCGGGAATTCTAATATCAAAACTGACATGCGTTGAACGCATAATTTGATTACCTGTCATGAATCGTAAACCCAGAGAAAGGCTCCTCTGAGGTCCTGGATCTTTGGTACAAAATCCTTTAAAGCTTGACCAAGTTTCACCTGAAAATGTATGCTATTTCCATCTTTCAAAATTTGTCACTAATAAATGGTTTATTATTTTGTCAGACTGTTTCCTTTCACGATGTAGGAGCCATTACAGGATTCATTAGTGCCTTGATCTACTGCTGGCTACAAACACTGATGTCATATAAACTACGTGACCACGGTGTCATTAATAGCACAGCTATCTGTCACAGCAGAGCTATGCTTTCTGCAATAATGACATTCGCATTTTTAGTATTTTTTACATTCCAATTCATATCGCATCACGAATGGGATCGCGTAAGACCTAATACTCCTCATCTTGACAAATTAAAGTGGAGCCCTAAAGATCCCGGATATATGTGTCACGTGACCAGCAACATTGCTGAGTGGTTGATGACTGGAGCTTTTTTTATGTATGTGACGACATTTTTAACTGAATTTCAGAAAATTAGGATTACATCTGATATTTCATCGACAGAATACTGGGATTGATAGCATGGGATAGCATCGAAAAATCGTTTATTGTCGATTTATTCTATTTGAGAGATGAGTGAATATAGTACCTTCGGAATCTTAAACAATGGCTTGTTGAATGTAGGGCGAATGAGGAGCACGCATATTCATGAGCACGAGGCTCAGCCAAATGTTTGTCCTCATTCACTCTAAATTGATACACAATGTCAAGCAAAGAAAGTATAATAGGTCTAAAATAAATCGCAGAGTACACCTCATTAGTTCAGAAATGTTGACTGAATTAAATGAGACCTGCATTAAATGACTTACAGAGAAAAACGTTGCATCGCGACTTTATCCTAGTTAGGAATTTTTTCCTTTCTGATCCATCAATCATCCTTGAGAGGGAGCTCAAATTAAACGAGCTGACATAAACTCCGCCCCAAAGATGATGGACGGATCAAAAAGACAAAACCTAACCGAAGCTGAAAAACTGAAAGAATCTCGATGCAACGATTTTCGCTGTAATAATATGACCATCAAAAATTCTCGATCCTGATTGGTCGGCTGCTTGATGATTTTTTCGAAATCACTATGCAAAAAAGACGAAACCACTGAAATCACACATGTGCAAAAAAGTGAAATCGCCCTCTCTGATTGGCTGAAAAACAATGAGCTATCAGTTTCAACCAATCAAAGTGTGTTGGAAGTGATTTTGAAAGTACGCGTGCAACATGTCCTCGCGCAACTTGCAACAATTTTCTGCGCGCGCTAATCATCTGGCATCTGTTTTGAGAATTAATTCTTTGATCAAAATATTTTGATGGCCATATTATTACAAGAAAATCGAACGGGTTTTGAAAAAATATCACTAGTGCAGTTTAAAATCAAGATTTTCAAATTGCACTCGCCTCCGGCTCGTGCAATTTTGAACATCTTGATTTTAAACCGCACTCGTGATATTTTTTTCAGACTGCACTCGAACCCGTTCGATTTCCTATACTAATGCTAATGCTAAACTACGAAACCAATGCTACGAACTGGCCATCGGCACTGCGATTTCAGATTTTCTATAATATGTTAAGAAAACAATAGCAGAAACAAGCTAACTAACAGTTAACAGAACACTCGTGTTAGTACTATAGCTACCCAATAATAGCATTTGTTGTATTAAAGGAATGTTAATTTAGTAAATTCATAGAGCGGTTTTCGTATGAGTGGGAAACTGACCGTACCAGTTACGGTCAATGCACGGTACGGTTACGGCAGGAGCAGTTTCCAATGATTTTATAGACATTACGGTAATGACACGATCACGGTACGGTCAGTTTCCCGCTCGTACGAAAATCGCTCTATTAATACACGTAATTGCTTGGCCTCATCTGACGTCATTCTCAAACCTCTTTGGAATTTACATCAGCTGAATGAAAAGTTTTCAATAGAAAATTCTCTAGTTGAGAGCACATGGTGGTCAATGTGTGACCCCATTTAAGATAAATAATGAGATTCATCAGCTGTTTGAACCCCCTCCCCTCTTTTCCATTCGTTGCCGAGGTTTACAAAGTTTTGCACCTTGGAGTCTGACCACTGGACAACACTGCTCAGTGGAGTTCTAGGGTGAAACTCCCAATTCATAAACCTACATTTACCAGTTTTTTAAGCATCTCTGATTCAACATAAATTGGCTGCGATGGTACAAAACCCGCTATACTGGATGGCAAAATATGCACTGGGAAAACTAAAAGCTTGACCAATGGGAAACCTTTTGTTTTATAGGCTGTTACATTCCTTTGCCATCCAGTATGTCGCTTTTTGGCACCATATCACCTTTTAATGTAAAAGGCCTATTGCTAATTGTAACAAGATATGTAGTTTCATTCTACATCATCGTTATTAGTCTTACTACCATCGACACAAGAATAATATGAAATGACGAAGTAAATTCTCCTTCTTTGGTTGATATTGTGTTTCTGTTTCTTTCTAACTGAAGAGTAGTCGTTTTGTGTAGATTGTGTTTTTTGTTAGTGAAAGGTCTAGAAAATTATCGCTGGAGTTTTGGGTATTGGTTTAAACTGGCGACTTACGGTTGAAACGCTGCTAAACTCTGGTACAAGACAACTGACAAGAAGTAGTTGTCGGCTGTCGATGAGCCGAAGGCTGAAGTACTGGTATTGCGTTTTCTTCGATTCCTGATAACATTTCTTTACCCCATCTAAGAGAACTTGTGGCGACAGACTTTCTAAACTTTCTATGAGATAGGTTTTGGATAAACAGTCTAAACAACAGTAAATATCAAGATGAATTTGGAAAACCGGCGAACTCTGTTTTCAAGCCATTGAAATATGTTGATCTCAGTATACTTCAAAAACTTGAATGAGTTTACCTAAAAACAGGCACGCCAAGCAGTCTTCTTTTTGTTTTAAAGTGCCTATAAAGTCTAGCCAGAAATGATTTCTCTGAAAAGAACTTGGCCTCTGAAACACAAATATTTTATAAAGTGGGTCCTTCAATTTCTTTTGGCCGGGGAAAAAGCCTTGCAAAGTTGGAGAAAAGGAGGCATCCTGTTAAAAAACATTGTGAGAACTCTTGGGGAACTGAGACCCAGTATCGGTGACGTATTGTAAGGAATAGAGTAGATTTCGTATGACTGTAAAAACGGCACCGCACGGTCACGGCACGGTTACGGCAGGAAATTCGCATGTTTTTATAGACATCACGGCACTGACACGGTCACGGCACGGCGCGGTCCGTTTCACACTCATACGAAATCTAATCTAAAGTTAAATTTCAACGCTACAAGCTCTTAATATCCTTGTATATTGTTGTTGCGCATCACAATATCAAAGTTTATTATCAACCAAATTCGTCCAGCTTTCCAAAGAACGTGTTTTTTAGTCTGGAGAAACAGTTTTGAATGGACGGGAACACTGGAAAAAACTTCAAATCTTCGATTTCGCTTTAATTATATTTTTCCAAGATATTCGAATTTCAAAATATGTACATTTTCGCTAGGGTTTATAGGGACTTTTTGAATATGCTTGTTAATCTTCTCTTTTTCGAAAAATCCTCAAATTTATCACCAGGAATTTTTTTGTCTTTCTCACTGTGCTTTATAGCCGTTGTGTAATGTCTTTACATCACGGTCATTATTTCACCGTCGACATGTGTCACGTCATAACCACGCGTCACGTGGTACAAACTGACCAATCAGAAATCAGAATTTGAACAGTGTATGAAAATTGAATAATAAACTTTATTATTCAATTTTCATACACTGTACAAATTCTGATTTTCTGATCGGTCAGTTTGTACCACGTGGCGCGTTGTTATGACGTGCAACACGTCACGACGTAATAATATTAACAATCAACGGCAATATTGCACAGTGAGAAAGAAAAAATGTTTCTGGTGATAAATTTGATCGAGCATTTTTTTTGTTGATATTTTTTCGTTCATTGTTAGCAAACTCGGGAAGGTAATTCCCGATAATTCACTCGCTGAGTGCGTTAACCTCTAAATATTAACTAACTAATTAATATACGAAATGTCATAGCTTTCCTCGTCACAGGCATTCCAACCACAAAAAGGACACACGATGGTTATACATTTTGTTAGGAACAATCACTTCTTTCCTTCAAACCTCACTCCACGTGAATTGCAACAAATTCATATCGTTGTCTTCCTGGCAGATCGCGAGGAAAGAGCGAGGCGAGGCAACAAAGGAAACCTGTCGTTAAAGTTTATGAAGTATATAAATACCAATGTAATAAACGTCTTTCAAACTCCTTCAGAGTAGTTTACCCAAATCTCACGGGTCTGCCCCGTAGTATATCTATTATGACGAGAAACATCGAGCTTAAGCAGAATGAAGATGATACATTTGTCTATAGTTATTGTGATGGTACCGGTCTTACATGATTGACATGATAATACTTAACTATTTTGATCTTTGTTTACTCAGTATTGTCTTGACTATCAATTTTCCTTTATTTTTTCAAACTTGTAACGTACTCTTTTACACCTGTTAGTTTAGTATTATCATGTCAATCGTTGTAATTCAGCATATATAGCTATTTCAATTAACGTTGTCGCTGAAAAGCCTAAAGGGCCTAAAGGCCTTCAACTATCTTTTGTTTACTAACAAACTTCACTGTAGGCTATGGCTAAGAATTAATGGAATATGTGTCCAAGTTGTAGAATTTGCAAGCATACAGGGAGTTTTTTATTGTAATGATGTCACGGTGATAAAATTTCTCATGAATTCCGCTCTCAAAGCTTTAGGCTTTAGGCTTTTTATCAGCGCCAACGTTAATATTGAATCAGCTATATAAATTCAAATCTGTAACGTTTTCTTCATTCTACTAAAGATGACATTTGACAATGTCGAAACATGTCTAGAATTAAAACCGTAATCGTATACCTCAATATATTTTTATTATCACCAAATTTAAACAGAAAAATTGGACCGACCTGTAAAGGTTTTTTTTAGAGAAATTTAATAGTCATTTTGAGTGATCAAATATTAATGAGTTACTGTAATTTCTTTAGCGAAAAAAGAGTCAAAAAATTAATGATGTGGCAAAAAAGGAGCGGAAAAAAATGTTGATTACCACCGAGACTCGAACTACGGACCTTTCGCTTAGAAAGCCATGGGTATGTCGACTTGACCATCGAGAAGTTGCATGACTTCGAAAACTAAATTTTGTGTATTTATTGTCAGTGTGTGGTTGCAACCCCCAGACAAAGCGAAACGAGACTACAAAACAAGTGCAAAGATGCTTCTTTCTGTAGCAAAAATGTCGCTATAAATAAAAGGAATTGCTTCATCAAACACTAAGCCAATACACAAACTCAATACGCCTTTTTTGTTGCTGTTTGTCGGCTTGGATGACTTTGATGTTGAACTTGAAACGATTTTTGTCGCTTGACAGCGATGTACAAAGTCCGGCATTCAGCCAAGGGTTTTTACTCGTCAGTATCGACTGCAATGCGATATTCTATTGCGTAAGTCATGACGAAACTTGCTTCGCACGTACTTCGATGGTTTTACTCCTGAAATAGCTTGCGCTAATACTAGGAATTTAACGATCTAAAAGGCTTCTTCTTTAAAGAATGTCTTTATTTAATTCTTATCGTGGAGTGCTTCTAGTCAGTGGTAATTCAGGCTATAATGTTCAGTTTGTCAATCTGATTTCAACAAATAGTTCGGGAGTCCTTCGGGAGTCCCGGAATAGAAAAGAATGAAAGCGATAGCTGCTGCGTATCTACAGCCCACGTTACTTTCGGCCTGACTTCAATCACGTCGAACATGCGCAGTAGCATAGTTTAACAATTTGCGTGTGACACATTTGCATATTTCGACCCCTCACTATAACTCGATTTGCAATCCACGAGTTAAAAAGTATCAGGTTCCTGGATGTAGAAGGATTACATCACTGTAACGATTTTGACTATTTTGGCCTAAAATAGGGCAGTTTCGTTTGCAATGAGATGACACGTGTAGTCATTTTATTTTACCATGTAATCATGCAAAAGACCATGTGTTGCTGCTGTTGTGTCATTTATCTTTGTCTGAGTAAACGGTGGGAATTTCAGTGAGAATACGGAAAACAGAGGGGAAAAAGATGCGTTTTTACATTTCTTCTGCTTAGTAAGGACGTCACCGTAGTTAGTGTGTATATGTGTGTTTGGGTAAGACTGATGTACAAATTATTGTCAGTATTTTGAAATAAGCAAGCCAAAAACCTTTAATTTATGTGGTATTTAATAACTAACACTTATTTCCTGAGACCGACATAACATTCAGAAAACCTCGATTAAGCGGATATGCAAATCAATGTAAATTAGTTTAAAACCTTTGAAAACAGAAGCATGTGTAGACAAAATGTACATTTGCATCGTAGAAATTGAAGACGTGATTGAAATAAAATGCAAAGATTACTCATTCTTCAAATAACTTAGTTAATATAACTGAGATGGCGCCAATGAACCACGGGAGAATTGCAGGCACAACAAGCCTTTTTTGTTACATTACTGAGATGCCAAATATTAGAACGATTTCACATAATTCACTTTTAGATACAAATGATAAAATGATATGCTAATGCAAAATAGTATGTTAATGATGCAAACGCATGAAACCACAAGCTTCGATTATTTAAGACCGCCGCACACTGTGAGAAAATGCAAAGAGAAAACTGCCAAACGAGGGAATTTGCTCGCTATCTGCGCACCTATTTTGCTGTCTTCGCCTTTGTCTGGCAAAGTACCTCGAATGGCAGTTTTCTCTTCGCAGTTCCTCACCGTGTGCGTCAGGCCTTAGATGAGCATGATGAATCATATAAACGAACAACATAAACTCAAACTCATTTGAAAAGCGTCATAAGACTTCAAATTGTTGCGTGCCATGTGTGTAGTTTCGTGCGTTTACTCATTAACATGCTATTTTGCATTAGCATATTATTTTATCATTTGCATCTAAAAGTGAGTTATATGAAATCGTTCTACTGTACGGTCTTGTACATGAATATTGTAATTGAATACTGGTAGTTTTGTTTTATAGAATATTATTATCGAACCTAAACTAGTTATTTTTTGGTTTGAACTGAATTATATCCTATACTTATACTATCATATACTATACTTATACTATCATATACTATACTTATACTATCATATACTATACTTATACTATCATATACTATACTTATACTATCATATACTATACTTATACTATCATATACTATACTTATACTATCATATACTATACTTATACTATCCTATACTATACTTATACTAGAGTGATTTTCATCGGACTGTGAAATACTAACTACCTATTAGTGTATTGCAGTCAAAATTCAACAAAAGGAAACAATGGAATTGGGATCTACTAGTGTGTTTAGTGTAGTATTTAGTTTGTGGTAGTTGATGAGAAACAAAAGAAAACAATGGGTACTACTTCACGGTCAAATGAAAACCGCTCTATCATACTATATTTATACTATCATACTATACTTATAGAGTAGTATCATACTATACTTAAAGTCGACTAACTCATATCCAACCCTACATTAATATATGATTTATTCCCTCAAAAGTTGTCTACTAAATATACTCTGTATTTGTATTCCCTTTTAATTTTAGTAAAATAATAACAATAAAAAAACAACAACAACAAAACCGAGAGGTAGATCTGAAAAAGGAAGTTGATTTCATGTTATGATTTGAACCGATATGACAACGACAATGCTTTATAAATATTTTTCTGTTTACAAATTGAAAACTACATATTTATAGGTACCTTCATAGTAAAGACATGGGCGCGATACACGTGGCTATCAACATGTTGCTAAGAAACCTGTTTTGCTTTGCTTGAATGCTGGACGTACGTGTTCACATAATAGTCTTTGAAAGGTTCTACAGATCTGGTTTCTGGGATTGATTTTGGAACTAAGTTAAATTGATTTGAAAACTTTATTTGCTAAATGGAAATTCGTCGCGGCGTCAAGCGGACTATTTTGTCAGCAACAACCTCCAGCAGAAAGTTCTAGTTGACGATCATATCCTTGGCTGGTTCCAGTAAACAGCTTGTTAATTCAAAGAGAAGTTTTTATTCAAGTAGTGAGGAATTGCTCCTCTATAGTAAGAAATAATGGCCTTTGTGAAGGTATGAAATCTTAACAATCTATGCTCGTAACTTTGAAAATGTTGTCATTTTGTTGTTTCTTTTGATTCAGACAAAATCATCTTAAATGAATATATTAAAAGTACTTAATTATTATTGTTCTTAATTTCAAGAATATCTTCGACTTTAATATACGTGAAACACAGAAAGCTATACAGTCTACTAGATGCCGTCTTACAATTAGACGAAGCTTTTGTAATTTTTCAGCTCGTTTCAAATCGATTTTCTGGAATGAACATTTACAGCTATTCAATCCTGTTTACCTTGTTATTTGTTGTTCTTCTTATTCTATTAAGTTTTGATGTTTGTGCAAATGCCCTTTAGTATAAAAATGATATTGTTTCATTGCCGGACTTAGTGACTTTTACGAATACTCGTAAGTTATGGATATTTTGTGAAATGAGGACTCGATTATAATAACAATAACTAGGTATTTATATAGCACATTTCACATTTCCATATCGAACTAGGGACCACAGCGGTGAGAGGCGAGTAGTCGATTTGACTAATTCTGCTTTTCGAGCAAGTACAGTCCCCGTGTTTATCCAGCTCAAAATTCTCGATTTAAACTTAATACGTTTTACATCGCCAAGTTTATGTTCTATTTTCCTCATAAATTGTTGCCATGATCTTTTCTTGCATTTGTTCTCAACAAATTCTCAATTACGCAGCTATAATACTCGCATTGCATCTCAATATACGTCCAATACATGTCGGTGAACCAATATTAAACAATTCACAATTCTTTATCAAAGTCCTAAAATCTGGAACTCTCTGCCTCCTTATATAACTAGTTCTGTCTCATTCTTATCCTTTACTTAATTTATAAATAATTATGATATTCATTTATTTACTGTTTACGTTTTTTACAAGACGTACAATATTTACGAGAAGACATCTACTTACAAGCCTTGTGGTTTCTTGATGTCTCCCCGTTTACTTACATACTCTTCTTAATATATTGATATTCAATTGAAGCCCTATCTTTATATATACATATGTAAATATCTTAATGAAATAAGTTTTTTTCTCTGTTCTTTTCTTTCTCTGTCATGCTTTAGTTTATCCCGTTGGTCAACGTTTTTCGTGGTAGATTACGAAGACAAACATTGCTTATATTGAGTATAGTCGTGTTAACAATAAATCTTTCCTGGCATTTCAATGAAGGTAAGACCAAACCCCGAGGGGGGGGGGGGGGGGACTCCATAGTAAAAGGATCGGGTATGCTCGTCGGAAATTTTAAAATATACCCCTAAAAGATACCGGAAGTCTTTTAAGAAGGGCGTGGCTGGACGATTTTTAACCCCTAGCTAAGAGATACCAGCGATAACAAGCTAATGAACATTATTATGATGAACATAAAATTGAACGGTCGACGCGCTTTTGTTGGACAAATTTCTTCCATTTGAGAACAAGATAATAAGCGATGGGCTCTTGTGATACCCTAAGAGAGACCAGGAAATGCTAAGAATAAGTTAGTTATGGTTTAAGAATATCTTTGGAACAACATTACTGAGTAGAATAAAGGTTGAAAAACAAACCAACAATCTTTTTTATGTTATGCTATTCTAGCCAGTATTTGCATGGCCAAAGATTTCAGGGAAAGAATGGACTTTTCAATGTTTTTGGACTAACCAAAAGTTTGGGGAATTTCACTTTTTCAGTTGTGCCATTCGAAAAAATGTTAGGAAGCAAACAACGTAAAAAGAGAAGAGAAATAAGAACAAAAAAGTCACTAAGGCTTAGTTTCCATATGATCGCTAGATTGGCTGCGATCTCTTTTAGAATAAAGCTTAACTTAACTTTTAGGCATTCCAAATACGGTCCATGTCATCATTTGGCAATACTAGAGATGTTAGTCCCTCTCACCTTTGACGTCGAACTCCGATCCTACTCTAAAAACTATAATCTTTATTTTAAATCGGTTTGTCGGCGGGTACTGGTTATCTTTTGGTACGTGTAGCTTCCTTGCAGCACAAGTGCAGAATTAAGAAGGATGCAACTCAACGTGATCAAGTCGAAGGTATACAAGGGCGCTTTCATTACGAGACATACACACATTTACACATTTACATACAAATTTACATACACACATGCACGTAGCAGCAACCATACGACTCATGTCGGTTTATGGAGCACAGCTTAGGTCGAAACTAGTTCGTTTTTACTGAGGGAGGGAAAACCGGAGTACCCGGAGAAAAAAACCCTCGAAGCAAGGGAGAGAACGAACAAGAAACTCAAGCCACATGTGATGCCCCGTCCAGGGATCGAACTCGGGACCACAGAGGCGCTCTCACCACTTTGCATGACTTGGCCACCCTTGCTTTCCATCTTATCTTAGTCTATATATAAGTCTCTCTCTCTCTCTCTCTCTCTCTCTCTCTCTCTCTCTCTCTCTCTCTCTCTCTCTCTCTCTCTCTCTCTCTCTCTCTCTCTCTCTCTCTCTCTATATATATATATATACACTCAATTGCAGAAAGGTTGTAGTCTGCAAATACACAAATACACAAATATCTAATGAGATGCAAAACCCAAAATACTGCTTAAATCAGCACTGCTTGCATGCAATGATTGTCAAAATATATTTTTAGTCTTTCTAAACTCTAGCAGATATTCAAGAACTATATTTTGGGTGTCGTGATCGCGTATTTACAAATTGCATCTCATTAGTATACTGAATAAATTAGATATTTGTGTAAAATGTAGACTACAACCTTTCTGCAATCGAGTGTATATATATATATATATACACTCAAACACAAAAATTCTGCAAATTTTAGATATATAGATATATATACAAAAGTATACAAAATATACCTAAAACCACCAAAGAAATTATGGGATAGCTTCCAAAGTATATTTTTATGGTTCTCCAATGTCAGTGCTTAACAAAAAACATAGTTTGAAAGGCATCCCATAATTTTAAATATATATTTAACATATATATCTATATATCTAAAAGTTGCAGAATTTTTGTGTTTAAGTGTATATATATATATATATATATATATAGAATTAAAGGCGACTGAATAATTCAAATCGATGTTTTTCTTTTCAATTTTCTCTAGTTTTCGTATGTCTTTTTTTTTTGTATGTGTGTGTGTGTTATCATCACAAAGAGACAGGCAGAATGAAAACGATTTATTGGTCGACGCGTTTCGACTGTGCTCTGGTGTCATCATCAGGACGAAAAGAAATTAAAAGTTTACAAACGGTTATTATTATACACAGTAGAGTATTGTGTGACAAACAAGATATTATATTACAATTGTATAACCTTTAAGAAGGCGTCTATTTGTTACCAAATAGTAACAAAGTTCTCGCTGAGCCAGTGGCCTGTTGGTTGAGTACTGGCTGTAACTTGGCTATTCTCAATGCCTCAAGAACTTGTAAACGGCTGAAATCAGTGACGTGTTTAGCTATAGTTGTGTTGTCAACTAAGTCTTGTCGTGTCAGATCTCGCTTATGGACGTCACGCAAGTGTTTCTTAATTGCGCCGGATTGAAGGTGCATTGTGAGACGTCTAGATAGGGTGGTGGTTGTCATTCCGATATATTTGGCCTCAGCCAGGAGCTCACACTCTCCTTCTTTACATTTAAATTCGTAAATGACATTCGACGTCTGTAGATTATCAACACTTGGGCTGTTCTTCATGACGAGCTTTGCGGTTACGTTGGAATTGTAGTAAATGATCAGTTTGAGTTTGTGGTTTTCGTTGTTGCAGTAAGTGTTTTTGTATATAAGATTTCTGAGGACTTTTTCATCTGTTTTGTATGAGCTTGAATACTGGTTTTTGTAAAAGACAGTGTGGATTTGGGATTGCGATGGTTGCGGTTCATGAACGTTAACTTTATCAGTAACTGTCAGTCTCTTTTGAAGGTAGTCATGTAGAAGCTTGTCAAACATAGAGTTGCTGTATCCGTTATTGATTATGGTTTGCTTAAGGTTTGCTATCGAAGAGTGGAAGATTTCCCAGTTTGAAGATATTTTATAGATTCTGTGAATGAGGGCTTTAATAGTTCCAGTTTTGTAACGGTCAGGACATTCACTCCTAGCGTTTAGATATATTCCTTGGTGTGTAGGCTTGTGGTATACGGACGTTTGATAGCTGTCATTCATAGCATTGATCTTTACATCTAGGAAATTGATTCTGTGGTTGTCAGATTCCTCAAAAGTGAATTTGAGGACAGTCACAGCCTCAAATGACGCTTTGATTGACAGTAGGTCTTGTCGGTCATTGACTACAACAAGACAGTCATCGACGTAACGACAGTAGATAGGAGGTTTCTTTAGATTCATAACCTGGTTTTCTGCATGACACATGTAGAAGTTAGCAAACGTCACACCAAGCGGGGAACCCATTGCTACGCCATCAATTTGACGATAAAGGCTGCCATCGATATGTCTAAATGGGGACTTGGTAGTACAGGCTAGAAGAAGCTCTCGTAAGATACGTTCAGAGATAGGGAATGGGTCAGCAGAAGGGGTGCGGTATATGACATCGCAAATTATGTTGATAGTAGTTTTAACAGGAACATTAGTAAATAGGGATTCTACATCGAGTGAGGCTAGATTTCCTTCAGGTTTAATCACACGTAGTATGTCCAAGAGCTCGTCAGTGGAGTTTAACATGAATTCAGCAGGCATATATGGGGAGATTAGCTTGTTAAGATGCTTGGCAGTTTCATAAATAGGTGTGGTTACTTGAGAGATGATAGGACGGAGTGGATTGGAACTATTAAAGCCCTCTTTCAAAAACCCAGGAACTGGGTCAAAAACCCTCTTTCAAAAACCCAGGAACTGGAACTATTAAAGCCCTCATTCACAGAATCTATAAAATATCTTCAAACTGGGAAATCTTCCACTCTTCGATAGCAAACCTTAAGCAAACCATAATCAATAACGGATACAGCAACTCTATGTTTGACAAGCTTCTACATGACTACCTTCAAAAGAGACTGACAGTTACTGATAAAGTTAACGTTCATGAACCGCAACCATCGCAATCCCAAATCCACACTGTCTTTTACAAAAACCAGTATTCAAGCTCATACAAAACAGATGAAAAAGTCCTCAGAAATCTTATATACAAAAACACTTACTGCAACAACGATAAACCACAAACTCAAACTAATCATCTACTACCAATCAAACATAACCGCAAAACGTGTTATGAAGAACAGCCCAAGTGTTGATAACCTCCAGATGTCCAATGTCATATACGAATACAAATGTAAAGAAGGAGGGTGTGAGCTTCTGGCTGAGGCCAAATATATCGGAATAACGACAACAACCTTGTCCAGACGTCTAACAATGCACCTTCAATCTGGCGCTATCAAAAAACACGTGCACAAACGAAACTTACACGACAAGATTTAGTTGAGAACACGAACATACGAAAACACGTGACAGATTTTAACAGTCTACAAGTCCTTGAAGCTTTGTGCATAGCATCCTTACAGCCAACCTTAAACCAACAAGCAACCAGCTCCACAAGAACATTCTTACTATTTGACACCTACAAATAGACAACTTTTGAAAGATTATACAAATTGTAATATAATATCTTGTTTGTCACAAATACTCTACTCTGTATAATAACCGTTTGTAAATTTTTAATTTCTTTTCGTCCTGTTGATGACAGCAGAGCACTTTCGAAACACGTCAACAAATAAATTGTTTTCATTCTACCTGTCTCTTTGTGATGGTAACACAAAAAAAAGACATACAAAAACTAGAGAAAATTGAAAAGAAAATCATTGATTTGAATTATTTGGTCACCTTTAATTCCATATGTATCTGTGTATACAAATGTTTACCAATTAAAAGAAATGAGTAAAGAAACGATAAAAAAGAAAGGAAAGAAAAATATAAAATGAAAGGGATGGACAATTTTATTATATATTTTTAAGTAAATATTCAAGGGACAAAGTTCGATTTTCTCCGTACAAAAATTCAAAAGGTGCGCTGCTGACATCGGAACTGTGTTCCATTCTCTGATAAAGCACAGCTTTCAGCCAATCAGAGTGCGCGTATCGACAAGGGTATATAATAAAGTACGGAGAGATGCCAGGGAATTTTTAATGTCTGTAAAAGTATAATCGGACTTTTTGACCTTCGGTACGTCTTAATTAGTAAAATATAAAAATTATCTTAAATATTAAAAGATATGTATGTTGGAGGAAAACGAAGGGGATCGTGAATGACACAGAGTCATATGTATATGCTTTTTTAATATTGCATTTTCAATTTTAGATGAACTAACAAGATGTAACACTAATGACTATGGAAGACTGGATATTAGTAAAAGAGCAAGTTACACACTCAAAGTTCAACCAAACAGACCAGTAGTTGGGTGTAGTGCCAATTACCGTAAAGTAATTTATAAAGATGAAGTAAGGGTGATGGGATCAGGACCATTCAAAAAAGGTAAGACAGTATGTAATGAATGCTTCGTAAATCCCAATAATCGTTTTCTAAAAGAAGCCAAAGCGATAAGTCATGTACGTTTTGAGTCAGCCATTTGATCAATTACCCAGCCTCGACTATCAGACTTAGCAAGGTCAGACAGTACGTATTGCTTGAATGTCACGTTTGTGCGAATATTGAAAGAGTGAGTCTATGTCATATCTGTGTCGAAAAGCCCAACGTTACACGATAAATCCTTATCCAGTGGATAAAACAAGTCTTTATCAGGTCACTGCTACAAGCACTTTAACATACCCAGCGGTGACCTTAGATTATAACCTTGAGCAAAATGTGCGATCTAAATAATTTATTATTTCTAAACATTTCACAATTCCGGCTGTTCGCTGTTTATGCTATTTCCCCAATCTCTGCAGTACCAGAAAGTATTTACCCCAATACCCTGAGCCTATTGAACCTGGTGCAATCAGTTATTGTATATGAAATCAATGATTTGCATAGTCAGAAGCTGATGAAGGTCGAACGCCGGCTACGCCTACAAGTACTGAAGTAATTTTACTTCCTAATTAATCAGATTGTTCATGAGTGGTTTACTCTATATAATATGATTGTCCTATAAAATGTATGTATTTGTACTAACTGTTCTGTGCATTCCAGTGTTTCTTACAATTGGACTCCCAACCATTGAACGCATCTATAACAACGTTACTGCATCGTACTTAGAACAAACTTTGGATTCCTTAATCGAAGGACTTTCACTTGCTGAACTACAGGAAGTCCACATCGTTATATTTTTGGCGGATATTAAGGAACAGGCAAGAAAGAAAGCGAAGAAAAAACTTGCCCAAAAATACCAACACTACATCGATATCAATTTTATCAATGTCATAGAAACACCAAGAGGTTTTTATCCGAGGCTTAAAGGGTTGGTAAGAACATTTGGAGACTCGCAGGAGAGAATGTTTTGGCGCTCTAAACAAAGCATAGACTATGTATTCCTATTTAAATACTGCCAAGGCCTATCAGACTATTATCTTCAAATAGAAGACGACGTTAAAATATCCAAAAACTTTTTATCGACCATAAAAAATTGCATGGAATTGTACAACAACGAAAATTCTAAATGGGTTTTTATCCAGACATCTATTTGGGGATTTATCGGAAAACTGTTTAAGAATGAAGAACTGGACTATTTTGCTCGGATGTTGAAAATATTTTATAGTGAGATGCCTTGTGATATGATATTGCATCTCTTTCCAAGATGGCGTGGCGATCGAGCGAAGATTGTTGACCGTATTTGTGGAAACATCTTTGAACATATTGGTAACCAGTCCTCCTCGTTAGGCACGTAAACTGCGTTTTGAATCTTCATTCTCAAATTCATTAATTATTCATGAGGTAATCAGCCAACCAATTGTCTCGAATTAGGTCACATGATGAACTTTGAAACCCCGAAAAGTCCGCTCTAAAGTATTTTTTTGAAATGATTTCCAGACAATCCTGGGGTGTTTTATTCTATTTATCTTATCATAAATGTACTTTGTTAACGCTTTCTATAGTGACTCTTTACATTTTAAAGCATTAAAAAACTCTTGAAATATTTTCATGTTAACCAGTACCGAAACTCGAACTTCTTATCACTAACTTACTAATTCCTATTACTTACCACTAAGCCACAAGCTGATTCGTTGACCAGAACGGAAGTTTTTGAACTGTTATAGAAATTATCCGTGCATGCATAACTATAAGTTAATAGTTTCATTATAATAAAAGGGATAATTATATGGACGAAGATTCCTCCCGAATGATTAATGAATTCGAGAAGTCGGCTGCGCCTCGGACTGGAACTAATTGCGTGGACTTTGAAATACCGTCAAGTCCTCATTGTCGACCTTTAATTATAAACATTACATAATGAATTATGAAATACAAATTTAAAGAAATAAAAATATTCAACTGCAGTCATAAATATTATGTGATCACACGCATGCACATCGGTGTAGTTATTTCTTACATGTTGTATAACACATAAAGGAAATAAAAATATGCATGAATACTGTCGAGGCTTTCGAGTTGGGAAAGACGTTTTTATAATAACTGGTATAATATGCGTGCTTTGATTGGTCGACAACCATATGTGATTACAGCACACATACTTAAATTACGTCATTGAATCTTACCAATCTCACTGATTGGTTGAAATGTTTCGATGGGTCTTATATAAAACAAATAGATTCCATTTTACTGTGGGTCTGTTATCTAATAGATGTACAAAAGACCACAGGCAGCCCAGCCACTTCTCCTGACGATGTTTGTTTTACTAATTTATTTACTATTTTATTGATACGCTAAAAAGACAAAAAAATGCGCGCGCTTGTTTTAATTTGCTTGGCGCGCGCGTTCTTGTTATGCATGGGCTTCCAGTGGTAATATCCTCCCGATCCTGGATATCCCACGGGACGAGCGCGCGCTCGTTGTGAATGGGTTTCCTGTGGCGATCCCGCGGGACAAAGCTACTTTGTGAGAAGGTATGAAACACGGTCACGTGACAAAATACATTTTCGCTTGTATTTCACCAGCTAAGAAAGAAAATATCGATTTTTCATCGAATATGTAAACAAAGTATTTATTTCCAAACAACTTAAAAGTTTGAGTGTTCAAAGTTTGTTATTTGACGAGAATTTCACCTGGGAAGCTTTGACTCGCGATGGACGGATGTGTGCCCCAGGTTGTTGGACACATTTCCGTGAAGCGCTCGGGATTTTTCACTCGTTGAGTTGTCGAGGGATGTCGGATAGCTATCGTGAGTACACGAGAGTTTTCCGAAATCTAAAAAAGTTTTCGGAATTTCATTCATACCGTGAAAAACGCTCACAAGTTTACTTGAAACGGTGCTGGTTTTGGACTAAAAAATTACTTCTTGGAAGAAGTTTTTGAAAATTTCAAAAGCTTTTATGTTCATACAAGACTTCGAAACAATTCTTCACTGTAAATGAAATACCTTCAAGGTATTTGAGATAGTTTTATGAGTGATTTTTTGAAGTTTTCTTATGTCGCTCACAGCTTCATGTACTGAATGCTAACAGTTTTGGACTGCAAAAATTACTTTTTTGGAGTGTTTTAGGACGCTTCATAAGTTTTTATGTTCATATAAGATTTCGAAACAATTATTTGTATGAAATTAACTAATTTTCAAAGTTATTACTCGTGCCCAGGCCTTTAGGCCAGGAACGAGTTATAAACTGCAAATGTTTTTTTTTTCTTCTGATTTCGTCTCGAGAACAGGCCATTCTTGCGCAATCGGTGACGTGTGCACTCCTGATAGGTTAAGAGCGTAAGAAACAATGCCCTTCATTCATCACCTTTGAGCGCGTGCAAACGAACTCTTCGTAGTGAAGGCAAGCCAGGAACTTTAGGGATGCAAGATGGCCGACTTCAAAGAAAATAGCTTTCAGGGACAGGCTTTTCCTACAGTAGAACAATGTAATTTGGAGCTTTTAACTCGAGATATACCTATATACTTACAAGAGCTTCAGAATGGGCTGTTATTTTGCCGAGCTTCATCTCCAATACTTTGACCAAATATCGAACTCTAAATGGAGTACTTGGAACAATGCCCTCGTGATAAGTTGAATAAACTGGTATATTTTTGCATGTTGGAGATATCTAATACACATGCATAATAATAGAAAGACAAAGGCAAACACTAATATGTTGACAGACAAACTGACTAATCAAGAATTATTTCCAGCTGAGTTGAATGCATTCCCCGAAAAGGATTATGGGTCAGCTATTTTGGTTAGCATTTCTAATCTGATTTGAGAAAGTAAAATCGTTCGTTGTTTTCGCAAAAAAAATCATTTTGTGATATTACCAGTTGAAAATCTATTTTTGTATATCAATATCAACTAATGGTACATCATGCCCACGTTGCAGCATAAGCAAAAGTCCTAAACACCAGCAAATTTATCCATTTTGAACTTAACTCAGTTCGCTGAAATTAAACTCTACGGTAAGACCAGCTTCCATATACAAATAGTTTTGATAAAATAAACGATTTATAAATCATCTCTTTAGAAATAACATCGCCAAAAATATAAGAACTGATTTCTACATAATGAGTTTTCTTTTCGTTACCTTGAAATGCTGACTAGATTTTCTCAAAAACGGTCTGCTCGATGCATGCTCCGACTTTCGTAAAAATGCAGGAATCAGCCAAGAGAAAACGTCGCTTACATCCTTGGAAACGCTCAGAATTTCTCAAGATGATGATCAGTATAGTTTCGATAGCCATTTCTTTGTTTAAAATTGTGGACTTCAAGTGCCTCAGATTCGCATTTATAGTAAATTTCTGCTCAAACTAGACTTGTACCGTATCTCCTCGGCTTGCCAACCACAAACATCCATTCACAAACTCAGTGCTGTTTACTCCTCCAAACTCCTCCAAAACTTTGGTTTTCCATTCAAAGAGAACATCATATTATCAAAGAGATCGGCAAATTGAAGCAATAATGTAATTTTCTGTCGTATTTCTTTACGTTTTATAGTTGGAAACAAACTCACAAGTTGAAGGACTTTGGCTAGCTGTCCGTTTTGCTTTTTCGCGCCACTCGGCAGCGCGTCCGCTAACAGAAAAGGCGCGAATTTCTCGTATTTTTTTATTTGACTCGGAAATATTTTAGTGAAACTCTCTATTATGTCTTCTATAATAGCAAAATGGTTTTACAACATTCTAGAAAATGAGGCATTCGTATTTTAGCCATTATCTTAATTGAAGTAGTACAAAGAAATGCTAATCAAAATAGCATTTCAAATCCTCGATTCTGATTGGTTGACCTTGGGATTGTTGCGAAGGTCAACTCAGCTGGTTTGTTTAAGTTAGCCGATTCAAAAAAGGTCATTATGTTACGGTTAGCTATTTCCCGGAATGGTGAAGAATGCGTGAAACGGCTCGGGGAAGAGTACGAACAGGGCCGGTCATTGGAGCCTCTCTTAAGGTTGGTGCCTACTAATGGGAAGGTAATTTTTTTGGCCAAAAACCACATGGGTATCAAAGAACCCATCATAGGGAGCTAGAATCCAAGGAAAAAATTGGGGGTCACCGTGCATATTAATGAGTTACACGCCATCAAATGTTGCAAAATCTGCCTATTCTAGAGGCCCAAAGAAAAAATCATAAATACCCCATATTTTGAAAAAATGTCAAACTTTTTTTACTAAAACGTTTACAACACAATTCTCTTACTTGTCAATGCCATACAAAATATGAAAAACCAGAATAACAATTTTTTTCAATGACTTTTTACTAGTTTTAGACCTGTTTTGGTTCATGACCGCCAAATGAAAAGTCCCATTTTTGAAATCAAGTTTCAATTTTAAATTCATAAAAGTATTTTAAAATAGTAGGTTAATCTCCACTTTACAATTTACAAAAATAAAAAATAGGGGTATCCGTGCGATTTAGAAAGTTATTTGCCGATAAACGCGCGAAAACTGATCAGAATTCGCGAAAATGATCAAAAATTCCCTAGCCCTCCCCGGAAAGTAGAGTGAATTACATTGCATTGTGGGAAATTTTCAAGATGGCGCCGAAAACAGACCGTTTCTGGTAGAAATGATAGTCAAAACAGGCGTTGTAACTCAGGTTCTATTTATCAACTGTGAATGTCATTCAAACACAGGAGAGGGTAAATGGTTTTCCTTTAATTCTGTAAGTTTATTTTTTCAAAAACTCGTAAAAAGGCCTTGCTTTTACGATTGCTTTACCGACAAAAATGCAGTGTTTTTGCATGCGCAGAAAGCAGTGCGCGCGGACAATAGTAGGCACCAACCTTAAAAAGGGCTCCAGGGGCACGAGTGAACGCACGTGTGCGTCTAGTTAAGCTAATGTTAGGCATAAATTTTGATTTTTTGCTGTGCATTTTGACACTCGGTCGGTGGTCTCATAGAGAACGAAAACTTATTCCAGCTGAGAATTTGCAAAAATATATACAAGAAGATTGTAAACAGTCCAGTTATTAACAGAAATAAAGTGAGTTTTGAAACCTGTTATGTCTTTTTTATTGTTTTCTTGGGCTTTGTATGTTGTCGCTCTACCTTGATTCGTTTGTTTTCATATTTACGCTACGCGTTCAACTGATTAGAAATCATAAAATGTGACAAAGAAAAATTTTGCCACTATATTATAAACAAGTAATCGAATGGGGCCGAGTAAAATTAAGGATTGATTCACGAGTGTATTCAAATTTTTCAATATACAAAACAACTAAGCCGAGGAAACTTGACAGATTTTTGAGCTTTTGAGGAATAATCAAGCACACACATGTACGTCAAACTTCCCTTCGGAGACTGTTCGACTTACTTTACGATACTTCAACGAGTGAAAAACCCCGAGCGCTTCACGGAAATGTGTCCATCAACCTGGGGCACACATCCGTCCATCACGTGACTCGTGTTTCATACCTTCTCACAGACTACGCTTTGTCCCGCGGGATCACCAGAGGAAACCCATTCACAACAAGCGCGCGATACTACCACAGGAAACCCATACATAACAAGCGCGCGCGCAAAGCAAATTAAACAAGCGCGCGCATTTTTTGTCTTTTTAAATAAAGTTTTCTTCTAGCCTTCTTCTCATAATAAAAACTGATGAACTATACAATAGTGTTGTTGAGACAAAGGAGGCTCGAAAGGTCTATTATTTAGATAAAACCAATACATACCATACTTTATTTAATTTATACCTTTATTGAGAGCAAAAGAGACCAGCTCTGGGTAAAAGTAGCTACTATGAGTTTGAGCTATTTGTGGTTCAAATGGAGAAATATACTTTAATGTGTCTTAACTCTTGCATGAGCAAGTAAGAGTCCGTTTGCATTAATGTAGGCAGAGCAGACTAGAGTCAACTCTTTTGCTTTTACTCTCTTAAGAAAAAAGGAGTAGAGAGTGGACCCTAGTCCCAGTGCTACACTATCTTCAACTAAGCCTTGACATGGCATTTACTCCAGGAAGACCTTGTACCATGGCATGCAAATAGCTGATGTAAGGCTATATTTCAATAAAGATTGCGCTCAAGAGATAGGATATAAGATTTAATATATTAGATAGCGAAGCATATTGTTCTATCCGTTTAGGGAATGGACCTATCTCATATAATTCTACAAGACAATCTCTTTTGAAATTTGATGTTGAATGCATCGTTGTAAAGTGCAATGCCAACAATACCTTTCCACTTAGACACCTGTTGTCCACACAGAAACGTTTCAACAAGAGAAGATGAGGTAAGAAAAGGAATCGCGCGTGTTAGAGTTTTGGACAATCATATGCCCCGTTTGATGCTATTTTTAGAGTGAATCTGATTGGTTGAGAGCGCGCAAGCTTTTGCATTGCCATAAGATCACAATGGCGGAAAAAAAGTGTATAAAGTTTGTCGAAGAAAAAAGTTTAAACTTGAGAAAAAGGGCAAATGGAGTACAAAAACATTTCGAATGGTCTTGGTTAAGTCGAATTCATGGTGACGAGTTTCTAAAAAAAGCATCAAACGGGGAATGTAATGGGTCACGGGGATTCCTTCTCTTACCTCATTTTTTCTTGGTTTCCACCACGAAAAGGATACCACTTTCAACAAAGCAAACATATTTAAACGTCGTTTTCTTGTGGACACTGGAAACCACACATTTTGTTTTCAATTAAAATAGTATTTGTTTGGACAGGCCATTGGTGTCAAGGGAACAGATATGGACACTAAACACGTTGCGAACTGAAATGTTTTTTTTTTCCAAAAAAATTCACATTAGTTTTCTGAAGAGGTGTAAGTGAGAAGAGGAATATTTTTGTTGAAATACTTCTCATCCTCTCTAAACAAATAACTTTTTGAAATAGCTATATTGTGAATCTTTTGTAAAAAAAACCATCAGTTTGAAACGCTTTGATGCTCAGTGGCTTGTGAATATATATTTGAGACTTTAATTCAAAGTGAAGACGTTGATTGTATAATTCACCAATCAAATGCAACATTCTTTTGATTATGTAGCTGAGCATGCGCACTAGCTTTAAAGCTGCGTCAATACATGTTACATCAAATGCATAGAATGTAGTTTCTTGACATATTTAGTGTTTCATTTAACCCTTGAAGAAAATTAGCAAACTAATACAATTAGCCAGAGACTCTAAGCCTATTGTTTTCGTTTCTTGTTCATTTTTTCTTTTGTGTGTGTGTGCGTTTACCAGACTACATAGTCTTTTTTCACGGGTTGAATAAAATCATTCTATGTTACAAAATATGTGCAACATTGTGCTTTGTTACAACATGTGTTGAGTGAGTCCTGCAACATTTGGCTGGTAAGGAAATACAACCTTTATGAAAAATGGCGCCCAAATAAAACCGTTATTGATAGTAATACAAAAAAACACCCCAGTCAGGCTAAAACAGCTTTTCGACATGCAGTATTCAATCTAACCAATCATGCACCAAAACATCACTAGCGCCACTTTTCGAAAAAGTTTTGGTATGTTAAAGTGCTCCGGCTTTCCCAACTTTCTTCAATTTTGTTTCATTTAATTGAATTAAAGTTTGCAAATATTTCAAAATATTTACGAAGGAAGAGAATGATAAAAGCGTCTTTTGAAAAAAGTTATTTATTTACTAAGCTTTGAGCAGGCATATGAAATTGATATGTATGAAATAAATTCAAATTGAAAGCCAAAAAAGAAAAGTAAATAAAACACGAACGACTCATTCTAACTTATATAAATATTGGTTTGTTAACGTGCATTTTTGTATAAGATATTTACACTACTGATTGGATATCAAATATGAAACTGGCAAAAAATAAAATGAAGGCCAAGTGCAAGCAATAATTGATCAAATCGCAGCCACACTGTTCAAATAGCAAAATTGACTAAGTACTAATACCCTGAGCCGATTTGATGATAATTGCCATTAAACCAAGTGAATAATTTGTTGAACTTGTTTCGAAAGTGGAATAATCCTACCTCTTAAGTAATATACAAGTCAAGCGACCAGATTGAAGCTTTGATAGGATCACATGCCTTATGGAACCTCATGGCTTATTTTACACCTTCTAGCTACTATTTGCTTATGAAAGAAAATAAAAATGACAGAGATAAAATAGCGGTAAAATGTTGGACCAGCAAATCTTGCTGGTATCTTGCATAACAAGTAATCAAGGTAATTATAGCATAAGCGCTACCCTGCCAATGCTAAAATCTCTTTGCCATTGCTGTTTTCTTAGTACACATCGTCGATGAAACAGGTTATTTCGTCGAGCATGCGTAGTATGAAAAACGACTCTGGAAAAGAGATTGTCATTGCTGGATCTACAAACGATTCGCAAACTCTGATAAAACATCAAATGAAATATTGTATGTAAAAATGCCATTGTCAACAAGTCAGTTTTGCTATTTGGTTGAATTATTTTCCACAGTTTTTGAGCGAAAATGTTTCGCATTCTGTTAAATGAAGTGGCTGCTTGTATTTTCCACACAGATATTGGATGCATTCGATATTAACAATCAGAATTTAGATTTTCAAATTTGAAAAACGCAACATCTACTGGTCGCAGATTCCTTTTGTTTCTTCACTGCATACTTGAATTTTTGGTGTTGTTACAATCAAAGTTGACCTCGACCAAATCCAAATCCTTATTTTTTCAATCGAAAGCACCCAATATTTATCTATGCATTCTAACCTAACTGATTCAGTTATTATTAAGTATTTTCTTTGAGAATTATACATGAAAACCATGAAGAGGTTACCAAATCCTAACTAATTTTTAACATTAAGGATTAATGTAATCCGTTGTAATCATCCAACATCTACTGTATTGTAAAGAGTAATATACCAAAATAAATCTTATATATATATATTTATATACGGGGTATATATACGGCTATTTACATAATAATAGTTGATATTAACAATATTATTTGTCCACCAATGAAGCATGTCTTTCGCTAATACCACAATTTTTGCACAATAAAGTTGCTTTTTATCAGATTCAAATTTTAAATTTTTATTCCCGTCTTTGAGTCTTTTCTCAAACAAAGCGGTCTTTTTAAGTTTATTTGCTTGTAGGTTGTTGTTATTCAAATCATTATCAAGTCTAATTTTAAGTATACCTTGAAATTGCTTCGAACATTTGTTCTAGCGGTAACCATAGTAACCGAGTGATGAGCTCATCAGCCAATGAACGTTCAAGCTGGTACCAGCAGACCCATCCACGCTGTGCTGATTGATTTCCACGTTCCATGTTTTGTATTGGAATTTAAGTCTTGTGAACCTTTCCAGACTCAGGAAGAACTCCTTTAATTTGAAGCGATTCTTTGTAATGTGTGTGCAGATGAGTCTGAAGGCTTCCTGACTGAGAGAACGCTTTAGAGCACTGCCAGCACTTGTAGGGTTTTTCACCGGTATGCGTTCGCATGTGTCGTTTAAGGTCCGTGGACCGTGCAAATGCCCGTGAGCATTCCTTGCATTTATAAGGTTTTTCTCCTGTATGATTACGAAGGTGCCTTTGAAGATCGGTGGAGCGTACGAACGCTCGAGAACATTGTGTACACTTGTAGGGGCTTTCTCCTACAAAAGAATAACAAAGCCATGCATTTGTCCAATCTAATTTTTTAGATAGTTTTCAAAATCAGTGCGTGTCGCACTGAATGTAAATGTAAATGTCTAAATGTAATGTAGTTTTATCCTCCATGTACATGCTTTTCTTTTTTTACAAAATGTTATCTAATAGACCAAAGACAAGTAAAATGAAATTTGTAACAACGACCTTTAAAAGGTTCTCAATTTATAGACGTTTAGAGCCTTTACTGATAATCCTATTCTTCTAGGGGAGGGACTGTTCAGCTTCTACTAATTAAAAGTAAAACTCATTTTTACTCAATGGTACAAATGTTTTTACTCTTTTAGTTATAGAATAAACAGCTAGCAGCCATTTAGATAATATCTAACAATACGGACATCAAATGAAAACTAGCGAATAAGCTATAGTTTGTATTGCGTCATTGTATAGAGATACAAGAAGGAATTAATGAAAACCACCGTAAAAAAGAGGGTACTTACTAAAGTACTCTTTTAAGTAAGTGCTTTCTGGCCACTCTTTTATACGGTGTTACAGATTTCCATTCATTTCACATGGATTTTAGTAACGGTGTTTGACATGTAATCATGCAATTCAACCTGCTAATTGACCTACCTGTATGAGATCTCATATGTCTTCGCAGATAACACGGGTACTGAAAAGCTTTACTGCAATATGAACACTTCCATGTCCGCCCTGTCTTGTCTGGGCAAACGTACTTAACATGTCTTTCCAGGTAGTTCTGGTAGGCAAAGATCTTGCCACACTTGTAACATGTAAAACTTTCGTCCTCTAAGTAATGTAAAAATGTAAAAAGGACGTACCTTTAGTACTAGTTCATGCTGTATTGCTGGTGATATAGACGAGTTTGAATTGGTGATTCTTCCTTTTAAATATCGAAATTAAACGTGTTCATAATTTTTAGGTCAGTTTTTTATTTGACTTCTTGTATGATTATAGTGTAAAACCCGACAAAAGTATACAAATGAAAAAGTTTGAATGCCGGCTTTGAATTTAACATTGTGAGTAAAACAACAACAACAATAACGATTGCACTTTGAATTTGGCGTTTTCCAATCAAACAGACAATACGCCGGTTGAGCTGTCCTCAAAAATACGACATTCACTGGACACGTTTTGAGGATTTGCCTGGTCGTACTCAAACTGCTCAGGATAACTAAGTTTCCATTGTTTAACGGTTGTACGTTTTTTGGTCAGTTTTAAATTTCGGCGAAAAAATCCGACATCATGAATATGTGAAGATTTTGGACATTTAAAAACATTTTAGTTTCAAACGCTGTGGTTCGCTAAACAAATTTACAAGAGATCTCAAAATTGTTGCAACGTTTTAGACCTTAGTAATTAAGGTCATATCATCAAACATCATTTTTTTATCGAAAAGGCTATTATACGTGGGAGAAGTCATGAATGAATAGAGTTGTCACTACCACGTGAACTTTAATTATAACGCCGAGCTTTCGAACAGAGTGTCCATCTTCACGGCAAATGAAAATGTTACATTTGCGCGAGAGATGTTCAAAAAATATTTGTTACTATGGCAATAACTTGCGCGCGCTGGACTAGAAAGATAATCATAAATAGATACATCTAACGAATGTAACATTTTCATTTGCCCTGAAGATGGACACTGTCCGAAAGCTCGGCGTTATAATGAAAGTTTACGCAGTAGTGACAACTCTATCCATTCATTATTTGTCCGAATTCTCTTACCTGGATCCATTGCACCCAGCTTCTTTTCCAAGTACCAGCGATAAAATCGTGTTTTCTTCTCTTCGTTGACATCCAGTCCCTCGTTTAAAAATCGAGTGATTTCCGACTGACTCAGGGTCGATACTCTCGCCGCTTCTTTTTGTGATGGTCGGTTGTTGTCAAGAAATTCGCGGATTTCTCTACTGATAATTTCATCATTCCCCCTATAAGCAAACAAAATGTCAAGTGTTCCTGTTATTATGGATATAATTAACAGAGATTAAAGGAGTGGCAAACATGAGGCTGATTTTCACTAATACGCACTCTGCGTTTATCACATGCTTTCCTATGAGAAAGATCCATGGGTTAGGTCCGGTAGATCTCATATACTTGATGTATTTTGTAACTTTTTTGCCATTCCAGTATGATAAACATCTTCTGATTAGAAATTAGAAGTTCATCTTTGATACCTTTGATTTTTGAAAGATCGTAAACAAAAGAAAATGAAACCAATAAAATAGAAAACATTGCCAGACGATGAGGTTTTCAAAACTTGAAGTTTTACTTGGATCCACATCGGCAAAAATTGGGAATGAACTTGGACCTGAGTGAAGTTATTGACAGGGCCGCATAGCCAAGCCGTTATTACCCCACTTATAACCAAGAAAAAGATTTTCCTCCTATTCAAAAGAGTTGAGTTGGTAAAAATTCGTTAAATATTTTGGCATCCAAATTTAGTGTAAATGACGTCATCTATCTAACTATTTCAACTTGCTGCTCTTGAACCAAAATTTATTTGCAATAATATGATTTATTTTAAATACAGAAACAGTGCATGTTCATCACGAGTGTTGAATTCATTCCACTTGGAATAGATTCTAAAGTTGCACCGACTTTAAAGGCACCATAGACAACCAAGTAACCATACTGGTGATGATCGCTAGTTAGTACGACTAGTATTTTCCAGTGTATGTTAAGTTTACATACGCCGAGTCGTAGACCACACCACCTCTTATGATTTCAATAGTTTTCGATACGTGCGAAGTTTATTTCGGAAATTATCATAATAATAATAAATAATAATGAACATTTCTATAGCGCCTATCCAGAATCTGCTCTAGGCGAAAGGAAAACCAAGGAAAACCCCTTAGTAGAGATTTGCATTGATAAACTGAAGACATAAGTTGTCATCCATTTGAATTAGGCTTTTGAAGATTGCCTATATTGATGTCCCCGCATTCCATTAATACTTACTGTAACATTTTTTCTAGCTCATCATCAAGTCGTTCTAATCTTGCAGAGTTAATGAAATCACCCTGGCTTCCAACCTGCTTGCGTTCTTCACTATCGCCAACTACATCAATTGCTTTAGCACATTCTTGTTCATCCTTGTCCTCTACGTCGCCGTCAGACGCCACTGGTGACAAATCATGTTCCTGTCTATTGTTATACTTTTCCGTTTTGACTTGTTCACTAGCATAACTATGTACTTTGGAACTAGTGCTTATCTGTAAAGGTTGGTTGTAGTCTGCTGATCGTAGGCAAAGGTCGGCTAATGTATGAAGTCCATGAGTGTCAAGGTTGTGTTGAAACCCAGTAAAACTTGTTGAGTAGCTGGCTGGAGTGCTGTGAATTACGGGATATGTATGAGAGCTGGCAAAGCTTACGTTGGCTGCGGAGCAAACAAAGAAAAATAACTCGTTTAGTAAAAGCAACACTTTGATAGGTTTAACAATTTATTGCGAAACATGAACAGGAGAATTAAGATATGTTCTCGAGACATCATAGGAAACCTTAGATTATTTGGTATGTTTTACTTTAGCCAAGAATATTTAAGTATGTTATCAGTCTTACATGCTTACACGTAATGGTTAAAACAAAATGAAACGTGAGCCGTGCACGTGAGGACTTAGTGAAGCTTTTACTGAGTTTTTGACCATAAAATGTTCAACTGTTTTGTAGGACTGCACTTAAAATACGATATAAATACCCACAGGTTATATTTCATAATGAATAGCAGTACACATGTACATCGTTAGCAAATTAGCTAAAGGAGCAATGGCAAATATTTCTTTGGTTGATTTTTGAAGAATAAGGTATTGTTGACTTCACAAACCGTTAAATTGCAAAAACTGGAAAATCATTTAACCTGAAGCTATATGCTCTGCTAATCTTGGACAAATAGATGCTTACTGACCCTCTATCACGGGTCAAACATGCTTGTAAACCCTAGTGGGCAGCAAACAACGTAAAGATGTCAAAATAATTCCAAATATTTCATTTTTTTTAAATGCCATAACATTTTTTTTAATGCCATAACAAATGCTTATAACAAAAGTCATAAAATAAGACAAAAAGATAAATGGAGTACGAACACGAAGAGGAAAGCTGTTTACAAAAACATGGTTGTCATTATCACCAAGTTTTAATGAAATGTTCTTCTTCAAAAGACAACGAAATTTCTCCAGTAAAGTGTGGTGTTTGTTTTTCGAATGTCTTCTATCGAGTTTTAATTTTTTTCCATTATAATATTTTTCATATTTGCTGTAAATTAAAAATAGTACGATGATCAAACAGTAAGTTACTCAGCCCAATGAACCAAACTTTCCACTCTCTGTGAATGACGTGATCTGTTGATCGGCTGTAGTCAAGTCAAGTTCAAAATTGGCGGTATATTACGTGATCGTGTAAATTTAGAACGAAGAAAAAAATAATATTTTAAAGAAAAAATCTACATAGAAATTCCCTGAAGTTTTCTTTTTGGTTTGAGATTCTTGGAAATCCATTGGGAATATTGAAATGCGCTTCGAAGAAGAATGTTTTCCCTGAAAGCAAGTCAAGCGCGAAATCATAGAGCGGGTCGTTATTACATGCCTTTAGGTGAAGAACGATAGTTTCAAATCTAAATTCAACAAAGCAGATTTTATATCTTTTGCATAGTTTGAAAATTTAGTTTAGGTTTTTCATTAAACTTCATTTCATAGAGTTAATAGTTCCAAATGAAACTCTCAGTTTCGGCGACAACCACTTTTACGCTTCATTATGGCCGGAACAACCCATGTGTATTTTAACTTGCATCAAGAAACAATTTTGATTTTAAGTAGAGAATCGACATTCACAATTATTTAGAACGTTTGGATGTTTGAAGAGGAAGATCAAAATTATTTCATTGACTGCATTTCACGAAATTTGGACCTAGTTAGTTTGTTGTGAGCCGGTACCTGTCTAACTGACACAGTTTGGTTTTAACACCTACCCGTGGCGATTGCCCTTGGAATAAATGGTGTACTGATGTTATCTTCATCTACAGAAGATTCCAAAGTTTCTTTGTCTTAAATAAAAATACAAAAAGTCTCAGTTTTTAGAGTTTTTAAAGCAAAATAATAAAGGTAGCAATGAATTTGCGTGAGTGAATTATTGATACAATATCAACGGTAAGATATGCAGGCGGTCGCACAGTATACTGAGAATTGTGATATTTTGCGTTCTTGGCGTGGAAAATAATTTAAAGCAGAGATTAGAGGCACTGGCAGTTTTTACATGAGATCTATTAAAGTCACTCAATCTTCTAAAATTGCGTTTTTGAAAATGATGTGAATGCTAATTTGGATTTAGCTCCAAATTTTGTTTTGAAATCAAAGCAAGCTGACAATAAAGATCAAAAAGCATTCTTGGAGGTCAGAAAGTAGAGAAGCAATTTGCATGAAATAGAATGTATTTTTGTTCAGCTATTGATTCCCGGGGTTCGAGTCTTAGCAAGGCAATAACTGCAGTATCAACAAGCCGGTGTCCAATTATCAATCAGCTGGTACATACCGTGATCTTGTGACAGCCTTCGTTTTGCAAGCAATGTTTTCTTGACAAGGAAAGACTTGGGCATCACTAAAACCACCGTTTTGCTTCCTTCAGGTCCTCCTTATTGTCCACTTTTACTAAGTTCCATTAGATAGAGGAGCTGTGCAAGCGGACGGGAGGATTTCCTTTGCCTCAATATGACGTGATTTTGTTCATGATATCACTAGCATTATGACTTGCTACTTTTAACGGGTCAAACAAGGGTTTCCACCATAACAAAAAAACTCGACTCCAGCGGACTCCAATTCGCGCATGCGTAGATGATCCTTTTTGTCAAGTTCTGGCCACTCGACCTGTAATTTAGTTCGGAACGCCCAGAAATCCTTGAGAAATCCTCCTTCCAGTGATAAAACCGCGGAAATCAAACAGGATTGATAGTGTTTGGGTATACCTCCAAGGTATTTGTGAAGAAACTGATGGAATTTTCGACCAGGGGGGCTCCCTGGACGCTACCAGTCTCTAATCCAGCTATCACTTGTGCTTCTAAGCTGGCTGGTTGGCCATGGTTGGGATTAGTAAACAATGACATCATAAACGCTTAGATCATTTTACTAAATGTCATGAAACTAGCGTCATTCGCTCTTAACAACCATCGAATTCACAGCTAAAGATCCGAAAATTGAACATCCTTTTTTAGAATTATATTTTAAAATGTATCTTCTTCTACTCCTGTGTTATCTAGATTAAGTCAGATCCCTTGACGGCTCTTAAGAGGGAGTTTAGAAGGTGACAGTGAAGTGTAACGGCTGGGCAGGTTCTAACACGGGCACTGATTCACGCTCAGTGTTTCACGCTTTCACTTTTCTCTGCCTGCAGGAGTAGATGAAATCATTGGAGATAGGCGTTATTTCCTTAAGTGACCATTGTATTTAAATGTTTGAAATTTTACTTATTGTATGTCACAATGAAATTCAATTGCCTTGTCCATTAAAGCTTATGATTTTAAAAGTAGAGTTTTGTAGACTCGTGGCTTTTGCCGTTACAGAAAACATTTATCTCAATGTAAGGGAATTACCATAAATGATATTTGTCAAGAACATTTCCTGCTATGTTAGCGGTCAATTAGTTAATGATTTACTGAGCATCGCTCTCGCTAAACATCTACTTGCTAGTACAAATGGAAGAAGGTTTCTGATTTAGTAGAGGTATGGATAATTTTGGGGCTTCCGTGGAACACGAAAAAGGTTACTTCATAGGTCCAGCTTTGTCTCCATAGTTTGTCTTAGCGTAGCAGAGCATCAAAAACTAGGCGCACGTCTAAACTCAAGTTCAAATGCCCAACATGTTTGGCCTTGATCTACCTGAAGTGTTGGTGTAATGTTTCAAGTGAAACATGGGTCGAATTTATTTAGCATGTTTAAATAAGCTCTCTCCAAAGTATTCCAGCATTGTAGCAAAAGTAATTTTTTTTGAAATCTAGTGTGTTGTTGTAACTTTGTGTATTCACAACAACAACTGCATCTAGTACGAACCCTCCCCTCCCTCGTGTAGAGCGTGTTTCACGGAATACTTTATTTTAGAAATGCACTGGTCGCAAGAGGTCCCTCCCTTCCCGGTGTAGAACGTGTTTCAATTAAGGTCTTCATTGCATAAGATATTACCTTTTTTGAGAGTTTAATTTGATCAGTAAAAAACGTTATCTTACAAAACTGGAAGAATTGACTTGATTTATGTTAACTACCCAGCAACACCTGTAGATCTAAAACACACAAGCCACCTGTAGCAAGAGCGCATGCGCCAACGTAAACTTATTGAAATGGCCGAGACAACATCTAAAAATTAGCATAATTTCAGGAATCAAAGGGTTTCCTTTAACAACGAAATGATATGCTGTATGTTACATCACTGACAATAGGACTTTACACATCTTATACTACCACGTGCTATAAACAACACTTGCTATGGTGGAATATTGAAACAATGAACCACTCATGGCTACTCACAGATTTTATCTTCGATTTGGTTTCCTCTTACTTATCGCCGCTGCTACGTTTTCCATTATTGTATTCATATCTCAAGGTTAGTAGATCTTTATTATGAAGCTAGCCACTTTCAACTACTGCCATGGTGACTCATAGTTTACCATAAGTAAACATATTTAGCACCAAGACCATTCAACGATTTGTGGCCTTATACTGAGTTGGAAACTTTGAACAAGATGTCAAGATTGGACTAAAAGACTATGAACATTAACTTTAATACAGTAAGTATCGATGAGATTATATCACGAGCTAAATAATGTGAATTGTTTTTTTTTCTGTAGGATATATAGACAAACCCATCAACACGGTTGCGAGTTGGTATTTTGGTTCATATGATAATGATTCTGTCATAGTTTGTCACAATAAAGCCATGCGAAACGTCCTGATGGTAATCAGCTATGTAGAAATTACCTTCGAAAAACTGGCAGCCATCGAAGAACTTTATAGCCATCGATTCCCGAATATATTATTTTGTGGAACAAATGAATTTGACTTTGGACCTAGAAAGCCAAACGTCATGGTTTTTAATATGCAGCGCGGAATTACCGCTTATGGCTGTCTCGCCGCCGTCATCAAATCGTATCCAGAATACCAAGGGTATCTGTTCCTCAAAAGTGACGTCCTTGTCAACTTTTGGCGGTTGTCCAAGTTGAATTTTGATCGCATTTGGCAGACACCAACACTGAGCAGCCAGGCGATGTTTGAACAGTCGCGTGACCCATGGATTTGGTGGTACACCCCGTGGGGCCTGAAAGCTTGTGAAAAAGCTTATAAAAGAATAATTTTTCTGAATTCTTTAGATAAAAGAAAGCAGAAAAATATCAATGACGTGGAAATAAAGTCGTCTTGGGAAATAGAAATTTCATTGAACGCTCTTTTGTGGAATGGTAGAGGAAAATACCATTGCTACCGTGGTGACACCAGCATTTTCTACATTCCCACCAAATATGCAGCTGAATTTGAAAATATGGCACGAATCTTTAGCGATTATGGTGTGTTTATGGATATTGCAGTATCTACCATCATTGCTATGCTAGAACTAAGGGAAAAGAATGTCGTGCTAAATGGCACAGACCTTGGCATGCTTCATGGAGAAGAACGAGCAACATGGGACACTAGATTGTTTTTACAACACTTAAACTCGTCTTTAACATTCATAAGACCACTATTCCCAACCAATACCGGTTATTATCAAAATCTGGTGAAAGAATTTAAATCTAAACTGGACGAAAATGAACCATGTGCTGAAGAATGAAGATCTTTGCTGCGTGGAGCAAAATATATTTTGCATTGGGATTTAGCTCATGTTTTGGGCTAGTTCGTGTCAAAGGCACTGTGGTGACGACGTGGAGGTCTGACACAGAAGGGGGCGTCATGAAAAGAGTGGAATGAATCTAGTTCTAACTTGGTCTGCTTGGATTTGCAGATCGTACATGGATCAAAGATGAAGTGGAAGTTTGAATGAAAAATACAGTGCCAAACATCTCTATACCCACAGTTGACATTTTAGCTCAGTTGGTAGAGCATTGGCCTACAAATCCAGGGGTCGTTAGATCATATCCCACTGAGGTCAGATAATTTTTTCTCTGCTTTGTAAAGGCAATAGATCGTAGGGTCACCGCTAGGAAAGTTTCCTTGGTGCGATTTCTCTTCTAGCACTGCATCTTTCATTCAAACGCCCACTTCGTTCTATCTCAGTGCTAGGCGGTCTTTCATTACATTCATGGATCAAAGATGAAAGCTCCCGTTGCAACTCATCATTACAAATCTGGTCAGACATTAAATTTTTGCACATTTAATTTTATGAAAAGTGAATTTTGCAACAAAGTTGAAAACGAAAAAATAAAATATTTTTGTATTACATCTTATTTCCTATTATCAAGAACTACAAATGAAACCGCATTTAAACCGTTGTCCTCCCCTCTGTCACATGCAATTAGCTTTACAGAGTAATAAATCACGATCAGGATCAGGATTCGAGGGTGTTTGGTAAAACTGATGAGATTCAAAACGTGCCTGGCACTCTATGAACTATTATTTTATAATTATTTCAAATACTTTAAAGAAGAAATCTCGCCCACCTGTTTGCACCTTCGTGGATTGTCATTGAAGTACTTTGATCCGTTATAAAGGCCGTCAGCTGACACTGAAGGCTTGATTCTAGCATTCGGCGTTAAGTAAATGAACCTAAACATTACTAGTGGAGTGTATTGTTTATGGCATATTTGTATACATAGTAAACTCTTTTGTTTGAGCTAGTGTCCACTGCAAAATAATACGAAAGAGTTCTATCTCCCGGCTATCAATTCTGATTACATTTTTTCGGTTTGTTTATTCACACGTTGCTAGTATTCATTAAAACTGGTGTTGAGCTTTCGACGTTTGCAGGCAGGCAATTAATCCCAGCCTTTCTAAGCTTTTGTAAACCTTTTTTAAATCCTAGTTTTAACTAGGCGAAAACTTTAAATGTAAGATGCACTTGTTTGCAAATATTGACAATAGCTTTTAAACAGTAATCAACCTGTTAATGTTAGTTAGACAACCTGCAAAGCACAGGTGGTTCATGGAATGATCACAGGCAACGGATCTACACAAGTAGAAAAGACATAGCAGAAAACTAGCTTATAAAACAGCAGGAAAACCTGACGTTTCCAGGTTTTTGTGGAGCCCAACTTAAGTTTTTAAATTTAATTTGTGTAAACAGATTTTTTCCCAGCGATGAATAACACAACAAATGTCGAAGACCAAGCAGTTACTATGTCGCATTCAAAAGGTAAGGAGACTTATGGTAATCTTGTAGATTTGTGGATGGAAATTACAAAACTTTAAGCACTGTTTTTGTGTCTCTAAAACCAGGTCGCGTGTCAATGTAATGTGATAAACAATGACATGTTTGTAATATATTTTTGTTACCGTTAAAATGTTGTTTCGAGTATGTTGAGGTGTAATTTTAGACTAGCTACTAGCTTTAGACTGTTCTAAGGGCCAACAATAAGTGGAAAAATACTGGATGACTTCCACCGAATGACTGTAATATGAAGGTCGACTTTACGGCCGCGAAATGTTTTGTGAACAATTCTTACGTTTGGCATATTGATTTGTTATGGTTTGGGACCGGAAGAGTGAAGGGAATTGTCATGCGCATGCATAAGTGTGCAGCAATGCTCGTTGAAGAAATAAAATAATAAAAATAAGAATAAAAACAAAGTGATAAAAATGAAATAAAACAACAAATTTTGAAAGTGACCCTGTCCAAGAATAACCCAATAAACAACAACAACAACAAAAGAAAAATCCTACTAAAATTTGATAGTATCCAATAAAAGCGATATTTTATTGACTTTTGTATTGAATGAGGGATGAGATAAGATGAGAACCAACTATATATCTAATTGGTTATACTTCGTTTGCTAGAAACAGTGAAATGCTGATCGTTAAATGATTATTAATTATTTTTAAGATAGTCTCTGAAGCAGGCAGCAATATTGGATATATTGCACTAGTCAGCTGAGGGCTAGGACTGCAGTATATCCAATATTGTTGTTGCCTGAAATAACTATCTGCTATAATTACTGGTCAACTTCATAACCACCAAAATTGTTGAAATTGAAGCAAATTTTAATTTAAAAAAATGACTTTTTGTATGAGCATGCGTACTTCTGTTGATTGTCAGATATCCCACACGTTTTGATGCTAACGTTTGTCATAATAAGAAAGCATTCCAATCCTTTTTTGTTTTAATGGGAGTTGGATTTTGAAAAGGCTCTGAAAAGTACTCATGTGACTCAGTGCTAACTTAGTAGAGGTTTTCCGCGCAAGAGTTTTACAAATGCAAATCTACACTTCATGCATTAGATGTGCAAATTGTGTTCTAAAGGTGTGCAATAAACGTGCAACTGCAGTTGTTTGAGCGTGCAACTTGTTCCGCTCTATTTGTCGATTATATATTTTAACAATATATAAAATACATCATCCAATGTTAGGCTAATCCAAGGTTAGAAAGAAACCCTTTTATACTTGATACAAAAGCATTGTGCAATAATTAACGTACTGAATGGAAAGCAATTAATCTAAGGAATTGACTACGAGTTTTACAGTGCTACCGACAGGTCTTCAAACAATAAAATGTGGCGTTCAGTTAGAAATGTACACAGTTCAATAACAACAGGCAGAAGCCAACGCTCTTGGCGCCATATTCCTGAAACACATTTATAATCCTTGAGATGCTTGAAAACGTGTTCTATTTTTATTCTTTTTCTTGTTCTATTTCTTGTTCATTTTCAGCGATTCTATACGCCTCCTGGTCAACCACGGTAATCATCGCAACATCTTTAGTATTTGCTGTTCTTATTTGTCCAGTTCTTCAAAGAAATATACGTCATCTGGTAATAGCCTTCTTAGTTGCACTAGGATCAGGTTGTTTGGCAGGGGATGCCATGTTGCACCTCATACCTCACGTAAGTACGTTTACTGCAGCCAGAGCGGTTGTTCCCAATGAGCTTTGGCTAGAGCAGATTAGGGAAACCTACGGTACGCCGTTACAATTATATTTCATATTATTTTGAATTAATCAATTCAAAGTAACTGTGTGTGTGTATGTTTGCAGGCTCTTAATCCACGTATTTCTGTTCGATATCTCCATATCCACCCTGAGCCTCACGAGGACTCCGTTGTCATATGGCGTTCACTGGTTGTGCTTTCAAGTATTTACTTATTTTATCTATTTCACCTCTTGACACATTCATTAAATGTAAGTCATTGGTCTCATCATTTGAAGAAAGGAATGCTAGAGTACAAATACTAAATCCGTGTAACATGAATAGCTACTAAATAGTGCTATTCTTTTCTTAAGTTCCCGAATTTCAGTTAATTCCCTTCGATTCGACGAAATGATTTCCCACATCGTTTTGTCCAATACTAGTTGACGAACGCATTAATTACTAATATGTGAAAGATGCTGCTAGGATTCATATTTATTATAATTGAATTTCTTGACACTGGCTTATAAACGCTCTTTACGCTGAAGAAGATCTGAAGCAAGGAGGCGGGCACAGTTAGTTAGTGCGCGCCCTTCTATGCGAGGGATCAGAGTTCGATTCACATTAGCCTCACGTCCTTGTTTCGATTTCTTTCCTTTCCGTGTAGTTTTAATTAGTTCTAAATACTAGTCAAACGGAGCACAGATGGAGAGGGGGGAGGAGGCACACTTCAAACACTTTCTTCAAACGCTTTATGAGCAGTCTCTGGCTTGGAAGAATGGATCTAATTTATTGTGTGACAATGTTTACCCAATTCAGCGTGACAAACCTCCCGAAGAATGATCTGCTTTTGTTCGTCGTTATTCCTTGTATTCAAGAATTTTTTTGAGGAGTAATAACAAAAGAAAACGATTTCTCTAGAGGTTTGTCACGTTGAATTGCTCATCTTTCTACAGGTTGGTCACTCCCATTCACATCTAGATAATCAAGTAGTTATGAGTCCAAGAGATGAAAACGATCAATCACATAGCGATATTAAGTCTTCTAATGGCAAAGACAAATATTCTACCGTTAGTACCATAGTACTTATGATATTACTTGGTGACGTCATACATTCTTTAAATGATGGCATGGCTATTGGAGGAGCCTTTTCCAAGTCCCCCTCAGATGGACTTAGTACATCACTAGCTGTACTGTTTCATGAGGTCCCACATGTAGTAGGTATGTCCATCATGTAGAAAATGAATTTGATTGGTTAAAGAAGATTTATTAATGCACGCGTTGAGTGTCATGTCATCTTAACAGTTTTCTTCTTCTTTTAGTTTAATTGTATCCACTTTTTTATAAGAAGATTTTATATTTGAAACGTTTGTCTCATAAAACAGTTCCATGATTCCACGCGATACCGCAATTCCCTAATTTTACTTGTCGATAATGTCTTGTACCTTGGGGCAGCTAGCATTTACACACGCATTACTTTAGATAGCTTTAAATAGTACTCGCAGGTTTTATTTTACAATAAGTATCTACTGAACGGTGAGCACGGCGCGCAAAGCATGATTGGAAAAAGTGACCGGCTTGGTTCCCAGGTCCTTTTTTCCCTTGACGAACAAGCAAAATTTCAGAAAAATTATATCTGAAAGCTTTTAATCACATCATTTAGCAAAAGAGTTTGAAAGAAGTCGACCTTGAATTTTTGACTGTTCCTATCGCTTTGCCATCGTTTATCAGCGATCAAAACAGTGTCACGCAATACCTTCATGATATGTTAAAGGAGCTAAGAAATTATCATTCTGCGAAAACATTCCACTCCTAAGGTTAATGAGGGAATATTAGTTTATACATTTAAGAAAGATTTAGCCTAAAATAAGCAAATAAGCTGTTGGTATCGTCATTTTAACGCTCAAAGTTTTGGCTGTTATCTCTCTTATTAAAATATAAGCTCATTTCATCGCTATTATCTTTGTTACGAAACTTATTTTGACTCGAAATCTTGCATTTTCTATTTGGTGACAATACTTGAATTTTATTTTAGGCTCTAGGGAAGCATTTGAAATTTTTGATGAGCGTATAAATGCAATCAAACAATACGTGATTTGAGAGTTGACCGCGAGGCGAGCGTGTTGATACTAGTGCGAGTCTCCCAGAGGAAATCGGTTTACAAACAGAATATCGTGCTTTACAGCAGTCTAAATAAGGGCTATGTTTTTAAAAATGAGATTTTCAACATGGAAGTATACTTGAGGGTTTTGGCGAGTCTACACCTGCATATAATAACTTTTATATTTGTCAACTGAACGGAATAATTAGGTACAGTACACATTGCTACATCAAAAGTTAATTATTATAAAAACTTACAAACATTTGTACAACAATTACTTACACGTTAGACTCAGGAAGAAGACTAAATTTACAGTTGTTCACCACATATCTTGATGAAAAACAATTTACTATAAACTCCATTTGCAAAATGGCGGATTCACATACTCGTCCACCGTGAAGTAAGTAGCCTGGGGACGAGGGCCGGTCGCAAAAATGCTGAACGCGCTCTGATTGGTTGAAATCAGGATCTCCGTTCACCTGGTAACACAAGTATAGTACTTAACCAATATGGTGACACATGACACTCTCCATAAACTCATATAATTAAACAAGATAAATATTCACTATTCAATAGGAAATTTCACTTTCACTTTGCCTTTTGTTTTTTGGAGGGTTGGGGCAACTATTGTAATGCAAAACAAACAAAAAATTTTATGAAGATTTCATAAATTTTATAAAGATGATTGACAAAAGCAAAGCTCAAAAGAAGTCTACAAACCTCATCCGATGTTAAAACGTTTTCTTGAAAAGGCCACTATTTTAAAATCTCAGATGTGTAAGTGTAAAATTTCATGTAGAATAATCTCTATCTTGTTACCTTTATCATTTTCAGGTGATTTTGCAATTCTAATATCAAGTAATTTATCAATAAAAAAAGGACTTTGCTACCAAGCTTTGGCACTTGTTCCCATGTATGCAGGTCTATTAGTAGGAGTGCTCCTGGGTACTGCTTTAAATCTTACTGATTGGATATTCGCCGTGACAGCTGGAATGTTCCTTTTTGTTTCATTAGCGGAAATGGTAAGTAATCTTGTTTTACAAACATTATGAAATAGTTGTCAAAAAACGAACTGTTGCTGGTACAAATAGTTTGCAGAGACGTCGTGCATTAACGGCTCGTTATCGGTTGACTTGGTGGCATAATTATGAATATAATTTGTATTTTTTAAATTTAACAGTTGGCCGCTATGATTATGTACTTATTGACTGAATGGAAGGACCAGACGGGAAAATATTTGGCTCGAGGTTATGCCGTGCAAATGACCAAGAACCAAATATTTTCCCGTCCGGCCTGACCAAACTCATTCATATTAGACAAGGCGCAAAACTGAAAAAGTCGATCGCAAAAAGTGCAGAAGGCATTTTGGGGTAGTGGCTGGTAACATAACTATTCTAAACTAATCATGCTAAATCCGAATATGACTGTTACCAAGACGTATTCTGCAATCTTATACGTGTAAATGACGTATTTTGTGAATTGCTACAGTCATTTCATACTAACGGCTTGCATAACTGTAAGTGTTTTCATACAAAATTTCGTTTTTTGAAAATTCGTATCTCCTAGCTTGATTTTTCAACTTATATCCTTCAAACTTCACAGTGTTACTGATTTTGATGTGCTCTTTCCAGCTATGGTAATTGTTTTTAAGTTTGGGAACTTTTGGAATTACATGCAAAAGCCGTTAAAATGACTGTAGCAATTCACAAAATACGTTATTTACACGTATAAGACTGCAGAATACGTCTTGGTAACAGTCATATTCGCATTCAGCATGAAAAATTAGTTTAGAATAGTTATGTTACCAGCCTCTACTCCAAAATGCCTCCAGGTATCTGATTTTTCGAAAATGCGCATTGTCTATATGCCCTGTTTTTGTTTTTGTTGTTGTTGTTTTGTTTGTTTTGATTTTAAAAAGTGCTAAAACACCTTTCAAATTCAAATAGAAATATAGCGTGCGGAAACGTGGAGGGCCGTACGGGTTTTACGGCCCACTCGAGGAAAGCCGTATGGCCCAGATCACGTCATCATTTTTGAAGGTTTTATTAAGAGCGCGCGAGCAAGGTTATACGGGTCATATGATAACATGTATATTATATTTTGCTGTGTGCATCGAAGCACGAAAGTCAAATATGGTCTTGTAGCTTGATAGCTACACGATAAAGAGAAAGAGGTTTTCTAGTTGGTCCTGGAAGCCATTTCTCTCAAGAACCACGCCTACGCCTCGTGTTCCTAAGCTTGCGATCCATGTCCTTACATCATGCGCGGGCGCGTTTTATGTTCCTTAATTAAACAAGAGAACATATGAGGTAAGAGAAGCCATCTGCCGCACTGGGTTCTCTTCCCATGATCACCTCTTAGAATCTATTTGTAATTTGAAATTGTATTTTCAGCAACTCATGAATGCTTTAGTTTTGGTCACGTGATTTTGATGTCGACAGTACGTTGGTCGATAAATGTTATACATGTAAACAAAAGTTAAGTAGTAGATATTTAAACCAAATAATTATTTGAAAACTTCGTTTCCTATTCCTTTTCTTAAGTTTAAATCTCCAAGTTTTTCACAAAAGATTATTTCGTTACTGTGAGAAGTATTCCTCACATTGGGTTACCGCACGGGCTTGGAAACTAACTATGTATAGACACCTACTTAGATGATCTAATGGATATACAAACCAATCATGGGACATGATGGCTTCTCTTACCTCGTTTTCTCTTGTATGTAATAAAATAATGCCTTTGTCGGTGTCCTTGTTATAAAGAGATTGACGAGAAGTTTTACAAACAAATGATATTTGTCCATCATCAGATAATTTAATTGCAAACGGATGGACAGTGGAGACTGTCCGAAATATCATTTGTTTGTAAAACTTCTCGTCATTCTCTTCATTACTGAGTTAGCCCAGAAAAATATCTTTGTCCTTGTTATACTTCGCATTTTGTTTATTTATTTGGAATAGACAAAGTGAAATGAAATATAACGTGTAACAATTCTGTTTCTTTTCTCAGCTACCAGAGCTTTTGCACACGGCGTCAATGCATAGCGATAATAAACTATCTGTAATATGTTCTCAAAATATTGGTCTTGTAGCTGGATTTGGTATCATGGCTTTACTAGCTGCCTTTGAAAGCAAAATCAAGAAAGTTTTATCCTGCAGCTGAAACAAAATTTGTTGCCTATGACAACCAGTCACTGGTCGTCTCTGTCCAGGTATCCAGTCTCGTTAACTATGGCTTTGGTCAGAAGCGGTTCTTCTTCATGTGGAACGTGGTACCGGTTGAGGCCTGGGTACTTGTGTCTAGCTATGAAAATCCCAGCATTCCTTGCGCGCTGTATAAAGTTCCATTGTCTTTTTGTCCCGAAAGTCGTTTCGTCCATTCCTGAAAGAGATAAAGCTTATAACTTCCTTTAAAAAAACCATGGTTTCACAACAAAGAAACTTACCTGAAATTCTCTGCCAATCTGTTTTATAAATACCAACAACATTATAACTGTGATGGCACCAATAGCCTTTGGGGTCTTCTGTGCTTGGATTTTCACCGCATTCAAGTTGAAAAACAATTGGTGAAAAAGCCATGCGTCCTTCAACACAGTACTAAATTAAGATAATAATTTAATGTGCTTATTAATAAATACATTGATTAACAATTCTTTGCATAGATGGTTAATCGTATTGCTGACACGTGAATATGTATTTATTATATCCACATCCACTGGATATGAGCAATCGCGCGCTCTGATTGGTTCCTCTACTACTAGGCTATCAGCTCATATCCCGTGAGTAGAGAAAATCAAAGTGGCGGATCGTTTTGCCGAACTAACTCGGGACGAAATAAAATCTTTACTAGAAAGCAAAACTCCTAAACAAAAAACAAAAAAAAGCAATAAAGTTTGGAATGAAAGTATTTGATGGTAAGAAGTACATTTTATTATTTTTCAATAATGATTATTAATACAGATTTTTACCCAAAATCTACTGTCTCTGTCGCTATTTGCCGGTTTGTTTACAGTCCTAATGCCGGCTAATTATAAACACTTTTTGTGATCTTTTGCGACCTTTTTTATTGTAGACTGGTTCCAGAGCTCATATAAATTTGATAAATATATCACCGAGATATCCAAAACTGAGTTAAATAGCTGCTTGCAGTTGAAACTATTTTATGCTTGATTACTGTTTCGTGCGATTTGTCACTTCCTCGAAAACCGCCCCGTAATCTTTAACAATTATTTTTCCACTAATATTTTTTAAACTTGAAAATAATTAAAATTATATTTTTCTTAGAATCCAGTGGATGTGGATATAATAAAACAATTATTCCACTCAATCTCGTCGTCCATGGTTAATAGCGCCTCGTCGGCTATGAGCTCATGTACGACTCGATTTCGTGGAATAATTGTTAAATGTTCTCTCATATTCATTATCGAATAATGAAAATTGCTGTGAATTTACAAGGCCGCGTGAGTCGTGTGGATAAGATGGCAAAAACCGTTGTGAAAACACGACATAGCTTTTCCTTTTTAGCATACACAATACGGGAATAATGTTTAAGGACGAGAAAAATTGGAAATTAGAAGTGATCCAGGACGCGCAGGCATGAATGACGCAAGGGCTTGGCGTAGTGTTTAGCGTGGCCCAGCCAATGAGAAAGGCAGAAGTAAACAAATTGTGGTAAAATCAACAATAGTGCATTGACTGACAATGAACTAAATGGCTGACCTTAGAGTGGTTTTTATTAACCCGTGAAACAAAGTGTATTAGTTAAAGTATAATAGTCGAATTACAACAAAAGAACACAATGCAATTAGGGTGTATTAAGGTTTATTATTCAATTTTCATACACTGTATAAATTCGGATTTTCTAATTGGTCAGTTTGTATCACGTGACGCGTGGTTATGACGTGACAACCATGTCGACGTCATTATCGTGGTGTAATAGCCGTGGTATAATTTCATTACACCACGGCTATTACACCGGCCACGATAATTACGTCGATATTTGAGAAACCACATTGAGAAAAAAAAATGTTCCTGGTGATAAATTCGGATTATTCGAAAAAGAGAAGATTAACAAGCATGGTAACAAACAAAAAGGAGACTGCTTGGCGTTCACTAACAATGAACTCGAATTTTCTCATACTGCATTCGGATAACGCGCCTCGCCTCGTACAGTATTTATAATTTCTCGTTCATTGTTAGCGAACTCGTGAAGGTAAATCCCGCTATAACACTCTCGCTCGAGTGCGTTAACCTCTAATTAAAAACTAACCACACCCTATTTCCATTGTTTAATGTAGGTTTTGAATTTCGGGGGAAGACCCGGGACAGGTTTTGAATTTTGAATTCAAGATCTGCATCAAGTTTTTTACCAAGTTACTAGTCATGCCATACACACATTACACACATTTGAGAAGTTTTACCTTCAATGCACTGCATTTGAGATTTTAGACACACACTAGAAGTCAGAAAGTCTTAAAATTTAAGGAATTGACTATTCTGATCTTAAAAAAATCGCAAATGATATCTTACGCATCGACCCTACCGAGCCTCGAACCCTCAACCCGTTGAATCTTAGTCCATCCACTTACCACTATGCTATCCTGTAAATCGTTGACCATAATGGAATTTTAAGAAGCTTTATCTCAACACACATTTTGTTCAAAATCCCCTCTGGGAATTACTAATAAACGTATTGTATTGTATTGTATTTTAGCTATTGTTCGACGTAATGCAAATATAAATCACTCGATTTAACTCGGATTTGATTCTATAACTCAAATCCGACGATTTGAGTTCTTATTTCCAGAACTTTTGCATTGAAACAATAAAAATAGGGTTTGGTTAGTTTTTAAACCACTTCAAACGCACGGGCTCGGGTTCAAACCCTCGCCCTAGCGTTTGAACCTTTATTTATAATATGATTGAGTCGGGTTTCTTTGTTATTCATGGAGCTTTATATCGCTTATATCCCAGTCATTATGAATTCAATGGTTTTATCTAGATCTTCCCCGGGATTTATCTAGATAAATCCCTTGAATTTATAATTTCGTTCTATACTTCCTTAGGTCATCTATGTATAGACACCGAGACTTTTTTTGAATCGCTTTTGTGCGAAACCCTCCTCAATCAAGGCAGATAAATACCTCAAAGCTCGGCTTTTATCCATATGTATCCCTCGCTTCTCGGTATTTATCCCCTCCCGCGTAATGCACTAAAATTTGTTTCACGGGTTAAACCACTCTATCTCAGGCCTGGTTCACACTATTGACATCAGCATAAACGCAACCAACCCACACACCACTCAGCGACGTACTGCTCGTGTTTGCCTTCAACACCAATGTGATACTCTGTATGTTGCCTTTGCTAGCTACGCTTGTGGTGTGAACTAAGACTTACCATTCGTGTGTCTTCAAATATTGTTTCTGGAATGTCCACGTGCACGTCACAAGCCACTATAATAGGCTGTGTACCTTTCACCAATGAAACTCCTTTATTTAAGCCACGTGACATGGAGAAAGATCCTTCTAGATTAGCAATGGTATATCTTTGAACTAGTGATGTGTTTTTTAAAATGTCACTGATATCAAGCCCTGACATGCCATAGCTTACTATAACAAGGTGCATATAGACTTCCAATGTCTTTTCAAACAGAGACTCTACTTTGTCAATAAAGCGTCTTAACCATTTTGTCTGATCTTTCACAACAATAATAATGTTAATATAAGCATCTTTATTCCATGCCAGGTAAGAGGGTCGACAAATTACTGTCGAGTTCTGTCTGTGGATGTAATCGACCACTCGCTCGGTGTAGTCAAGACCGTCTACATCAAACTCAAGTTGAATGAGATACGAAGGCAATTGATTCTCAATCAGGAATAGTTTTTCAATCTTATACAATCGTTTTACAATGTATTTCCTGTAAAATCAACGAAGAATTATGTATTATTTTTCATTGTTTTTCACATTTTCCCCATTTTTCCAACAAATCGTCAGCTTTAGGAAATAGGCAAAACTTGCAGTGATTAAAAAAACGAAGACAGACAGATAGACGGACGGACAGACGGACGGACGGACGGACGGACTGGATGGATGGATGGATGGATAGATGGATGGATGGATGGATGGATGGATGGATGGATGGATGGATGGATGGATGGATGGATGGATGGATGGATGGATGGATAGATAGATAGATTATCTAAAAATAATCAAAATTCCTAGGAATTAAATGAATGACGATCACTTACTTTGGAAAGACCTTCTCCAGTCGTTCCATATATAAATCAACTATTGATTTAACTTCAGTAGTTTTATTCCACAAATGTTTCTTACTCCCATAACGATCACTATACACAATCTTTGTGTTTATTTGCAGATGACCTCTTGAATCCATATTCTTTACATTCTCTGTGATATGTCTCATATCGGCACAACGTGTGATCGCTGAGTTTTTGACCCAGTCCGTGATATATGCCACCAAGTAAAACGGCACATTCTCATTAGTAATACTTTGTTTGTGTGAAGAAATGGAGCTTCCTAGTTGATGTGTCAAACTCTTTGCGTCATATGAAATGTGATCGCTTTGTACAGCGGTAAACAGTTGAAATCCTGGTCGTAACCAATCGATTTCGACAAACTTTCCAACGTGAAATAATTCAAAAACGTAAGCTTTTTCTTTCTCCAGGGAAATCTCGTTTGACGGAAGAGACTCTTGAATAACGACTGTCGTATCGTCTGATGCATGATTTATAATTCTATGCAAATCCTCACGCTTTGTTGTTGTTGATAACCAAAGCTCCGAATAGCCAATCGATTTTAGCTGAAAAATGTAAAATCCAGTCTCTGCGGCATGCAAATATCCACTTATCCTTCGCCCAGCATTGTGCCTGGAAGAATTAATTAACGGTTTGTTTATAAAGATTATATTATCCGGAAATTTTGGGAATAGAGAATAATGGTACATTTGTTGTAACGATCTGAATCCACACTCTTGTAGCCATTGGTGGACAACAATGCTTCCAGTAATTTTGTGGTTGAATTCGGCGTTTTGTTCAGTTACGTCCCTTAGAACGCCATAGTTAGTTGCTGTCATCCTTAAATCTGAAGCTACAATCTGTTTAACTAGTAAAGAAGGGTTTTGATGTATGAACAACGCAATTATCCCACCAGCCGCCATTAGATTAAGCACTATCTCCAAGAATCTAGTTTTCCTGGTCCAAATCATTTCAAACTCTTGTTGGAGATTCGAAGGCCTGTCCATTCAATTTGTAATAGACGAAATGCTTTCATGAAATCACGATGTATAGCTTAATTATACGTGTCTCGATGGGTTTCCATAGTTACACGTTGATGCTCTTAAAACACGCAGGCAGTTCAATTGTCATAGATAGATAACCCGCACAGTTAGAGCCAAAGAAGAAATAAAAATCTAAAATTTTCAAAATATTAATTTTTACTGCAATTTTAAAGGATACAACAGATAATTGCTTATTAAAGAGCCAGTGTATGTATGAAGTCTCCTATTCACCGATTACCTTGCTAAAACAAAGGATTGGATGGCGAACATTATTTGCTATTAACTTTTGGAGAAAAGCAAATATATGCATTAAAGAACAAAACAGCTTCAAACAGCTAGAAGTGAATATTTTGGCATATGAAGTTTTTAAGATCGAAGCCACGTAAATACTTTGTAATATTTGTGCAGTTCTTTCTCTGTTTGATCTTACGTTTGAAGCAAACCATTGCTACTTCAATGTTTCCTTGTAATTAACATTTAACTTATAAATTTCAATGCATATAGTGACATGGCAGTTGCTTCTTCTCAATTCCTAAAAACTAAGTTATAATTTATGCACTGTAATTATCAGAAATATACTAACAATCCAGGCGTCTGGGCATGCGCATTGGGTACGCGATGGGCACATCGGATTCCATATGAAGTCAAGGCGTTTCTAGGAGATATATTTTAAAGTATTATTAATACACTTACTATGTGTATAATAGCAGCAAATGCCTCGTTAGCTCAGTGGTTAGAGCACTGGTCTCGTAAACCAGGGGTCGGGAGTTCGACTCTCCCACGGGGCTTGAATTTTACTTTCTTTTTGTTTTCCTAAACTCTTCAGTTGAAAAATGTTTGAGACTCAAAACCAAATTAGGAGTGAATATATTGTGGATTGATGTTTTTTAAAGGTTATTTTAAGGTTAGGTTAAGGCTTTTATGGTGGGTAAGTTATGTATTTAGGATTTGTTTCAACAAAACTGGGAAGTACATCTGAAGAAAGCAAAAAAAATTGCTAAAAAAATTAAACCAGTGGAAAATATCAAACCACAACAAATGTTTCCGGCCTAAAACACAAAGATACGGTACAGTACAGTAGAGATGTTTTTGAACATTAATATTCAACTGAAGTTTTGCAACGAAAAATTATATTGACTGGGATCAAATAACTCATGACTGTAAAAAAATGTTCAAAACATATCAAAAACAGCAAGAGTAGAAAACTATTATTGGGTATACAAGACTTTCGCCTGAAATCACTTACTTTTTACGGCGCGCAATGTCAATGAAATGCTCCAAACCAAATTTTTCCGACGAACAAGTGTTGTTTTGCTATTCACGAGATCGACATTCTTCCAGGGTAATGTTCACATGGCTCTCAGTTACAATTGCAGTAAAATAAAGTAAATTTCGCGACGCGTGCGATATCGGTTTCTCGTGAAAATTCAATGTGGAATTCCCTCGTCATACAATGAATTTTCCTTAAAAATAAAGAAAGGAAAAAAATAAATAAAAAGCGTGCGAGCATATCTACCACCCTTTACATCCTCATTTCCCCCCAAAAAGGAAGAGGGAGAATAATCTCTTATGCTTAACTTCTTAAACAAATTTAACCGCCACAGAAATATTGCACATAAGGAAGACATGAAAAGGAATGTATATTAAATGACTGCCTTTCATTTAAAGAAAAAAATCTTCCGCAGTATATCGCTGCAGGCATTTCCCATCATGCATGCGAACCGCCGACGATCAACAGGTGGCAGTGTATGAAGGTCAATATTGGTCATGCTTGACTAGAAATACCAGCAAAATAACGTCAAGTTTAGCCAATTAGAACAACGAGAACGCGATATTTTATTTTTCTTCTTCCTTGTGTCATTTCGCAAGTGAAAATCTAGATTTTTTTCTCTTCAGAATACTTTAAAATAATGAATTTCCTTTAACGTTGCAGTGTTGGTATCAAGTCAAGGTCATCAGTAAAAGATTTGGATTTCAAATAGCAAAGATATCATCAAGAATATTCGTCTTGTTATAGAGACAGAAATCTAAATATGAAGTTAAATGGAAATAATGGTATCACTATCTCACTTGCAATAATTCTATTTTACTTTATACATTTTGCTTTATCGAGGCAAATTCGCGTCGTTAGTAGATCAAACCATCCTTCATCGAATGAAGACATTGTTAAGGTGATTGGTACTGTTCCTGAAAACTCTTTTACAACACAACCTGTTGTAATAACTCAAGGTGTTACACAGTTACAAACTAACGATCAGCAAAGCAAGGAAACTCCACAAACCAGAACAGTCCCCCAGGTACAAACAGTAACCACTCAACAGAATGTTGACTGTGCAACTCAAGAAGTTCCAATTAACAATCCACAGCTGAACAGTCAAAATGAACAGAAGCCAGTCTGTACGCAGACTCAAGCTAAGAATGCTGCAAGTAGTACAGCCTCAGATTCTGTCCAAACAAATTCTGCACAAGTTACTCAGGATAACGAGAATAAAGTGGAAACACCGAAGCAACAGCAAGATGTGCATGAAAGTCAGGAAACGGTTAAAGAGGAGGAATCAAAAGAGGAGGTGAAAATTGAGCCGCTCGGAAAGGAGCAACGTAAATCTAAAAACGAAGAAAAAGATAACGAAGAACAGGAGACCAAAGTTGAAGAAACAAAGACGGAGAAGCAAGAGGAGCAAGTAGTTAAGGAGAAAGAGGAAAAAACCTCGAAAACTAACGAACAAGAAAAGAGTCAGGAAAAAATTGACATTGATTCCTTGCTAGCTAAAGTAGAAGGCAGAAAAGTGTGTGAATCTTCTCACTGCCGAGCAGTTGCTCGGAGTATTGCGGATTCTCTGAACAAATCAGTGGACCCCTGTGATAACTATTATGACTATGCCTGTGGAAACTGGATCAAGGAACATAAAATCCCTAAATTCCACTCGCAATATTCCCGCATCTCAGCCCTCTCTGAAAACAATGAAAAGATTCTCATGGATTCACTAAAGGAGGATCAAGTCGCTGATACTGACACACTGAGGAAAGTAAAGCTGTTTTATCGTTCATGTATGGACCGAAACAGCATCGAGGAAGAAGGAGTTGAACCACTACAACATTATGTTGAGAAACTTGGTTCGTGGAGTATAGATAAAAACTGGGATTCCAAACACTGGAATTTCTACAGGACACTTACGAAGATGCACCGACAATACCCAGCAGAAGTGTTTTTCACAGTTGATGTTCACACAGATCCTGCTGCCAAAGACCATGCAAATGCTGAATTCATTGTTTTGGTAATGTTAATATCTATAATGTTAATAATCACCAATTATGATACAATACTTATAATAGCCGGTTATTTTTCACGAAGAAGGAAAACCGCAGATTCCGAAGGAAGTAAAAATAAATACATACTGAAATAAATAGTATTATGACAAAAAAAAAAAAAAACTCGCATCAAAGGGTCCAGCGTCCTTTCTGTAGCTTCATTCATGTTTGTCTCGCTACTAGATTCTCCAACAAGTTTGTGCAATGAGAAGATGTTCGAAAAGAGTCTAATTCACTCGAAGTCCATAACAACTTGCAACAAAAATAGACTAAAATCTGAGAGTTCTCCATAGTATTAAAATAGAATATATAACTTTTTGTGTTTTTAGTTGCCTTTATTGTGATCATATAATAAAAGAAATGCAATATTTTATATATTTACAGCTGGACCAGGCTACACTGAATCTTCCACAGATTATCTACTTCACAAGCCCAAAGGTTAAATATTTGATAGTTATTAATATCTAATGATAGTTATCAATATTTGATAGTTATTAATATTTGATAGTTATCAAATACACAGAACATAGTTTACGATTTCGAACACGGCTGCTGTACTTCGAGGCCTGAGAGCTGTGTCTGGAAACGTATCTTGTTTAAACGGTGTTAAAGGCATGGATGTGCTGTGGTAGTAGCCAGGGATACTCATTTCCCCAAAGATACTCATACCCCTGGCAATTCAACCCTACTCTCATCTTGTTTCGTTTCTGAATGGCGAGGGATTGCAAACACCACTTGTTTCGAGTACTACAATCACTGCACATTTCGGGTATGCTCAACCCTTCTGCAAAGAAGATGACCCTGGAGGGCGAGATATAATCACCGCTCTTAGTTTTCAACACGCATATACATACCCGGCTGTCATTGTAGAGCATACTTCACTACCAAGTATCTGAAAAAGAAGCGCGGTTTTCTTATGAGTACTGACCGCGGCATGTTGTGACTGTGTAAGTGTCATGTTGTATGTTCAAACATTCGAAATCCTGCCGTAAACGTGGTGTGCAGTCGGCTACGAAAATGACTAACTGACTGGCGTAAATACAATTCATCAGCTAAGAAATTATTTCTTTTTTAAAAAAAGATCGTACGTTTGGTTTCAAAGTACATGGCACACATTATCAATATGGCGGGATGCGAGGAAAAGACTGCTTATGAAAAGGTTAAGGACATCATGAAGTTTGAAACCAAACTAGCAACGGTAAGCTTCAATTCTGTGTTGTTAGAAATCAATGGAAGGACATCTTTGTATTTCTAATCACACTCTAGTTTTTAAAAATGCATTACACATTTCCCGGGGGTGGGGCATATCGAGAAGATGATTTATGGAAGAACGCGAATCTAAACAAGAAATGTGCCTATTCAAGAATATATGTATACATGTATATAAACGTAGATACCACAAAGAAAACCTATAACCTGTTGACTACCCGTATCGACGGAGGTACCATATTTTCAATGTTTCAGATCTCAGTACCTAAGATCGCCAAAAAGTATGTTCGTATTGATGTTGCAAAACTCTCCAAAGCTATCCCAGAGGTAAGAATTCTTAAAACTAAGAACGACGCTGATTCGACTAGCTCCCTAATTACAAAACGTATCAATTCATTTCATAATAATTAAACTGAGAACTGAATATAACTAAACTTATTTAAGTGCCCAACGTGTTCGACCGCTTGCAAACTTATAGGACGTGTACGGTGCGTAGTTTTACTACGACTACCGGAATGCTTTACAAATTTTCTTTCTTATTCAGATTTTTATTCTCTTGCGAATTGTAACTGTTGTACAAAATAAAGTGGTCAAAGCATTCTAGTAGTTGTAGTATATGACACGACCATGGGCCAGAGGAGGAACGCACACCTTCCCGAGATGCATTGCAAAATGAAGTATATTATCAATTTTTTTGCACATTCATCATTGTGTTGAAGTCACCGAAGCGAGAGCATCGATAGCGAAGCATTGTGAGGAAAGCTAGTTCTTTCGAATTTGTCGTCTATTGCTTGTGAAAAACGAAACCCACTCATGGTGTAGCTTGAAGTATCAATTCTTTGTCATAAAAATAATTAATGTTAATATTAATACGCTGGATGAAGCGATGCTTTTATATGTTGAATCAAGTTCGTGAGCAGTTAATTCTCGAAATATGTGATACAACATGTAAAATAAAGTTAAACTTGTAAAACTAAATCTTTAATTAATTTTGGGTTGCTAGCCATTCAATAACAAACTTCAATGAAACTTTAGAGTGAGAATAGAAATAACACCGAAACAAGGATTGGATAAGACACTATATTCAGAACCAGTTTATGTTGATCGTTTTAAAGAAAGCGATGTTTGAATATATTGCCCGGGGGGGGGGGGGGGTTCTTCGGGGTCAAAACACTAGGGATGATCGTCGGAAACCTCCAAAACGTACCCTAAAAATACCCAAATGCCAAAATTTTCGAACCAAAAAATCAAACAAAAAACTATCAAAGAAGTAAGTAAGTAAAAAAAAATCGTCTCGTTCATTTTGTACCCCTAAAAATAACATCTTTTCTGAAAAACCTTGGATTTTCTCTGACGACCCCTAAAAAATACCAAATCGGCGATTTCAATCTAAAAAATACGACGATCATCCCTAGCACACCAATATAGGGAGTACCCCCCCCCCCCCCCGGGATATATTGGGTATTTTCTTCAAGCCCCAATGTATTTCAAGTTCAAATCTAAATTACAGACCTCAGTTTAGAAATGTCAAAATTAGCTAAATTTGTAATAATTTGAAAGCTCTTTTACCACTTCTTCTTATTCGTAAAGGAATAATTCATTTCTGCATCTCAACACAACGACCAAAAATTAGCTCCGTTTCCAGCATAAATTTTGCCCAAATTTTGTACAAATCCACGTTTCAAAGGCGCAATGTATCTTGGGAAGGTGTGCGCTCAATGCACACAACTCTCAGAAAACCGTTTTGTTACTTTATACCTTCCGACTTCTATTTCATAAAATTAGCGATGATGGACAACGCATTATGATTGATTGATATTTTATTTCTTATTCTTATTCAGTTTCCATGGAAAAGCCATCTTCAAGGAATTTTCTGGCCTAAAAAAATTACTAATGAAACTAAAGTCATTGTCTTAGCCAATGATTATCTGCCAAATTTGTTCGAACTACTGAGGAAAACCGATAAAAGGTATAGTATCATCAGGATCCAGCAAATTTAGTGAATGATTTTTGTTTTCTAATGCTTGATGTTATTCGTGCTCTCTAAGAACATGAATGTTTTAATGTACGCTTTACCTCTGCCATAATTTCTTTAGAAAATATCGCTAAAAACAAAAACAAATAACACAGAATAAAATGCAGTTTCCTTATATCGAGTTTAAAGACAATTACAGCTACCTACTTCCTAATTAATATGGTACATTGCTTCCAATAAAAGAATCATCTTTTTCTGTATAAAACTGTTAATATATGATTTCTTTAACAGTACATTGTCAAATTATATGGTCTGGCGTCTAGTAAAAGATGTTGTTCCTCTTCTACCCAAAAAGTTCCGAAATGAACACTTCTCTCTGAAGAAAAAGCTTCTTGGTGTCAAGAAAGACAAGCCTCGTGAGAGAAAGTGTTTTGGTTATGCAAACAACCTGCTTGGTCCTCTTATGGGTGCGCTGTTTGTAAAGAATGCTTTTAGTCCTGAAAGTAAACACAAGGTAAATTGGAAAGCACAAATGTATGAGAGACTCAACGGCTACAGTATGCTTTTGTCTGCGGTTTAGAGAGCAAATCAACTTTTCGAAATAATGACTGTACTATAACGTAACTCAATAACCTCAGGATAAAGTGTTTAACCTTTAGTATGTTATGCTCGACAGGTAAACTTGCAAAAGACTTACTTTTGTGCTTTTTAAAGGCTTTTGAGGTGTCAAACCGATTCGTCATTAAACTAATGATCTATTTTTAGTACAGTGCTATATAATTGTGATCAACGTTTTTAGGTCGAAACTATGATGGACGGTATCATCCAAGCTTTTAAGGACAACATTGAACACGTTGATTGGGTGGACAAAGATACAGTGTCTGCGGTAGAGGAAAAGGTAAAGAACTTCATTAATACAAACAATTAAGTTAGTCTTTCACTTGATTGTCATTTTTAGAGTTTTTAGTAGAAAAGAGGTGGAAGTAAGTATTTGTAGTGGACACAACTTGTGATATCGTGCGAAATAAACTTCCATCGTTTAGCAGAAAAATCGCCATCAGTTTGCACTTCAGCTAGGCTTGATCTTGACCTTTGCAAACAACCACCCAGTTGTTACAGGCGACGTTGCAAGAAAAGATATATCGATGTGTGTACGTAGTTCTTCATGATCACTTCTATCCCACCCCTCCCTCAGTACCTCGTCCCACTTGCATTTATAGCTAAACTAAACCAAGGTGTTTGGAATAGAGTGAGGAGAATACAGTACCGAAAACGATTGCGCAATAATATAACCGAGCAAATTGCGACCAAAGTCTTACCCATTTTAACATACTTCGATCGACTAGTACTTGAATCTGTACATCAAATATGACAAAACAACCTAGCTAGTAGCTTTGGAAGATAGTATATTCACTCGTTTTTACCACAGGCTGACAGCGCTGTTTACAAAGTTGGTTACCCAGAGTATCTATGGGACGAGGAGAAATGTAACAAACGATACGCTATGGTGAGTACGCGAGGGTACCCTGTAGGTACAAAGAAATGTGTGGATAGTTTACTCTGAAACATTGGCAATGTTTTAAACCGAGAAGCTTCAGTTTATATCCTTCATTATTATAACTTTATAGGGCATTGTGGCGCATTTTGCGGGCTAAAATGGGAAAATCAGCGGGCTAAAATAGATTTTAGCCCGCTGCCGTCAGCCAATAAGAAACGGGGAAAAAAAATCTGTTTAGCCAATGAAATGAGGGAAACCACTAAAATGTCAACAAGCTCGGCGCCGTTTTCAAGCTTGCATAGTCTCGAGTTATGTTTACAAAAATCAAGGAAAAATGGCAGAAGAATAGATAGAAGAACAAAAAATCAGTCGTCAGAACTCAGGGAAGAAGATTTAAACAGGCTTGAAGAGCAGTCGGTTCCGAAAAGTACTAAAAATCAAACTTTATGGGGACTGAAAAAATTCAGAGTGGAGTTCAAAGAGACGAATTGATTGCGACGTAAACACTGTATGTCCAATTGAGTTGAATAATATTCTACGCCGTTTTTACGCCGAAGTCATGTCAAATAAGAAAACAGACCTTACACCAAGTGCCTTGACTGGCATTAGAGCTGCTTAGTAGGCCATTTACAACATCGAGTGAAGTTGAAAATGGATCAAGCAACGCCGTTCTTGGGCGTAAATGTGTTTTTGGCCCTTCTCAGTGCTCATTTTAAAATGAGCCTGAGTCGGGCCAAAAACACATTTACGCCCGCGAACATCAACTCTATTGTTATATTAGCATGGATAGTAATATGATAATTCTGCACGTACAGCAATGATTTCTACAGATTTACACCTAGGGTATTTTCAAATTTTGGGATTTAGAGATAAATTCAGTAATAATTTTAAAATATTCTCTTCATTTTTCAGTTAAATATCACAGAGGGTCACTGGTTTGATAACGTGTTGGAGACTGACAAGTTCGCCTCTTTACAGACTTTTCAGAAACTGAATACAGTCAGCGACAAACACCAGTAAGTCAAACAAAGCATAGCTAGTGCAAAGGAGAAACACAGGCACACTCATTACTTAGCATAATTTTGGTTCAAGAACCGAGAAGTTATCAGTTGACAGGGAAGGCGTGTCTCTATGGCTGTTCAGGGTTGTTGCCTTTCGTTCAGGGTGGTGAAGAGGGGGTACCCATCACGAATCACGAACCATTTTTTCGCAATTTCACGGATCACGGAATAATGATAAGCTATTTCACAAATCATAGAAGATTTTTACTTTTCATTCAAAAATAAATACTGGTTTTTCATTCCTAAGATTTTTTGTACGAAATTTGTCCTTATAAACGGACCGAAAGTACGTACAATCGAAGGATCACACTGTTTTTCGTTATCTCTTTTCTGCGCGTCGCATATTTCACGAATCGGCATTTTTATAATCACGAATCTCGGCAATGAAAAACTACAAATCCCAGTCACGGACAAAGATGATTTCACGGATCACGGCTAAAATTTTTAGCTTTTCACGAATCACAAGCCTAATTTAGGCTGAATCACGGGTCACAAAATACCTCTTCACCACCTTGTTCGTTTAAAGTGCCAGCAAAACGTATAGAATGCACTTCATTTATTTAATTTATTTAAAGATTTAACAGGAGGGGGATGTAAAATACAATGGTCCCCTGGTGGTATGATAAGTTCAAAACGAAGAATGGCTATTTCGTGACGTCTCGCACCTACACTCCCAGAATCCTTTTCGGTTACGTCTTTTGCTATGCACATTTTTACTTTATTTGAAAAGAAATTCGAAACGAAATTTGGAAAAGTAATGTGATAGTTTAGGGATGACACGTCATAAGGCTCTATTGTTAATACCATCGATGATTGGCTCAGTCTTCAGCCACAGGGGTTTGGTGCGCCCGCAATGATACTTTCCGACTGTAGACTGAGTTTGGCCGAGTTGCTTTTCTCGGCTCCTTTTCTACCACCCCTCGAGCTGTCTCCAAGTCCTTTTCTTAAATTTCGTGTTGGACGACCATCACGCTATCTTGAAATTCATCTTGATTGGTGAGCTAAAACGATTTCCTATAGCATAAAGGTATTTGATACCAGTCTTTATTCTTTAATAGATGGATTACCGTACCTCATCTTGTTAACGCTTTCTACGTCATTACAAAAAATGAAATTGGCAAGTACTCAGAATAATATTGCTATAATATGGAATTTTCACTCGAATGATCGAATCACCAACATTAAATACTTAACTGTTTTTTTTAGTTATTCCTGCTGGAATTCTTCAGCCACCGTTCTTTTATCCAGAGGAAATACCAAGGTATGCCGGGTTGTGACTTCTATAAAAATTACACTTTGTTAAAGTACAAAACTAGCTAAATATTTTGTTTTCTCAATAAAACAGGTCACTTAGTTATGGAGCTATTGGTCATGTACTGGGTCATGAACTCACTCACGGCTTTGACACTACAGGTATGTGAGCTATTAAAGCCTGACACACCAGTAGCCAATGAAACAACATACGCAGTTTTAATTATACACAGCTCTGTCTATTTTCATAAAGGCGATAATGGATTGCAGTGTTTTTCAGCTTGCATGGCCGGCCCTCGGGGAGGGGAGGAAAGGGGAAAGGGGCGCCTCCTACCCTTCTTCCGACGTCCCTTCCCTAGAAGCGTCAGCAGCTACGCATGCATGCTAGTGTTGTTTGTGCTTCATGTCGCCAGAACGCCTGTGTGACTCATCCCTAAAAGAACTAATAACATGGATTACAAAAAAAAATCGTGTTTTCTAATTTTAGGGCGTAAATATGATAAAAACGGCGAAGAGATCGACCCTTCCAACCATACTAATACATGGAGTAACTCATCCATCAAAGCTTTTGAGAAAAGAGCCAAGTGCTTGGTCGAACAGTTTTCAAAGTATAAGATCTTGGGCAAGTTCCATGTAAGCAAAAGTCTAATTTAAAACAGCTATTGTAGTATAATTATCTTGTTTATATTCTAACTAAGGCTGTATGGAAGGGGAGCCTGGCTCTTTCAGGCTGAAGGTAGAAACAGAGGAATAGACTGAGGGTAGGAAAAAACACAAATTTAGTTCAATGAGAGGAGCACCATTTTCTAGGAAAGAGACATAAAAGGAGTAGCTATGAAGCTTAGTTATCTTCTTAGTTATCCTTTAGCTATCTTCAAAGCTACTCTATACCACTCTCATACGGTGTTGCCTGCTGGGTAATGTCGTTGATAATTCGTTGTTTACAGGAAATGTGTTTATTTGAATAGATTGATGGATTGAAAACACTGGGAGAAAACATCGCTGATGGTGGTGGAGTGAAACTCGCCTTCCACGTAAGGAATTGCTAGTGCCTTGCTGTAGTTTATGTTTTGGTATCAAGATTTAATTCTAAACATACACTTTACTTGCCACAGGCAAAGGAATGAAGACCAGGTTACATGCATAAAGCTTATAGTCATTCATAACAAGACAAACGCTTTACGCATGCACGTAGCCTCGTATTCCTTTGAATGGTATATTTCGGTACTGCACTACTGTTATATTTCATTGTTATATACCAACTGTCAAAGTCAATTTTTTCCGTGCTCTGATTGGGCGAGAGCGCATCACGTGAAAGTCAACAAATTTTGTTGTTTCCTTAACAACAACTCTCAGCGGGCAACAGTGAGTTTTATTGACCGGTAATAACAAAACCGGAAGTTGATTGAGCTTTGAAGGCACGTTTTTGGCAGCGCGCGTTTACAAATTCATTCGGATATGCATGTGGCAAAACTCGTGTTTATTGTCAAACTTTTAAGACCAATATACAACATTTCGAGAAAAAGATGATACTATGATAACCAACCAGGAATGTCACCAAAAGAGCTGCAACAATTCTCCGAAAAACTATGTGTGAAAAAAGGTCAGTTTTGTGTGAATTTTGATTAAAAACTTTAACTGTAGGCAGCGACGTTTTGCTTTTCATTTTGTTCTTTGACAGTTCGTATATAACAAAACACTTATTGACTGGGACCGAGGGAAACAGTATGTTTTGTGGTCGGCTCCGCCTCGGGAAACATTGGCGGTCTCGGGACCACAAAACATACTGTTTCCCTTGGTCCCAGTCAATAAGTGTTCAATGTTGCTTAGGCCTAGCCTGGTTCTCACTAGCGTGTGAGCACAAGCAACATACGCAGATTCAGCATCGTATCTATCACATAGCAGGTGTGATAGGTGTATCTCTGCTAATGATAAGCAACAGCGTACATAAGAATGCATTTCTAATGCATTTTCACACCATTGATCTAATGCATTTCTAATTTGCGTATGTTGCTTGCATGAGCTTATGCTTGCATCGCTAGTGTGAACAAGGCTTTAATGTAGCAGAAAATATTAATCGCTCTTTGTTCTTCATTTTAGGCTTTCAAAGACTTTCTGGAAACTCATCAAGATGAGGAGATTCTTCCAAATCTAAGCATGCCACACGAAAAACTCTTCTTCCTTGGATACGCCCAGGTAAAAAATTACTTGGTTACGAAGTAATCATAATATGCAACTGAAGATGCTCTATGCAAAGTTTTATTCTATAATTTTTACTTATCTCGACGGGAGACCGAATGTGAGTTGAGATACTGTATGACGGGTAAATAATGCGAAGAAAAAACTTTCCATTTTGGTCGAATAGGACGTTATATATCTCAGGATGAAATACCTTTTAATTTGAAACAGGGTGGGATAAAATAACATTTTATGGCTGTAATACGGTTTCGTCGAGCGCGCCGCAGTCCCAACCCAAATTTACGCATTACGTAGTATTTGAATGGAATATTTGCTCGCAAATAGGATTTTTATGTTTTCTCTTGGCTTTATTTCTTTGTGCGTTATATAGAGGCATTGTGTAATTATTATGACCTTAGATCTTTAAGTTGGAGCATTCATGCATGCGAGGTTGGCATTGGGTACTGGGGTAACAGCAATTTGAGTGACCCCCCATTAGGGTAACACAAACGTGAGCTGTCAAACAGTGATTCATTCTGATCCTGACTTCACACAAGCTAAGTTGTAGCTTTAATTCCCCCCCCCTCCTCCCCAGGCCTTACTCGTGTTGTCTGGATGTCTCCAATATCATCTGGCGTTTTCACCTTTACTGGGGCAAGCCTAGATTTCGTACATCCACATTACTTATAGTAGTTTTACATGATGTATTTATGTTGGATGTGATAAAGCGGCTGTGGGTCCCTTAGCCCACAGCCATAACATTCCCAACTCAGGTGTGTTGAGTTATTGCCTTGCCCAGTAAACAAACTTCAGGAAAAGCAGCAGCACATTTTAATAGTTTTGTGTGACATAGCCAGGGGAACACATAGATTTAGTTTGATTTCATGCTTATTGATATTAGTGGTCTGTATCATCAAAATATAACATTTAAGAATCAGTACTTGTACTAATATTTGTTCAAAATTAATCAAACAGAAAGAATGCGTAAGGACTTCCCCGGCAGCAGAGTTTCTTGCAGTAATGGAAGATGTTCATCCTCTTTCAAAGTACAGGTAATTAACTTTCCAGGCTTATCACTAGTGCGCATGAACAAGGATTGTACGTCACGTGCAAACTAATAAAAACTGATCCTTTTCTCCGTCCACACTGAAACGTAACTAAACCGTTGTATGTCTGGGCCCGGTTGTTCGAAAGACGATAAACGTTAACCCAGGATTTTATCTAAACAAAACCATCGACTTTAATCCAGGATTAGCGTTAATCGCCCTTCGAACAATCGGACCCTGTTTGCTAATAATTTGTTTGTAATAGGGTTATTGGTACTCTATCCAATATGAAAGAATTCTCTGACGTCTACAAATGTAAACCAGGTTCCAGGATGAACCCTGAGAAGAAATGTGAAGTATGGTAGCGCGTAGTTTTCTTGAAAAATCTCGTTATAATTATTATCATTGTACTCGACTGCGATATTTCAACGTCATGAAAAACTCACCAAATCTGCCAATTTAAGCTGCCTCTACCCACTAGGATTCAACTTCAGGTATCCTTTACGTCATTAAGACGTGCACATACACAAACATTTGTCTCTAAATAATTTTTGTCTGGGTTTCAATCTATTTCTTGAGAATCAAAAGATAAAGAAGTGGCAGCCATGTTGGATGAACAAACAAGACGCCAATGAGAAATGTTTTGTTGACGTCCATCCAAGATGGCTGCCGTGACGTCACATGCAACCCAGCAGGATATTTGCCGTTTTTACACTAGAAGAAAGACAAATCGTCATTCAAGATGGCTGCCAGATGGACAGGTCGTCTGGAGATTTGTTCTTCTTAGGTTATTTTATTGTGAATTTAAGTCGTGTTTTGGACGAATAGTTCGTCCAGAGAGACGTCACCGAAAACTCTATCTTCCAAAAACAGTCGACTTTGTGTTCGTCCTGTTTTCTCACAATGACGATTTGTCCGGCATTCCAGCTGACACACCCGTACGCGTCCGGAATATTTTTGTTGTGTGAAAACGGCTATTTGGTGCAGACGGCAAATTTCGTGAAAGATGCTTCGTATTTTTGAATGCATTTAACGATATTCATTGTTTTATTACAACGCACCCCTTTGTGTTTGGAAATAGTGCTTGTACATATAATGTACTCAAAGATTTTGTTTGTTAACGACCATCTCTATACATCATGTCAATCTTATTCAGACTGGTATCCAGTCGCTTCTCTTACTTGCGCTAGCTGTAGTCGATGGGATTTAGTTAGTTCGTTCATTTGTACGCATTTATCTCATTCCCATATTGCATTGCGAATAGGAAAAATAAGTGGACTGGGCACTAGTCTGCATTATATGTTGTTGTAGCCTTTAGGCGTTTTGATTAAGGAATAATATTGATTATATTGAATCCAATTAAAATTCTCTGTTGGTAATTATATTAGCCATTTAGTACTAATCTACTCGCAAGATTCCATGAGTCTGTCTGTTCATTGATTGGGCTGCCTGTGGTGCTCACCGATACAAAGCAGAGAAACCTCACTTCGAAATTTTTGTTTATTCCAGACTTTATTGGAACTATGTAAGTGATCAAGTACTTCATTGCTTGTTGCCTCTTTTAACTTTTTAAGATTTCAATAAAGCAACGATAAGGCTTTTCTTTAAAGAAGGTAACAGTAGTTAAAGTATTTTCTTAATAATTGATAAAATGTGTTTATATCCACAAAATAAAATTGTGAGCCAGTTTTGATCTCAGTTCTGATTTTCTTGTATTCAAATATATTTTCAACATCAAGGGTTAAAAAACCTGCGCATTACAATTAATGAGTGGTAAACGCCCTTTCTGCATGTAACCTTTGTCCTTTAAACAGGACTGTACGACGCCCTTTCTGCATGTAACCTTTGTCCTTTAAACAGGACTGTACGACGCCCTTTCTGCATGTAACCTTTGTCCTTTAAACAGGCCTGTACGACGCCCTTTCTGCATGTAACCTTTGTCCTTTAAACAGGACTGTACGACGCCCTTTCTGCATGTAACCTTTGTCCTTTAAACAGGCCTGTACGACGCCCTTTCTGCATGTAACCTTTGTCCTTTAAACAGGCCTGTACGACGCCCTTTCTGCATGTAACCTTTGTCCTTTAAACAGGACTGTACGACGCCCTTTCTGCATGTAACCTTTGTCCTTTAAACAGGACTGTACGACGCCCTTTCTGCATGTAACCTTTGTCCTTTAAACAGGACTGTACGACGCCCTTTCTGCATGTAACCTTTGTCCTTTAAACAGGCCTGTACGACGCCCTTTCTGCATGTAACCTTTGTCCTTTAAACAGGCCTGTACGACGTCCTTTCTGCATGTAACCTTTGTCCTTTAAACAGGCCTGTACGACGCCCTTTCTGCATGTAACCTTTGTCCTTTAAACATGACTGTACGACGCCCTTTCTGCATGTAACCTTTGTCCTTTAAACAGGACTGTACGTACATGAGTACAAACACTAAAAGCTTGAAATACTTTGCGCTGTTTGTAAAGTACTAAACTAATTTAACAATAGAAAACAAAAGAATTTGCATAATTTAGTACTATTTAGTAGCCAATTCCCAACTTCGGGTTTCCCTGGGTCTAATTAAGCTGGGAATCTGTTCTATTTTACTCGGAAATCTGTAATACCCAAACTTGTAAAAATAGAACAGATTTCCAGGAATTCCCTGGTTAGACCCAGGGAAGCCCCATGTTTGACCCAAGCTGGGAATTGACATTTTTTCCTTTGTATGTTGCATACTTTTAGTGTTTGTACTCTAGTGCAGGTTTCCCACTCACAAGGAATCTGAGTTTACTTATACAAGTAGAGTGTTATCGTTCGACTGTTCACCCTATTCAGTTACGAAAGCTAAAGCCTAAAGAATCACAGAGGGAGGGGAGGAGAGGGGAGGGGCAGGAGATATGTCCATCACATTGGTACATTGGTTCATTTTGATTATTTCAAGTCCTTGAGGACAATCATTCGTAGTGCAGAATCCAGTCCGTTAACACGAGGGTACATTGTCAGGAGAATCCTTCCAAATTGTTACATTATTGCTTGCCCTTTTCTTTATAATGTCGTCTAATCTTCCATCATACAAACCAAAGACTCCACCTACATTAAAAGAATTAGAGCTTGTTACAGAATTACGGCTTATACACAACAGGTAATGGGAGTAGGGACTGTATCCGTGGACAGTATATAGTCAATTGAAAAAACGTTGTCGGGTCTAAAAACATAGAACATAGAAGCTGAGACCAAAATGGTGCTTGCGATATCAATAATAATATTCTGATTTATTCATTTACGCTTTGCCTTCGATGCAAAATGCCAAAAGCGTATGCAGGACCTGCGTTGGGAGCCGTTTGACGTCGAATTTTTATCGGTTGCAGCGTAAATGAATAAACCAGAATATAATTATTCACCTATCCCATGCACCATTTCGGTCTCAGCTTCTATGTTCTATGTTTTTAGATCCGACAACATTTTTTCAATTGACTATATATCTGATAAATACTGAACTTACTATTTGGCACGTAAAAATACAATTGCTGTGTTGGGACGGGTTAACCCAAAGCAAGTTCGATTTCTCTTCTCGCACTTCAATTCTAGTCTCACCTGTGTGTATATAAAGAACCCGACGCCCTTGAAATCTGGATGGGTTGTTAGTCATCTCTGTTAACATTCCACGCACGGACTTGATGGTGTAGACTGGGTCAAGGGCAATACCCGTTGTAGATGATATATCAACTATCATTTCTTTCATGTACAAGAAGTGGTAATTAGTATGGAACGGAGCGGCGATGCGGGAGGGGGAGGGGGAGGAAAATGGAATGGACGAGAAAGGAAATCAAAGGTACACGTAAAAGGACAGACAGATGACCTGTATCATATAAATGCGGCTTGAATTCCTTTCCTGACGAACTCTATATTTTTTGCCTTCCATAAACGGACACAGGACACCCTGAATTTCTGGTCCAGAGGGTGTCTGTTGTTAGACGCTGAAACTCATATCTGAAACTTGTGTTGATCGCCGTTGTAAGCTTAAGTTTTACAACATTGCATCGTAGAGCATGGTTATTCAGCTCAAACTTTTTCAAATCTGCAAAAGTAGAACTGCTTCCTACTCCTGCAACAGAAATCTGTTGTGAACAATTTCAGCGTGTAACGGCGAGACTTTCAGATAAAAGTTTTAGTGTGTAGAAAAGGTATTTGTATATCAAAGCATCTTATGATCCTTAGTGGAACTCGATGGCTCTCGTATTACTAAGCGTCTGAGGCCAAACTGCTGTTTGTGACGGGCAATGAAAAAATCCTCAGTGGAACTCGCCCAGTGATAAAGCTGAAGCCATCCGCACTAGTGCGCTTACGGTTGAAAACTTTATCGATAATTTTTATGATGCGAAAGAGATGTCCTCTGTCCTCATTTATTTTACAATGTAATGTTTTTTTTCTCTTTCTGCCTATTTTTCTTCTCCTCACCTAATAATAATAACAACAACAACAACAACAACAACAACAACAACAACAATAATAATAATAATAATAATAATAATAATAATAATAATAATAATAATAATAATAATAATAATAATAATAATAATAATAATAATAATAATAATAATAATAACCCTTAGCGATATGTATGTATGGCCCATAGCCAATGTAATAATTGTATTATCCCATAGGTTACGCTTCGCGCCCCTATGCGGAATTGTATATGCATATAGTTGTTTTTTTAATAAACTGCATCATAATAATAATAATAATCATAATAATAATAATAATAATAATAATAATAATAATAATAATAATAATAATAATAATAATAATAATAATAATAATAATAATAATAATAATAATAATAATAACACTACAAGTACTAATAACTAATACTAATACTAAGTACTAATAACACTACAAGTCGTACGGAAAATGACCATGAAGGAATGTTTGAAAATGTCACTGAAGCTTGCAGCTATTGGAAATCCCTCTGGGAACAGAATAGCGGAATTGGAGACTCAAATGTTATGTGGTTAAAGGATGTTAGAAGAGCGTTCAATGAACTAGTGCCAGTCCCCCCTGAAGAAAGTTTCAATCTTAACACTAGCCAATGTGTTAACGTTATCAAAAAGAAGCGCAATTGGAGCGCTCCGGGACCGGACCGAATATCAAATTACTGGTGGAAAAAAGCTGTGTGTCTTCATGAGGGAATCGCAAGATGCTTTGAGGCAATTGGAACGGGTTCAGAGAATTATCCGCAGTGGTTCACCGGGGGGAAAACAACTCTAATTCCTAAACCAGGCGAGTTCAGCAGTGCCAATCAGAGGCCCATTACCTGCCTCAATACAGTGTATAAGTGGTACACTTCATGCTTACTTATACCCATTGACCAACATCTTGACAAACATGGTCTAATGGAAAGAGAACAAAGAGGAGCAAAGGCCCATTGTAGCGGCACAGTAGATAATTTACTTATAGACAGAATGGTGTGCCAGGATAGCCAGAACGGAAATAGAAATGTAAGCATGGCTTGGATCGATGTAAGGAAAGCTTTTGATTCAGTGAGTCACGCATGGTTGCTGGAAATGATGACGCTTCACAAATTCCCTGAGTGGTTGTGTAGTGCTGTGGAAAGACTGAGTAAAAGCTGGAATACAAGAATTGCAGTTAAGACCAAACAAGGAAGTGAAATCTCTGAGACCATCTGTTTTAACAAAGGGCTCCCGCAAGGTGATGCGTTATGTCCGAGGCTCTTCACTCTATGCATCAACCCGATAGCCTGGAAGTTGAAAGCCTCAGAGGGTTACAAGTTATCTAAGCCTATCTCTGATAAAGTCACACACCTGCTTTATATAGACGATATGAAGATCTTTGCAGCCTCAGAGAGCAAATTGGAGAGAGTTCTAAAGATGACCAAGTCAGCCATGGAAGACGTGGGTCTAGCGTGGAATGAAAAGAAGTGCTCGATTGCACATGTTAAGAGGGGATCCCTTGACAATAGTTCTACTGGTTTAAAGATCGACGAATCACAGATGATTACCACCTTGAAAGATGGCACACATTACAAATTCCTCGGTGTTATGGAAAACGTGAAACAAGATGATAATGTAGTCTTATGGGGTGCCTCAAAAGTATATCTACAGAGACTCTCGGTCATATGGTCGAGTCCATTATCAGATTTTAATAAAGTTGTTGCTTCCAACCAATATGCACTGCCAGCTCTCACCTACCCAGTGTGGACGCAGACGTGGCCTTTGTCTGAGCTACAAAGAATTGACAGAGAAAGTCGCAAGATCATCAAGGAAAATGGGGGCATACATCCGTTAGGATCGAATGAACTTCTATACCTATCAAGAAAGCTGGGGGGAAGGGGACTGAAATCCATAGAATCTGAGTACAAGATGACAAAAGTCAAGACCGCCACTAAAGTGTACACCAACGAAGACCCTACGATGAAACTGGTTCGAGAATTTGAAGAGAAATCTGAACGGATGGGTAGGCGCTCCCTAATAAAGGATGCTGACAGGTATGCTGCGGAACTGGGAATTAATCTTAAACTTCAGTACCCCAACCCAATTGGTTACACTGAAACAAACGAGGAGATACAAGCTGACAAGATTGGAGCGTGGATGCGGAAAGCAGAACAGTGCAAAAGAGTCAAAGAGCTCAAAGACCAAAAATGGCAAGGGAAATTCCTTGAAGCCAGATGGAAAGATGAAAAGATCAAGGATTGCTTTAGTTGGCTACATGAATGGAAATCAGCGCCATCACACACCATAGCAGGTGTATATGAGCTATATCAACAGTTGCTTCCTACGAGATTATATCATCATAACAAGACCAAGACAAATTCAGATCCAGATGTTAAATGCCGCATGTGTGGTAAAGCAGCTGAGAGCGTACAGCACGTTCTTTCCGCATGCAGCACCCTAGCTCAAAGTAAGTACCTTGTAAGACACAACGCAGCCCTAAAGATTCTGTTTTTCGAATTGCTTAAAGATCTGGACCTGATAGAAACCATCCCGCCTTGGTATTCGCCTGTAAAACCTAAGCCAGAATACCAGAATGACAGAGCCCAAGCACTATGGGATATCCCACTCTTTGCGGAAAATACTGAGGTGAGGTCCAACCGTATCGACGCACGCATCGTGGATAAGAAAGAAAAAAGAGTCATTCTCTTAGAAATGAGTTGTCCGTGGCTGGAAAATCGAGAGGAGAAGCAAGCAGAAAAATCATCGAAATATGCACCGTTGAGATGGGAGTTAAAGAAGAGATACCCTGATTATGAAGTCAAACAATATAACATCATTATCGACGTCCTGGGAGGATATTCACGAGAACTGTTTGACACTGTTAAAGAGTTACTTGGAGTTAAGAGAACAAAGGATGTATTATTTCGCATGCAGAAATCAATCATCTCTAGCAGTTTGAACATTGCAAGAACTTTCAAGATTCAGACATTGTAAAAGGGACACCATATCGCAAGAATCTCTAGGATTCAGACTTTGTTGAAAGATAAACATTAGCTGATAAAGACTGTATTTTTTAAGATGTAATTTATTTTTTTTTTTGACACTTTTCAATTAATTAGTTATTAACTATTAGTAATTTGAATAGCCTATTTTTAAACACATATTAGGATTAACAAAATATATATAGACACATTAGGATTGATATCAATTTCCTTTTCTTTGAATTGGCAATGATCTTATAAGTCTAATTAGGGCTTCCTTTGAGGACCTATAGGTGATACACCTATCTAAGTCTAGCATAGTAATTGTCTACATCGATACAATTAAGATTAATATCGGTTTCCTTTATCTTTTTGAAGTGGCAACGTTCTGATGAAGTGGGAAACTCCAGTTATTACACACCTCTAACTTTATTGAAAATTAGATCATAGTGATATATATAACATTAGCTTAAGACTAGTATCCTTTAGTACATAGGTTTTAATTTTCCCACAGCATGTAGGTTACGTATACCACGCCCTACAGTACTGTTTAAGTAGTTTGCATATGGATGTATTTACTGCAAATAATAATAATAATAATAATAATAATAATAATAATAATAATAATAATAATAATAATAATAATATATAATATAATCACGCGTCCCAGGCGGTCGGACGCAAGTCTTGCCGCTCTGAAAGAAACCGAATTAAACGCTCCCATAATGCGTTTATTCTTATACCAACTTGTCCTAGGAACTATACTTGGTATATTTCCAAACATGCAACACGCTCGAGTCCATTCAAGAACTTCAAACGAAGTTGGAGAGACGAGTGATGGTGAAAGATCTAGCAGAAGGACCAAATGGACCGTGAAAATGAACTCAGATCTGGTTGACGCAAGAAAAGAGGCCGAAGCACTTTATTCCTCAACCGAATGTCCACGAAAAGAAAATGGAAGAAAGATCGGGATTATGGACTTGACTAAACGATTTTGGGATGCAAAAGGCTACACTGGATTATGTAAAACACCACAAAATCTACGAGACCAATATTCAAGCATAATTAAAGCAGGAAATCAACCAGAACAAGCTCGAAGTGAACTTGGAAATCAAAGCAGCACAACAACAAACAGACAAAGCGAGGCACTAATTGGCTGTGGAAATCAAACAGAGCAAGATCTTAATGAACCTAGAAACCAAAATACCTCAACAACAAACAATGCAAATGTGACAAGTGACAATGCAAACAATGGCAACCAAAGAACAATGGAAGGAATAGAAGAATACGACGAATCTGAATATAATGCTCTACTAACTGCCGCAAAAAGATGGTATGAGACCACCAGACCACAACAAGGAAAAGGATGGAAAGAGAGACAACAAAATACATTTGCCAAGCGAATTCCAGATAACAAAAACATCAAACTCTTGGGAAGCATCGCAACAACACTGATTAAACAAGACCCTAAAATAAACCCTTGTGAATTCCTCTGGGAGTACAACTGCGCAGTGTATTCAGTTGCAGTCGCCTGGAAAGAACGAACAGAAAAAAGACCAAATGAAAAGAAAACAACCAGAAAGCCCAAGTGGCTACGAGACATTGAAGCTAAGATGATCATCATACGCAAAGAACTATCACAAATTACAGAAGAAGTAAAAAGAATCAAGACAAATGGAAAGCTAACTGCCAAGCTAAGGAAAAACAGACAATGGATGAAAGAACAAATTGGACCAAAAATTACCATCGCTAAATTGACCCAACTCAAAGAAAAGAAGAAAGCCCAACTGAGACTGAAAAAGCAAGAAAAGGATAAAAAACAGAAAGCAGCAGAGCGCCATAAAGCAAACAAATGGTTTGATAAAAAGGAAGCACAGTTCTATGATCACTGCAAGTACTTGATAAAGACAGAGCCAGAAAACAGTTATCCCAAGTACAAGAAGCCCACTGATACAAAAGAGCAAAATTGTAACCTAACAACTCAAGACTTTGAACAATTTTGGAGGCCAATCTGGGAAACAAAGGCACAGGAAAATCTACAAACCAAATGGATTCAGGACATTGGGAGTATGTTGAAAGCACATGCCCCAACACCCACAACAGCATCTCAAGACGTCACCGCTGAATTCCTCTACAACAGCATCAAGAAGAAACGAAATTGGTCAGCGCCAGGAACCGATAAAATTACAAACTTCTGGATTAAGAAGCTCACTGTACTCCATAAAGACCTAGCAACAGCACTAACCCAGATCATAAACAGCGAAATCACTCTACCAGTGTGGCTCCAGGAAGGACGATGTGTCATGATACCCAAGAAGGAATCCCCCACAGCAAAGGATCACAGACCCATCACGTGCCTTAATACTACCTACAAAGCGATAACATCTGTAATCAACGAAATACTCAACAAGCACGAGGAACGCTACCAGCTTATGCAAATAGATCAACGAGGTTGTAAACATGAATCAATGGGATGCATCGACAATCTCCTCATCGACAAGGCAATTTTGGAGGATGCACAATCAAACAGAAAGAATATTACCTGTGTATGGGTTGACGTAAAGAAGGCGTTCGACTCTGTTTCACATGATTGGCTTGAGTGGTGTTTGGACCACTATGGATTACCAATAAAGATAACAACACTTATTAAGAACATCATGAAAAACTGGAAGATAACCCTAGATGTACAAACTAAAGATGGAAAAGCCAACATAGGCCCAATCACACTAAACAGAGGGATCCTACAAGGAGACTCTTTTTGTGTTAGGCTATTCACAATGTGCCTAAACCCGATTGCATGGAACTTGCGAAGCAATGAAGGCTATGTACTTTCAAAACTACCAGATACCAAAATAACTCATTTACTCTATGTAGATGACTTAAAAACCTTTCACAAATCGTCCACAAAGGCAATGGTTGAAACACGAAAGATGGAAGAGATGTTCAAAGACATAGGTCTAGAATGGGGATTGGACAAGTGCTCAACTGTAAATGTACAAAGAGGGAAAATAGTACCATCTGACGATCTTCCTCTTAACGAAAAAGATTCAATCTCAATGCTAGATGCCAACGATCAATACAAATTTCTGGGAAAATTTGAAAATTTTTCCCATCTCGATAAAATGGCATTTGAGTACTCAAGCAAAGAATATCTAAACCGACTAAGCGTAATATGGTCCTCTAATATCTCTATCCCTAGGAAAATCAAGGCAACAAACACCTTCGCCATGCCGATTTTACAATACCAAATGTGGACCGCTGACTGGTTAGTGAACGACCTCAAGCAATTGGACCGTGAAGCAAGGAAAATCATACAGGAAAATGGAGCCCTACATACCCAAGAGTCTACTAAGCTCATGTATCTACCATCCAATATGGGAGGAAAAGGCCTCAAACAAATAGAAATCATGTACAAGCTTACAAAGATCAAAGTAGCCAACTACATTACAAGAAGCCAAGACAAAAGATTACAACTTGTTAGAAAGTTTGAAGAACAGAAGATAGCAAAAAAACTAAAGTCAGTATTAAAAGATGCACAAAAGTATGCAGATGAGCTGAACATCAGATTCAACCTTGGAGAGATTTCAACAACTATGACGTATGAAAACACAACAATTGAAGTAGAAAAACCAGCTCCAAAACTACTCACAGCATTCCTCTCCAATGCCGTTGTAAACAACCTGAAGAAAGAGGTAGGAAACCAGAATTGGCTAGGCGCATTGACACTACTACAACATAGTGACAACGACATTTCACCGGACAGTGCTACTATTCACTACAAATGGCGTAACATCCCAGATGTACTCTACACCGTGAATTCCAACATTAGGCAGCAATTGTTACCGACCAAGGTATACAAGAAAGTGAAAATACAACAGCTATTTGAAGATACAACATGCAGAATGTGCAAACAAGCCCAAGAATCTACAACTCATATCATGTGCGGATGTTCAAAAATTGCCCAAAGCCTATACAAATCACGCCATGATAAAATGCTGAGACCATTTTATCATTATCTACTTGATAATTATGGCTTTGAAAACGACCATTCTAGACCCTGGTATGAACAGAGCCTACCACTGTCAGTAGTTGAGAACGAAAGAGCAAAAATTATGTGGGATACAGAATTCCATTTACCGAAAGCTCCCCAAAACCACGCTAACAAAATAGACATGGCCATCTATGAAAAGGAAAGGAAAGTATGGTTGCTATTAGAAGGAACAGTCTGCACCGTTGGCAAGATAAAGGAAAGAAGTGCCCACAAACAAGAAAAATACCGTGAACTGCGAAGTGGAATCAAACAGCTGTATCCCAACCATCAAGTTATTCAAGTGAACATAGTGTTCGATTTCCTAAGTAACTACCACCATAACCTAAAAATGGAGATAATTAAAAACATCACAGCAAATCAAGAAGAAGCAAATTATTTATTGCTTAAGAGTCAGAAGTGGATAATGTCACAAAATTCAGAAATTGTCAAGCATTTCTATACGTACTACGTTTATGAATAAGTATATGTAGCGGGTTTTGAGAAATCAGGAATAAGGACTGGGACATACTAGATAATTACAGCTTAGCCAAGGTTACACCCGCAAAGTTGTAAACTTACAATCATGTTGTTACTCAATAAAGGTGTCAATAATAATAATAATAATAATAATAATAATAATAATAATAATAATAATAATAATAATAATAATAATAATAATAATAATAATAATAATAATAATAATAATAATAATAATAATAATAATAATAATAATAATAATAATAATAATAATAATAATAATAATAATAATAATAATAATAATACTGAGACAAACAGATTACTGATTGCAGCGGCTAATGTGGCAGCTAAGAGAGTAGGTTTCAAAGTCAGTGAAAAGCAAACTAAGGTAGATCCATGGTGGAAAAGGAGGATTCAGCAGAAAATCAATGAGACAAGAAAAGACATTAGTAGACTGGAAAGGGTGACTGCTGGTCACTCAGGAAGACCAGAGATTATTCAACAGCTGGAACGAAAATACCATCTTGCTAACAAAGGAGAAAAAGTAGTACTTGAGGAACTAAAACAAAGGGTTAATGCCCTAGCAGCTAAGATAAAGCGCTATGAGCAGAGGAATAGTCAATATCGACAGAACCGAATGTTTATGTCAAACCAAAGAAGACTCTTTGAAGAGATAGAGGGAATCAACTGCCAGAATGACATAATCCCTGACCCCCAAGAAACCAGAGAGTTTTGGAGTGGAATATGGGGAAAGAACATCAATCACAATAGTGATGGGGAATGGTTAAAGAAGTTAGAAGATGATCTGGCAGATAATGCTCAACAGCATGACATTAAAGTGACAACCGAAAATGTAACAAAGCAGTTAAAGAAGCTGGCCAATTGGAAATCTCCAGGACCTGATGGCCTACAAGGCTACTGGTTGAAAAACTTGAGGGCTTTAAGAGACCGAATAGCAATCCAGCTAGATGAATGCCTCCAGATGAACAATGTTCCAGAGTGGATGACAAGAGGAAGGACTGTCCTCATTATTAAGGATAAAGAACAAGGGGCAGCTGTTACCAATTTCAGACCCATCACTTGTCTCCCTCTTATGTGGAAGGTCCTAACAGGGGTGCTGTCAGAGGAAACGTATATGCATCTGGACAGACACAAACTGCTCCCAGAGGAGCAAAAAGGATGCCGTAAGAAATCCAGAGGCACAAAGGACCAGTTACTAATTGATAAGATGATCATCCAAAACTGTAAAAGGAGACAGACTGGACTTGGAATGGCTTGGTTAGACTTCAAAAAAGCATTTGATATGGTACCCCACTCCTGGATAATCTACTGCATGGGTTTAATGGGAATAGCAAAAAACACCATCAACTTATTGAACACTACGATGAATAGCTGGAAGACTATGTTGGCTGTTGGAAATCAAACCTTAGGAGAAGTACATATAAAAAGAGGCATTTTTCAAGGAGACAGTTTCTCGCCACTGTTGTTTGTCATCTCACTAATTCCACTCACACTGTTACTGAGAGAAATGAAGGCCGGCTATGACCTTGGAGGTGGACAGGGGAAAATTAACCACCTTCTGTTCATGGACGATCTGAAGTTATATGGCAAGAATGAAAACCAGATAGACACGCTAGTCCAATCAGTCAGAGTTGTGTGTGATGATATTGGAATGGAGTTCGGGGTGAGTAAATGCGCATCACTGGTCTTGAAGAAGGGAAAGCTTGTACACAGTGATGGAATTTCCCTCCCCAATGGGCGACAAATTCGAGCAGTGGTAGAGGAAGGTTATAAATACCTTGGTGTTTTACAAGTCGATGATATCAAACATGTGGAAATGAAAGAAATTATACGCAAGGAATATTTTAGTAGGTTAAGGAAAACCCTCAAGTCAAAGTTAAATGGTGGAAACATCATAAGAGCAATTAACTCGAGGGCAGTCTCTGTTATACGTTATAGTGCCGGAATCGTAGATTGGACGAAGGAAGAAATCAAGAACATCGATCGCAAGACGAGGAAACTGCTAACAATCTATCGAGCCTTACATCCCCAAGCAGATGTGGACCGTTTGTATTTCAAGAGATCAGAAGGGGGAAGAGGACTTATTAGCGTCCAGGATTGTGTGAGAGCAGAAGTGAGTAGTCTTACCTCATATGTCAATACTAGTCGAGAAAGAGCACTCAAAGCTGTTGTGGAAGAGCACGTTCTCAAGGAGAATGACTTGAAAGGAATGGGGGATATTAGACACGAAAGGAAAGATCGATACAGGGAAAAACCCCTTCATGGACAGTTTTTCAAGAGCATAGAGGGCATAGCAGACAAACAATCATGGCAATGGCTTAAGAAAGGACACTTGAAAAAAGAAACTGAAGGGCTTATATTGGCAGCGCAAGATCAAGCCCTAAGAACCAATAGTATAAAATGCAAGATTGACAATGAAGAAATATCTCCAACCTGTAGAATGTGTAAAGAAAAAGAGGAAACCGTAAGCCATATTCTGTCAGAGTGTAAAATGTTAGCACAGAAACAGTATAAAAACTGGCGCCATGACAAAGTAGCCCAAATTGTACATTGGCATCTTTGTGGCCAATGGGGATTTGAAAGGAAGGGAAGGTGGTATGACCACACCCCCGAACCAGTTTTGGAATCAGAAAAAGTGAAAATTCTATGGGATTTTAAAATCCAGACGGATCACCAACTTGAACACAATAAGCCAGACATTGTTGTAATGAATAAAGTTGACAAAGTGTGCCACATAATAGACATAGCTTGTCCGTTTGACACTCGGGTTTCAAAAAAAGAACAAGAGAAAGTAGAGGTCTACCAGGATTTGAAACGAGAGATCACTCGTATATGGAAATGTAAAGCTACCATTGTACCTATAGTAATTGGGGCTCTAGGAACCTTGCCAAAAGGACTACAAAAATGGTTGAGCGAAATTGAAATGAAAAACTTGGCAGAGCTGCTACAACGGGCAGCCCTACTTGGGTCTGCGAGAATATTAAGGAAAGTTTTGGACATGTAGTTGGAGAAAAATGATGGTTGAACAGGTCAGAAGCGTTGGTAGAGAGGAAAGCACAAGTCTTGGCATCTTAGGCTACGGGAAGCAGCTTGATGCCATATCAAGACTACAGGCCACAACAACTAATGCCTAGTTTTACAGAAATAATAATAATAATAATAATAATAATAATAATAATAATAATAATAATAATAATAATGGAAACTTTATTACACTTTTTCGCCTAACTACAATTGCAAATCTCGCTACATGTAGGTAATTTACAATTGGCTACTTGAATCGTATACAGATAATATCATTAAAATATATATATATATATAACACAAGATAATATACATAAAAATATAACACAATAAATCTGCTTGAATACTGGATCTAAAACTTCATCAGATCTGGATCAGACCAAGGTTTGTTTCTACAACAGAAAATATAGTATATACATTTGTTTTATATATTATATACATTTGTTTCTACAACAGAAAACATAGTATATACATTTTTCGCCTAACTCTACAATTGCAAATCTCGCTACATGTAGGTAATTTACAATTGGCTACTTGAATCCTATACAAATATCTAACTATGGCTATAATAATAATAATAATAATAATAATAATAATAATAATAATAATAATAATAATAATAATAATAATAATAATAATAATAATAATAATAATAATAATAATAATAATAATAATAATAATAATAATAATAATAATAATAATAATAATAATAATAATAATAATAATAATAATAATAATAATAATAATAATAATAATAATAATAATAATAATAATAATAATAATAATAATAATAATAATAATAATAATAATAATAATAATGGAAACTTTATTACATTTTTCGCCTAACTCTACAATTGCAAATCTCGCTACATGTAGGTAATTTACAATTGGCTACTTGAATCCTATACAAATATCTAACTATGGCTATAATACAATATATATTTTTTTTGATGAGACTAGAACTTCATCAGATCTGGGTCATTCCAAGCTTTGTTTCTACAGCAAAAGATATAATAAGATGACCTAATTGCTATTTTTGTGATGGTTTTGATTATATATTTATGTTGTTTGCTGTCAAAACTTAACTCATCTAACATTGTAAAGAAATTATCAGAGTCTTTAGCGAAAACACCTAGTGCACTGACAGATAGATTAACGAACACGACTTTCTTGTGATAGTGACGTAGATTATCAATAGTTTCTTTATATTTAGTTCTTTTTCTAGTTATATTATTCTGGAGGTTTGATTCAAAGCCAACAGTCAGTTCAAGCACATACAAGCAGTCATTAGTAGTGGAAAGTATAAGGTCAGGACGTTGAGAATCACCAGTCAAAATTGATGGACTTTTAAAGCCAGGTATATCAGCGTACAGGGAGGAGTCATTAACAGCTTGTAGGGTTGTAGCAATGAAGTGAAGGATGGAGTCGTGCCTCCAAGTGAAACGACCCTGATCAAGATAAGTTGTACATCCAGCGATTACATGGAGGAGAGATTCTGGCTTCAAACAGAACGAGCAATCAGAGGTTGGAGATAAACCCCACTTTGTCATGTTTTTACGTGTTGGTAAAGTGTTATTTATGTAGCGTATGGTAAAATTGAAGATATTCTTGGGTAAACTGGATTGTGCCAAGGACCAAATGTTGCTAAGTTTTAGCAGAGAGTTGTTCAGAACATTAGAAAAAAAGGACCCTTGAGAGACAAGATGATTTTGCAGTTTATACTCATGATCAGCATGGAAATCTTTTATGACATCTTTGGTAGATTTATAGACATCATACTGAACATTGGTGTGGTTGCTTGACGATTTCCAGAGATGTTGCACTGATTTATTAGGTGATAGTTTTAACGCTTTACGTAGAACTGTTTGACACTGAATAAATTTAACAGAAGGAGGACAGATCTCTAAACCAAATTTATTGCGAGGTAAGAAGACATTGCTTAAGGTACCAGAGATGGGGAGCTCTAACCACTTGCGGACATATTTAGCTACAGCATTATCGATGTTATCAGTTACCCATGTTTTAGACAAATCAGCAACAGTGAAGTGCCACGATAGTTTAGACAGGACGAATCTACCATACAGAAGCAATTTATTCTTGGGATGAAGAGGTTTAGCGTCAATTTCCGTCATCAGATCGTCGACAAGGCTACTCAGTTCAACTTTATGTGATTCATTAGACATTTCAAAGTCAAAGTATCTTCCTAAATATTTAAAACTCTCTCCAATCTTGACACAGGGAACGGAAACATTATTGATTAGTAACTTAGGAAGGAATTGGACGGACTTGGTCAAGGCTTTCTTAATGCCAAAAGTGATACATTTGTCAACACGTATTATCATGTTAGACCATTGGCACCAGAGAGTGAAACGATTTAAGAGGTGTTGATTCTCTTGTTCTTGACCAGTGATAACCGCAGCGTCGTCAGCAAATTGGAACCAGTGAATAGGATTAAGGAGCTGGAAGGAGAATCCAAATTGACGGTATTTTGCAGCTTTGATGTGATGAATAAAGGTATTAAAACACATATTAAAAAGAAGTGGACTAAGGCAGTCACCCTGGAGCACTCCACGACCAACGGTAATGAAGGGGGTTGAAAATTCAGAAGTGATGATGGATGTTTTAAAATCTATGTACAAACTTTTCACGATATCTTTAATGTGATCAGGAATGTGATGATAGCTGAGTACTGACTGGATGAGGTTATGATGGACTTCACCAAAAGCATTCTTGAGGTCAAGTAATGATATGACGAGAGAACGTTGCTTGATACGTGCTTTATTGATTATATCGGCCATTTGAGAAGTGTGTTCTAAAGTACCTGATATACCAGGGGTAAAACCTCTTTGAATATCATGTTCAATGAAGTTGTTACCTTTGAGAAAAGAGAAGATGGCATTTCGAAGACAAGATGTAAAAACTTTTAATGGTATGGACTCCAGAGTGATGGGACGAAAATTAGAAGGGATGCTAGTGTCACCTTTTTTATGGATAAGTATCGTGCATGCTCTCTTCCATTCAGTGGGAACAGTACCAGACGACCAGACCAGACGTATAAGTTCAGCTAAATATGTTCGTAAAATAGGACATCGTTTGAAACAAATTATTGACAGCTGATCAAGAGGACAAGGGGAACCAGACGCTTTCATTTTACGGATGACATTAGTAACTTGATCATAAGTAGGAGGGTCAAGGTTAAAGGCAACTTCAGGAGCTGATAAACTTGGAATCCAATTTGGAATGATAAACATTTTGTTAGGGTTGATTGAAGTAAGAGTCTTACGGAAATATGAAGCACAGTCTGACATGGAGAAGGAAGGAAACACGGAATCTTTTTTATTTAGAACATTTTTGACGTAGCCCCAGAAATTTTTACCAATGAATTTGTCGTGATCTAATACATCATGCTCTTGTGTTGATGTTGATAGGTCCTTACGCAACTTGTCACGCAATGACCGCGACACAAACTTGATTTCATCAGTGTCACCCCCAGTAGATTTCAACTGTTTCAAAATTTTCTTCAAATCTTTCACCGTATGATCTTTATACTTTTCAACGAAGGACTTGTTATTCAAATTCACAACGTAGCCACAGGTATCAGCAAAATAGTTGTATATGACTTCATTTAAGAACTTGATACTTGAATTTAAATCTTGTGACCTGATTGGCCCATTCAAAAATATAACAGATTTGAAATAATTGTTAGCCGTTGACCATTCAGAATCAGATTTAGGGAGATTTATGCCTTTTTTCAAGACAGGAAAATGGTCATCATCTGTGTTAACAGAGTCAATATCATTAAAATCATGTACTTGTGAAGAATTCTCATAATCTTGTTCCTCCAAATCAGAACGTAGCTCTTTGTCTAACCCCAGCACAATTCTACAGCTGCGTTGGTGCATCTTAAGTCCCCTAATTCCTTTACAAATCTTGCCACAGCAACACGTCTTGGCATTAGAGTTAACAATAGCTCTTGGTGAATGGATAACAGGCATTTGCCTTGCGGCATTACCTGATTGACCTTGATCTGCCTGGTTGAGTCGTTGTTTACATCTCCATGAATGGCGACCCAGCGTAACGAAGTCTTTACCACAAAACGAACAAACGACAAAACACAATAACAGAACCACAAGACTTGAACGAATCATGATCCAAAACGTTGGTAGACTTTGTAGATGACAAAGTAATATAACACAACGGATTCAAGTACGAAAAAAAGCAATAAAACGGTATACATGTACAGAGCACGTCTGAACGTGGCTCTGCTCAATGCGATAATAATAATAATAATAATAATAATAATAATAATAATAATAATAATAATAATAATAATAATAATAATAATAATAATAATAATAATAATAATAATAATAATAATAATAATAATAAACTTTATTATGCACAGGATTTCAAAAGCTGTCACTTATTTACATGAAAGTTGTGCGTTTAGCTAAATTTAAAACTAAGCATCCTCCCCCTACTAATTTATAGATGTGTTTAGGGAAAAAAAAATGAAATTGTAATATAGTTTTAGACATAGACCCCTTCGATAAGCACTATGTCGAGACAAATATGTCAAAAAAGGGATGTGCATTACAACTTTATTCTGATAGGTGAGAACTTATACTGAATCAACATCCAACATTAACAGCACATATAACAAGTGCATTGGACAACGAAAAGAAATAGCACAGATGAGTCATCTTAATAATAACCTTTTTTCTTTTCAACACAACTACGCATTCGTTCTTCTTCTGAATGCCAACAGAAAAGAACCACTGAGGTGGATCTGCTAGCCATATTCACAATTGTATGCGCATTTACTATTAATTGTATAAAGACAGAGAAGATATATTTTACAACACTTTATACTAATCTCGCGATCTGATTGGTTGATTAGAGTGTGTCAATAAGAGGACAGACACACTGCTGACGCGTTTCAGCCCGCGCGCTCGTTCTGTTGTCCTGTTTGAAAAGGATTTTTTAACTTTTATCTCAAATAATTGTTGTAAAAAACGTACATACCTAGTTCCTCCATGGTAGAGATACCATATCCTTCAGTATACCCTTCAATAATATCAATAATATCACGAGCATCAATGTCTAAACCAAGATCTTTAATTTCCACACCAATACATTTATAAAAGAATTCAGCATTGTCACAGACACAAATAGCATGACATCTGAAAAAAGAAAAAAGATTCCAGTGTAGTTGGGAATGAATATTAAATGTTCTAGGAATTTTCAAAGAGGTTTGGGCAGGAGTAATCAGCCAATGATTTGCAATGTTTCACCTAAGTCCTGCCGTGAATATGCATGATGTCGAAGAAGCATGATGTTAAGAAAACACTAGTCGCGTTACGACGATTACATCATATCAGTCTGTTCTCTCCTACAATGCTTGGTAAAGGTTTCCTAATTTCTTTGTTTTCAAGTGAGAAGGAACAGTAAACGAGTTTTCCTTTTTCCTGTTCTCATTGAGGACAGAAATTACATAGGAAACATCTTTCAGGCAAAGCATCTCTGTCCGACTGTCTGCATGTCTGCATGTCATGTAACATCTAACGCCCATATTTCTATTCCACAATTACATAATAATTGGTATATTACACGCACTCTGATTGGTTGAGAGCCGCATGTGATTACAGTACACACGCATAGATGACGTCATTGAAACATTACTTGAAAGGTTTCGATGAATATTATTATATAAAACAAGTTCATTCCATTTTTCCGTAGGTCTGTACTCTAATACATGCACAAAAGATGTCAGTATTTTTTTGTTCTCACCACACTTTGACGTAATCTGTGCATCTATTAGAATACAGACGGACAAAAAAAAAAACGGAATCTATTTGTAAGCTATAACTATTGTTCAGAAAATTGTTACAATATTTTTCTCTCTGATATTTTATAAAACTACAATGACTTCATTACTTTAGTTTTGATCCTGTCAGGTAGTTTGAAATTGCTATTCCTGCTGCAGTACCTGAGCTACCAGCAGTCATCACAATGTCATCAAAGTCTTCCAGAACATTCTATTAAACGATAAAAGGAAAACTTGATGAGAAGATGTATACTGCGTATGCAATTTTTAAAATTTTTAAAAATATATATATATTTAACACTTATTGACTGGGACCGAGGGAAACAGTATGTTTTGTGGTCCCGAGACCGCCAATTTTTCCCGAGGCGGAGCCGAAACGGGGAAACATTGGCGGTCGAGGGACCACAAAACATACTGCTTTCCCGAGGTCCCAGTCAATAAGTGTTTTGTTATATACCAACTGTCAAAGAACAAAATAAAAAGCAAGACGTCGCTGCCTACAGTTAAAGTTTTTAATCAAAATTCACACAAAACTGACCTTTTTTCACACAGTTTAATTTTTCGGAGAATTGTTGCAGCTCTTTTGGTGACATTCCTGGTTGGTTATCATCTTTTTCTCGGCATAAATGTTGTATATTGGTCTTAAAAGTTTAACAATAAACACGAGTTTTGCCTCATGAATGAATTTGTAAACGCGCGCTGCCGCCTTCAAAGCTCAATCAACTTCCGGTTTTGTTATTACCGGTCAATAAAACTCACTGTTGCCCGCTGAGAGTTGTTACTGGGGAAACAGCAAAATTTGTTGACGTTCACGTGATGCGCTCTCGCCCAATCAGAGCACGGAAAAAATTGACTTTGACAGTTGGTATATAACAAATATATATATTCACAGGTGTAGTCACATTCTGACATTTCATACTCGAGTGCTTTCAACTAAACTCTTCTATTTTTGTCAAACAGTTTTGTTGCGATACAAGTTTGTATTCGCGTGGAAAAACGCGCAGCATTGCCTTGGAACTTGACTCGCGGCAATATTTTGAGACAAGTTGAGTGATTTTGTTGCTCATATTACCGTAGCTTTACCAGTTCAAGTCGCTTTGGATTTGTACCGGTCAGCAAGGACATGTTATCTCACCAGGAAAAAAAAAGATCTTGAGCTTTTTTAACTTTTATCTCAAATAATTGATGTAAAAAACGAATTGAAGATGGTTTTGAGTTGTCTGTCCTCTTATTGACACACTCTTGACGCCGTAACATGTTTAATAAAACTTTGCAGTGAAATCACTCGCTCCACTTGACTTTTGAACATTTTATGACGTCAAGAGTGTGTCAAATAAGAGGACAGACCACTCAAAACTATCTTCAATTTGTTTAATGTTCAATTTCAACTTTTAGTTGACTGCAGAATTGAATTTCGAAGCAGTTTACCTTTGTAGCTCGTCAAAACTTCTCGTTTGGTCAGAAATTGGCAAAGACATATTTAGTTTTGCCGAAACTTTGATTGTAATTAACATTAACTTTATGCGGAAATTCAAGGCTTTTAGCGACTACAAACTCGTCAAACCAGTTTTAAATAACTATGATATAACGCGCGCTCTGATTGGCTCAAACGCGCAAAAAACCGTGTTTCTATAAGAGCATAGAAACTAGGGATATATCTTCTAATGCTTAACTGAACTAGCTTTGTCAGTAGAGAGCCTGCCCTGAGGTAGCTAGTTCGATTAAACATTGTCCCAGAAGCCTCCATCTAAAAAAACAAAACTCCTATGGATAGTGATAAGTTATGTAGGTTTACTTGTTCTATGAGTTCTTGAAATGCTGTTATATATCCAAACACACCAACTGTATTGGAACCACCAAGAGGGATAATGTATGGTGATCTTCCTTTGTTTCTACAGGAAAACAGACCCAGAAGGAGTTAGCATTACAGGGCGACCCTATATCGCGGAATGGCGGAATGACGGAATGGCGGAAAATACCTCCAAATCCTAAAAGGTGGAACGACGGAAAATACCCCCAAATACTAAAACGCGGAATCAACAAACTCACAAAACTAATTAAAACAAATAAAAAATGGCAATAAAATGAAGACATTTGAACTATGTTGCAAAAAATAGTCACAATAAAAAATGAAAAATAAAATAGAAAATATAAAAAAAGTGAATAATTTGATTTTCTATAAGCATTAAAAGCTATTTTGTCAATGAATGCGTTGTTTTGCACAAAAATTTTAAAAAATTTATTTCAGTACCGAGCATTGTTTGTTCTACTCAAGGCCAGTTTCGGCAGGCGGCAGTTCGTACGTACTCAAAATATGATTTTGTTTGTTTTATTTCAACATTTACTCTCGTGCCGATAGAGTACAAACACTATAAATGCTTGGATGACTCGTTGATGTTGGACTTGCGATGATTTTTGTTGCTTGACGAAAGCGACTACAAAGTCCATTCCATGAGAAAGGTTTTTACGTCCGAGTGTCGAACACCTCAAAGGAGATGCGATGAAAATCATATTCCAAGGTGCATGAGGGAGCTGAGAGTAGTTCAATACGTACAATATGTGGCTAGGAATAAGAAATTATCTATTAGCATTTTCGCCTAACATCCGACACGTACAATCTTCCCGGAGTGTAGACCCGTGTAGAGCACGAGGTAAGTTAAGGTTATTACCGAGCAATTTTTACCGAGCTGAGATCATGTGCCTAAAAATTGTTGCTTGTACACAAATCTACAACAGTTACATGTACATTATTACGTTCAAAGCTTCTCGAGTACTATACCGTAGGAACAAATCGCCGAAAATTATTGTAACGGAACTTAGCACCGTATATCGCATTAGAGCGATTTTCGTATGAGTGGGAAACTGACCGTACCGTACCGTGACCGTGTCAGTACCGTAATGTTTATAAAAGCATTCGAAATTCCTGCCGCAACTGTACCGTACATTGACCGTAACTGGTACGGTCAGTTTCCCACTCATACGAAAACCGCTCCGACTATATATCGGGAAAAGGAAGTAAAGCTTGTTTGACAGACCAGAAGTTTACAGTAAAGTGAGTGAGTGACATAATTTGCATAATCGTGAATTAATGAATTTATCACTTGATAAATATACGGAAGGATGGATGAATGTAAATGAATTAATGAATGAGGAGAGGAAGAAAGAAAAGAAGGAATAAAGTATATAATTGTCAATGTTGAGGATTTGTGATAAATGATCATTTATTGCTAAAATATATTTCTTATTATTTATCCTAATGAGCAGTTAGGTTCTCCTGTTTCTAAACAATCAATATCTTTCAGTAAAAAAAAACCGGCAGAAGTCGATAACATCAGTTGCGTGAATGAACTAAACGTCAAGTGTAGCCGGGCTGATGATACTATAATCAAAACTGAACTGTTTATATTAGTTTAGTTTAGTTTAGTTTTTTTTTTTAATTTTTGTGATTTTGTTGGTTCCGCGTTTTAGTATTTGGGGGTATTTTCCGTCGTTCCGCCTTTTAGGATTTGGAGATGTTTTCCGCCATTCCGTCATTCCGCCATTCCGCGATATAGGGTCGCCCGCATTACAATACCATGGAATTCAAACATAACCAGGAGATTTGCACCCACCCTTATAAAAACCTTCATTTTTGGATATTTTTATAACTTGTTTCTGACTGGTCTCCTTTGGATATTCCAATTTAAAGATGTGTGCTACAACTGCTACAATATGCACAGCTGTAACTGACACTCATATGCAAGTGGCTAATGGTTTCAGTCTCCTGTGTTGCCCTCCTCAATATAGACTTAACATCCACAATTTTTCTTGTACATTTATGTTTAGAAAATTGAATAGTTTTTAATGAAGTCCTGTGACGCATCCACAATTTTTGATTCAAATTTTTCAGAATGCAAACTATAATGAGAATAACCCAAGATGGGATGACCTGCTAGAGTTTTGTTTACCTAAGTTGCTCAGCAATTCCTTCCATTCTAGGTTTCAAACCAACAGCATATCTCACATTTGGAACAAGAAAGATCTTTGCTCCTACCAAGTGATTGAGAAGGAGATTTCCAGCACAGTCAACTGTTGGATCCTTATTGAGGATAAATTGATAAACAGAAAAACTCATTAAATAGGATGCCCAGTTCTTTGCTGACCTTGTGTGGAGTGGCTCAATCAGGGGTTTTTTGTTTTTTTTTGCTGGGAAAAAAAAACTTTCGAAAAGCCTGGGACTCTGTTAAGAAAAATTGCTTCACAGCAATCGCCTTTCTTCCAGGGCCTTTCGTGATAAGACTACAGCACTGCAGTCGCATGTAATAATAATAATAATAATAATAAAAATAATAATAATAATAATAATAATAATAATAATAATAATAATAATAATACATTAATCTTTAGCCAGTGTAGACCCGTCAGCTAAAGCTGGTATCAATGAGTGCTGTGTTCTCTGGGTAATGTTGGCTTGACTCTATTATATTACTGTACTTTTAGCCAAACAGATAGATAACAAAACAGTTTATTAAATTCACTTGTCATGTACATGCAAGTTCTTCTGGACTCAGTTTTACTGAAGTGAAGCAGGGTAAAAAGAGGCCTGGGTCTGGACTATATTAATACATGAACTTACAAGATACCTGATCTTTGTGTCTAAGGAACAAATAGCAGTCAAGTCCCAGTTCTCTTGCTGCAACAGCAGTAGCACGACAGTGATTAGATTGAACACTCCCACATGTCAACACTGTATCACATTTCTTCATCAAAGCATCTGCCAAAAGAAACTCTAACTTCCGTACCTGAATGGGATTATACAATAGCTAGATTAAACAAGATACAAGCTGCAGTTTTTCCTGCAGCACTGTGCAACACAGTTGAACTGTGTGACCACCCCTGTAATGCTGCATGCAATATTGCCAAAAAGACAAATTCTAAAATTGCAATTGATGCTCACAACTGTTGCCATGAACACATGGTGCAACATAGCAAGAAAAAAATGAATTACTTGCATAGTTTTGAACTAAAGTAATTCCATAGTAACGGGTAATACACAACAGTCAGAACAGTACTTGTGATTTGTTCAAAATTATATCAAAGAATATAGTAAATAAAAAAAGGACAGAGATTACATGTAGAACAAAAACCATTGTTCATCATAATCCAAACATTCTTTGTTTTTATTTGCATGAACAAATCACAAGCTTCATTCTGATAGGTGGTGGGTGACCCATAGTATCTAATAGTAAAACTGAAAAAAAAAAATGCTGGTGCAGTTACATGACTATCTAAGAATTACAAAATCCAGAATTCTAACATAATCTAAAATAATTGAAAGTATATAAATATTTGTATGTTATAACTATGAACCATATACCATTATTTCAAAAGAGAGCCTAATGGAATGTAGCACTTGCTTCAGCAGACATGTGTGGCAATAGAGCATTGTGTGATGTGACTAGAAATGGCTGTGATGGAGACTAAGAAACACACAGTAATTTTGGATACAAGTCTACCTTGTTTCCAGACAATGTACTCCCACTCATATCATCACGTTTAATTGCTAAAGTAAATTGACTTGGTAGACCAGGAGGCTTCCATACTTGGATTGGAGTATTTCTTTGAGCTAACTATACAAAATACAAAATACAATCACCCAAAATGTCAAGTTTTGTTAGTCACTTAAGGGTGTAATGACATATATATCATTGCGTTGTAACTCAGTCTATTTCTGTAGAGAGAAGTAGCATTATATCTGAGTATGTCAAAAGGAAAAGCAATGGGGCCAGTACACTCCGTATGTTTGAACTGCCACATCACTGGACATATTTTATTTTGCAAGAATGTATCTTTGATTATATTCAGTGAACGACAGGGAAAAACAAGATTAGTTACCTCGAGATAGTTATAGTTGTAATTAATTAACTTTATCGAGTTTTAACATGAAACAAAAATATGAGAAACACATAGAAAAATTTATGTGGGCATTAAAGTAGTTGGCAATTAAACATGCCGACATCAGTAACCATAGAAATACATTTGATTGATGTCCATTAATTCACATTTTAAACTGTTTTGTCTCGAATTGGCACTGTGTGACTGAGAACCGCTGTAACTTATTTCTTCCTTTTAAAATTCAGTAAAGACCATGACCTTTTAGGTGACGATCGAGCAACCAAACTCAACAAATGTGCAAAAGATGCTGTTTACAGTTCCAAAAAAATTGCTTCCTGCCCAATTACAACAGCTTGAAGTCAGCAAATTGAAGCAAAAACTATTTTTCTGTCCTTCATTTTAAAATCAGCTCAGTTCAAAGCAAAAAGTCAATTTGCTTTTCATCAAAGAAGCACAGAATTCCCACCATTCAGTGTGCAGATCATGCATGCATCTGCCGTGACAGAAAGCATTGGAATTTTTTTGTTTTGATTTGTTTGGCTATAGGACAAAAAAAAGTTTTTCTAAAGTTGTTTTACTTTAATTAGGTTTTTGGCTATTTTTCTTTGGAATGGCTTGATATCTTTATTTGCATGATAATTTATTTGGTTGTCTCTAGCTTCGTTATTCAAAATATTTCTTTATTTGCATATTTGACAATTTCTGTTCCTTGCTAGTGAAACCGACAGTCAATTGAATGAAGCCAGTCAAAACCGCTGATTTTTTCTTTATCAAGTTTACCAATGAACTTTTTCAATTGAAATCAGCTGGTCAGCCATATAATAAATAAGTTATTGACTGAGCTTGTTCGGTCCAGATAGAAGGATATTTGGTCTAATTCTTTTTTGGGTTTGTACAGACTTCCCCTATTGGCTCGGTCGATCCGTACCTGCAGACAAAAAAGAACTCGACCAAATATTTTTCTCTCCGGACCTCATGATCGGTCAATAACATATAATTATATCTCCTGCAGTTTTTGTCAAAACTAAGTGATTCTTAAGTGATTCTTCAATATTTCATTTACAGTCTTTTCTTAAAATCCAAGCATGGGATTTATGAAAAATCAAGAAATATGGAAGATATTTGCTCTGCTCAGTTTCAACATTCAAAAAATCACATTAGATATATTTGGAGACCATTCTTAAAATTCATGCTTGGCATTATGCACCTTGATCTCAAGACTTATTCAATGTATTTCAAATTCTCCAATATACATTGCTAAAGAAAATTATAGCTTTTTTCTGTAGCTATGATGTCATGTGATGAGGTCATGCAATGACATCACAAAATGTTCAAGCCCCCTCAAGGAAGACAAACTATAAAATAAAAGCAGTTTGACAATTAGAGGGATTTAAGGACATTTTTAAAATTTCCATAGCAACAGGCAATTTTTATATGTCAGTACACCCTTAAGGAAGATGTTTACCCAGAATTAACACCATACAGTAAAACGTACTAGTGTATTAGGGACGAACCATTAGATTTTTGAGGGGGGGGTTGGGGCAATTTTTGCTGTGCATGAATTTTTTTTTTGTCCTTTGTGGCAGTGCAGGAATTTTTTACTTCTCTATATAATATTAACAATATTAAGCTGCTTGCACGAATTTTTTCTGGCACTTTTGTTGTGCACGATTTTTTTTCTTCGTTTAAGGCTTTGCTCGAATTTTTTTTTGGTTATTGCCCAACCCCCCCATCAAAAATCTAATGGTCCGTCCCTTAGTGTCACACTGATTAGCCTGTGCCAAATCTGGAAAACGAGTCAATTGAAACCTGACATATCTGGGTACATTGCTGGGGTCTAGAACGAATTCTGTCACTGATTTACATACAAACGTAACCAAGGGTAAATCAGCTGCAATGCAGGCTATACATGTGTATACATTTGATTAATGCAAGGCTTAACAGCTACATCAACATGTGCAAAATAATAAATTCATGCCTTATGACAAAGTGATACTAAAACTCTTAGCTGACCTTGGAAGAAAGGGGGAAGGGTTACTCATTCTATTGACATTTGAGAAGGGAGATGTTGGCCAGTATGGTATAGGTCGACTCGTAAATCCGGACTCTGTTTATAATAATAATAATAATAACCAACTTTATTTCACGAGGGTAACACGTGACCCCGGGGGGGGAGAGGGGGGGGGGTTCTTCGGGGTCAAAACGCTAGGGATGATCGTCGGAAACCTCCAACAAAAAGTGTTCTAATAACTTAAAAAGGCAGTAAGTAAACACGTGACAGTAAACTGATAAACGTGTGATCTAAAGCACAGTTATATATTAATGATACAGTTAATATATCCTAATGTAACAGCTAAATTACCTTGACGTAATGAGTTGGAATGTTTTCTAGCTTTGAAACCCAAGAGGGTGGGCTATACAGTTGTAGTTTTGACATGGAACTTAAAGTTCTTATAAAATACAGTCTTAATCTAGTCGTTGAAAACATAAATCCTATTAAAAATGTCTATAAAAATTCCGTAAAAAAATTCTACTTCACCGCGCCATTTTAGGCCCCAGTCAACCCAGTCAGACCCAAAAAGACACAGGTAGCCCAACCACAGGTAAAATAAACAAATAAATATATATGTACATAAAATAATAAATAAATAAATAAATAAATAAATAAATAAATAAATAAATAAATAAATAAATAAATAAATAAATAAATAAATAAATAAATAAATAAATAAATAAATAAATAAATAAATAAATAAATAAATAAATAAATAAATAAATAATAAATAAATAATAAATAAATAATAAACAAATAAATAAATAAATAAATAAATAAATAAATAAATAAAATTAATTAATTGATTAATCAATTAGCCTGCGTTGCTGGCGGTCTGCGGTTTTTGGGCGGAGGAAGAAATGAACGTACCGAAAGGCAAAAACCACAGACCGCCGGAAACGCAGGCTATTTAATTAATTAATTAATTAATTATAAACCGCAGACGGCCAGCAACGCAGGCTATTAATTAATTAATAATGGTAATTAAACTGAGCTACGAGTGGAGTGCAATTTGGGCCGAAATCATACGAGTGATTACAAAACTGCACGACCGCGTAGCGGGAGTTTGATAATCACGAGTATGATTTCTGGCCCAAAATTGCACCACACGAAGTTTAATTACCACTTAATTATATCCATTTTGAAATCTCAACTTTTTTGCTCTACTTTTTTAACAAAAATGTGAAAACAGGTTCAAGGAAAAAAATCCCACAGCTTGACAGCAATCAAATGGCTTTTTTGATTCTTGTATATGATTGGCTGATAATAAAAGACACTGTTTTGTGATTGGTTGGAAAAAAAGATGCGATTAATGAAGCAAAAGGATGCAATTTAGGAATTAATCGCACAATTTTTAACCAATCAGATTGCAGGAATCACCAGTGATTTCAAAATGGATATAATTAATTAATTAATCAATCAATCAATTAATTAACAATTAATTAATGTATGTATGTATGTATGTATCATACGAATAAATGAATAAATAAATAATTAATTAAAACGGCGGTAGTTTTGACTACATAATTTTGCGTCGTAACAGGCAGCGCAAATTTGTATCGCAACTTCTAAGGATTAAATTGGTGCAATATATGTTGTATGTAGTCCTCTATGCCTTTATACTGAATTAATGAAATAGGAAAAAAGTTCACCTTAGATTTTTGGATTTATGACCAATTTTTCTCATAAAGCTACTTTTAAATATTGTCCGATATCTCGAATTATTTGATCTAATTCGCAAAAAAATCATTATCGGTACAAATTTCAAGGCTTGTAGACAAATGGCTGCAAATTTCTCAGAAATCGGACAAGGTTTTGATCTAAAAAGACGCGATTAAAATTTATGTCTGACAAACAAATCAATAGGTACGGGCCACCTTAAACAGCTCACAGCACTTCACTTTCTGTTAGAAACGACTAGCTATAGTTTAAATACTGTTGGATTGACCCATGTTCCTTGTAATTTGGGTATATGCTCCTGTGAAATTAAATGGGGATAAGACGTTTTACTGATATCGATGTTAATTACTGAACTATGTTCATGTCAGATCAGAATTTCGTAATATTCGAATGATCAAACATCTCTCAATTCAGTGTTGTATAAACTACAAAGTATTCACCTAAAGCCAAATCATCCAGACTTTAAACCACTACAGGTAGCCCAATCTTTGATCGATATATTCAAATATAGAAATATATCGAAAATAAAATAAATCACAACCTTTACCTGTATTTTAATGTTCTATTGCATTCTTTGTGTTTTTTTGATGGTTTGGTTGCATTTTTAGGCGATTTTAGGATTTTTAACTTCCCCACTAAAGCACATACATGTCCAGAGCTGGCCCATAGGATCCCCTATCGCATAATGACGTCACACCAAATCATTCTATTGTTTTGACGCTAAGGATTATGGTCGCCAGAGGGGATCAGAGTGATTGCGTATCAAATAAAATGCAGATGAGCAATCACTGATACATGATATATATCAAAACTCGATACATTGAAGTTGTACTTCGAAAAGGAATATTAATAGGTCCCAATTTCCACTGTTTCTGAGCATCTATCCCCAATGTAAACAAACTGTGACGTCATTATGCGATAGGGCAATTGTCCTTTTTAGTCGGCAGGAATATCGTGCACAAATAGTGCAGAATTGTTCAGTTTTTTGCTACAAGCATGAAAATTGGCACAATGATAGAAGACAACATGCTGACTAATTCCTGATGTAGCGCCACGCCCAAAAATCAATACTTCCAGTTTTACACCAGTGGAATTAATTTTCACTTAAAATGAAATTAGATTGTTACATTAACGAGGTGTTCCATGAAATTTGATAATTCTGTACAAGTTCTGTTCCTTCTACTTAATTAACTTTAGTGCCCTACCCTATTTCCTATTTTCATCAGTAAGTGAAGTTCTGCAGTGTATAAGGTCAGAACAAGCTGAATTCGACTAACCGTGTGGGATTTTTGTGGTTTTAAGCTGTTTTATAACTTTAATGATTTCTTCCCATACTCCCTTTCGGGTGAGTCGCGTAGGCTTGATACGGACAACGTTTATTGAAATAGGTGTATGTGACTGCAATGGATCGAAGCTCTTGAAAGGGTCTCAAGAAAATTGCCCCCCCCCCCCTCCCCCTTTTCTCAGGGCTCGCTACGCCGTTGAGTACAAATACATAGGATTATCCTAAAATATCAAAATCATTTACCATGTTTTAAAGCAAAGGAAATAGACCGATACAATACGATGCAATGTCAACAACACAGTCATAGCCACGCCTTTTCATTGGTACTTACAGTATACGTAATAGTGAAGTGGAAATAGCTTTGATTGCGACTAATTTTCGTTATACTTAATTTATATTAGTTTTCGCGATTTGAAGCAATTGCGAAATTAAAGACCCGCGAAAAACGGTTCTTGCAAACAATTACTACATTTTGTCCCAATCTACTAGAAATTGCAAAAATGACGATTCGCGAAACACGTCCCTTAAAATTTTGCTAAAATAATTAACTGACCAAGGTGATTTTCTTGTTGAAAAGAATTGAAACAAGACGAAAACAGCCGCCTTTTCAATTTCATTGTATTACTACTTTCATCTGACGAGTTTGTGAGTATTTGCACAAATTACCTGAAGAACATGTATCCTGGAGAACAGAAGGACATAATCAGTTCCCCTACAAGGTTCAACCACCTCACCCATGCAACCCCATAAAAATAAGCCCATTGGCCACTTTCATACCGTGAAGACTGGGGCCGAGTCCCTTAAACTGGCAACACAAAACTTATGTAGTCAGAAAGAGCGCATCGAGCTGTATATAATCCCGAGGTTTGATGTTAATCGGATATACATTGAAAGAGATACAGCAGTTCAAACATGCTAGATTTTACAAAGAAATGTATGGTTGTAGGGACACTTTGATATACATTTCTTTCTTTTCTTTCTAGCATTTTTGCACGGCTGTTAGTCATTGAACATTAACCCGATTAACACCAAACTTCGGGATTTTATATAGCTCGAGCCTCGATATGTGCTCTTTCTGACTATATGAGTTTTGTCAGTATTACCATCGTCAAAATTTGCGGGACTCGTATCCAGTCTTCACGGTATGAAAGTGGCTAATCCCCTAACCCAATTACATTTACGATGATATATAATAATAATTGCACAATTTCTACATAAAAAATGTTCGAGTGCAGTCAGTATAAGAAAGTCATGTATAGCGCAAACCTGTGATGCAAATTCCAAAACACTAGAAGAAGAAGGGGAAAAAGACAACCCTGCAGGGGATGAAATAAAATATTTAGTAAAAATCCGCGCACAGTCCGCACCGATAGTGTCAGTCCGCAATCCACTTTTCCTACTGCTCTCCAGTGGTTCGTGTCGTATCTAGAAACACTGCACTCAGGTTTGCTTAGTCAACGGTTACAAGTCAGCATAGAGTGTGGTGTGTTAAATAAAATGATATGGCACTGCCTTCACATTCTCAACTGTTCGCCGTTTTCAAATTAAAGGGCTGGTTTATTTTAAGTGGAACTGGTAATTTAGCTCGAACCAAAAGGTCTTTTAGAGACTTGTCCTTCCTGTAAGACTCCATAGGAGGATCTGAATAAATCTTTAAAGGTGACAAAAGGTAAAAAATGCATTATTCGATGTTCTGACTTAGTTTTCCTCTGCTGCCCTTCTTGTGTTGAACTCAACAGTAGATAGCAGCTATAGAATATCGGGTAGCCCAGTTGTAGAAGTCGAGATTAAAATCTCCTTCTTTTGCAGGCTTCGAAGGTTTCTCTATCTGAGTTAGTTCTATAGAAGTCGTAATGTCTCTCCTGGTCTAATCAAACCCTTTTTAACATTGAAGGGATGTGCTGAGGAGACATGGCTAGTGTGGCGTAGCGAGGGGGGCACAAGAGCTGAGCCGTCATCTCAATATGATATAGCTTTAAAGTTTAAAACAGGGTGAGTTTTGAGCTTTTTTTGTTGTGTTGAAAGGGTCTCAAGAAAATCCCCCCCCCTTTTGCTCATGCTTCGCTACACCCCTGTTGACCGGTATCTCCGATAATTATGGCTTTCATCAACGTTTTGCAGTCAGATCTACACATAATTACTAAAGGGGAAAAAGATTAAAAAACGGCTAAATCGGAAAACCAATAATATAGGATGAAAGAGGAAGTTTATTTGAACATTCAGACTAATTTTCATGAATGATTTGTCATTTTTGATATTTTTATTTAGTAAAAATTCATTTTCTCCATACATTCTCTTATAAATTATATAAGCTTGGGCTACCTGTGTTGGGATGTGAAAAAAACTGTTCTATAAAATCAACTTATCATGAAAAATTGCCAAAATAAACTGAAAAATATGAAATTATATGATATATGAAATTAAATAGTTACTGCGGCACTGACACGATCACGGTACCGCACGGTAATTTTCCCACTGATATGAAACTCATACTGTTTAGAGCCCCCCACCCCTATCCCCCACGGATGATATGATGTCACGCGCACTGCCTGTCACGCGTCTTGCATCCACAGGCACCTGGTTGTGTCCTAGAAACCATGGTTTCATTCTGAAAGATTCTGAAACATACCGGCAACTTTCAGCAGCTTGGATAAAAGCGTTTTATTATATTTACATGTAATGCTTCTGGCTCTAAAGGTTTGAAAAGACATTTGTTTAGCATGTTTTTGTGGTGAAAAACGCCCCTGATTGAAAAGTTGCAACGTTGCAAGTTCAGATGACCTGACGTAATCATCGGTTATTTTGTTGATCGTCGTCAGTGAAAACATGCCTGAATTATACTTTGCCTATGGATCGAATCTTAACGCCGAAAGAATGAAGGAAAGGAAAGCTTTGTTCACTCAGAGAGTTCATGCCGTTCTTCAAGGATACAAACTTCAATTTGCTTTCAACAGCGGGACTGGCTTTGGGTCAGCAACTATTGTTCCTGATGCGAATTCTGAAGTACATGGAGCTCTTTACTTTTTAGAGAAAGGCGGGCTAGCAAAGCTTGATATCTTTGAATGGGTACCACGAGGAGGATATGCGAGATTTCCTGTTAACGTTGTCCTTGATAATGGAGACATTGTTGATTGTACTACGTATGTTGCTACTGAAGCATATACAAAGAAAGGCTTGATTCCATCTAAACTGTATTTGGGACATCTGTTACAAGGGAAGGACATACTACCACAAGATTATTATCATATGCTTGAAAACCATGAATGTGGAGAATGATACATTGAAATGCTTTTGCAATTATATATACTATAACAAATGCATTAAAACTCACATATATAAACAAAATTATTTATTGGAAAGATAATTGATTCAATTATTGATGGCAGATTTCCCATCATTGCGTGACTTGATGACTTGGATGAATAAACAAAACTTTCATTAGTACAGCTTCCATAAGATAACTTTTGACAATTTGTTCTTAATTCACAGTTGATTTTGGACAAAGAGCTAATTTTATTATGCAATTTAATATACATTTAGTATGCAAGGGGAATATAATGTATATAATTTCCTCTCACAATGAAATTGCAAGTGAGGGAACTGATAGAGGGCCTTGCAATAAACCCAGGTTGAAACTGAATACTGACCATGTGAGAGTACTTTAGCCTGCATCACATCCGGACTTTTCCTCCGTCAAGTCTCTCTGCGAAATAACGAACAAAACCGTGTTCTGAGACCCCCAGCAAATAGCACGATTATATATAACAGATGCTGATTGGCTGGGGCTTTTTTGAATTCTAACGAGACTCGTGATTGGCTTTTGTTCGTTGATGTTTTGATAGCTTGATGGACTCCAGTTATTAACAAACTTTATTGCTAGCATGACCCGGGGTCAATCTCGTAATTTCTCTTTGAGAGAATGTTTTGTGAACTAAGGCTATTATTTGGCAATATGTTTGATTGGAATGTTTCGAAAGTTTCCTTTTATAGCACGCAAATTGATGTATCTAATTGGTAGGTTGTTTTGATTGAGAAAAATCTGTTTGTGTTTTCATAATCACAGTAAATCTAACGGAAGTGTTGTCATTGGCAAAGACAAACACACCAGTGATCATAGAGCCAATCACGAGTTTCATTAGAATATAATAAAGCGCCAGCCAATCAGCATCTGTTATATATAATTGTGCTATTTGCTGGGGGTCAGTTTTTCTGACTATTTTGCACAAGACAAACAATTTATTATTTACTTCCAATATGGCTGCCTTAGTGGTGTCTAGGCCTTTTTTATCATATAACTATTCCACAGAAGACAAAAATAAAAAAATGTTGGTGTAACTAACATGACCAGTTTGTTAAATGTTCCAATAATTTGTAATGTCTTTGAAAGTTTTTTTTTTCTATACTTAAAATAGGCTGCATCTACAAGAAATATTTTTTAGATACTTATACAAAATTGACTGACTTTTCCCTGACTTGAAGTGAAAATCTCAATTGCCTGACCAAATAAAGAATTCCCGACTTTTCCGTTTTTTTCTCTGGGAACCCTGACTAATAATTATAATGAGGAACACTTGAACAAAATAACAAAAATTACACCTGAAAACCCTAATGAGCCCAAAGATTTTTCCTTAAAAAAATATACTTGCTCACAGACCCTGGGAATAATAATGCAATACAGGTCAGCTACTAGACTGCTCTAAAGCAGGCCAGTTCTCATTAAGTACCAGCAAAAGGTTAAAAAACAGCTACTTTGGATTTTACCTAATTTTGAGCCACCTACTTTTTGGTGAATTAGGCTTGATAAATGCTAAACAAACACTGATCAGAAATGAAGCACCAATTTTTACATCGTAGCCGCCTACTTAACTAATAATGAGAACCCTGCTCCAGTATTTGTCATAACTGCAAAGGTACCACAAAAGAACTGATTTTTTATTGAAAAACAAACAAACATACAGGAGTTCTACAAATTTCTAATCACCCACAAGGTAGGAATCTATTGGAATTCCCCTGTTTCATGGGGCATTACAAGGTTTTTAAAAACGGGCACTGGGTGTTTCCTTTTCGGTCCACCTAGTTTGTAATTTCTACCTATTTGTACTCGCTTCATTAGAATATTGAACAATTTCAAGTTCCTGATATTGCTGTAGGCGAGCTATATCCTTATCTTTCCTAACAATAGTGTTGGGTAGTTTTCTGATTTTCTTGATGCTGTCACGTTCAATTTCCAGTTCCCTACAACAAACTTCCAATAAATTCTCATACTGCAATTTACCAAAGTCAAGTTCAATCTCGATAAAGTCTTCTTCTTCTGAGTTGGCTACTCTTACTTTCACGACAAGTTCAGGTAAGATATCGATTTCCATAGAACCAATCGTTTTACCATAAGAAGCTGCAGATAGAGGACTATTGACATCTAAAGCAACTGTTTTTCGAGGAGGAGACGTCAGACAACTAGGCACCGGAGATTTAGAGGCAGTGCGTTTACTAGGGCTTGATGTATCAGAATCTTCTCTAAGACTCTTTCCAAGGCCAAATGGCAGAGTTCCCTCCTCATTCTCTGTCATGGAAGCATCGCCATCATCAGAGTCGTTGTACATAAAAGGAGGGTTTCTTATGTAGTTTGGAACAATCGGAAGACTTTCTGTAGTTGCTACCTCTTCGTCGTCAATAGGACCAATAATTTCTTTGATTTCTTCGCTGTTAGTAAGGGCAGCAGCTGTCTCTCCTTTCTTCGTTTTGGATGCTGTCACTGCACCTTCCTTTAGAAGCAGCTCAACTATCTTCTTGTATCCTCTTTTAGCTGCCCAGTGCAATGGCGTCCATCCATTCATTTGATTAGCTGCATTAACATTAACACCTTTACCTAAAAGTGCTTTCACTTTTTGCTCGTCGCCCATACAACAGGCTTCTCTTAATTTTTCTTCAAGCAACTTTGACTTGTCCTCCATCTTTGCCGCCATGTTGACCGTCTTAACTCTAACATCATTAGAAAGCGGTTTACAATTGGTCAATATTTCAACTCTATCCAATCAGCCCTTTCTAAACAAAGATCTAAAGCTGAATACATCAAACGACATTAAGATAGTGCAACCGCTGTCCAACGACACGTGGCTCATTGGAAAGCAAAATGGCGGCAAGAAGAGCCCGGTTTCAAGAACAAAGTGGTGGTTCTCCAGGCTTGGGCCCAGGAGGCAGTAAGGACACATTAACGTAAGTGAATTTGATATAAAGCGTTGTGCATTTTCTTTTTTTACTTGATTACATGTCTAAAACGGAAGTCAAATCATGAATTTAGCGTTGTTAAGCTTCAATACTATCACGTGATTAACTTGTGTGTATCAGTCTTCAGTGTTTTCTTGCTCTTTAGCTGTAAAATCCGTGACGTCTTTCTCTTTTCAATGGTTTACTTCATTAAAACCAAAAACCATATTATTTTAGATTACTGTACATTGGTGCTGGGTCTGCTTTCACGTGACGTCAAAGCAGCTCAATTTTGAGGACAAAACAAAAGAATTTAAATCTCCTGAGAATAGGCCATATGCACTAACAGGTCACGTGACCCTATCTCCCCTAAATCAAGCAGCACCGTCAAAATGAACGCCAGAAATAGAAAGAGCACCTCGATATTAGTAAAAGTGCAAATTTTCAGCTCCTAAGATGTAATACAAGAGAAATGACAGTAAATTTAAGATTGGATTTTTTCTTAAGATTCGTTCGGAAAAGCGCCTTGGATGGCACGAGCTTGCCATCCAACGCGTTTTTCCGAACGAATCTTAAGAAAATATCCAATCTTAAATTTACTGTCATTTTTTCTCTTATTCACCTTATAAACTAAAACTTTGCACTTTTACTAATATCGAGGTGCTCTTTCACTTTTTGGAGTTCATTTTGATGTGCTGCTTGATTTAGGGGAGATAGGGTCACGTGACCTGTTAGTGCATATGGCCTATTGGAACCTATTGTTTTGTCCTCCAAATTGAGCTGCATTCCAAGATGCTGCAAGTGGTCTAATTCAGCGAGTCTTTATGCCCAATGAGGAAGGTGGAAGGGGTATTGAGTTATATAAGTGAGGTAAAGGTGCAAGGCCTTTTTTTGTTTAAAATTTTTGAAACCTGACTTTTCTTGAGATGTGAATTTTTGGGTGGACACTTATTCACTCCTGACCCCTCACCAATTAAGGTATCTAATTACCCTCTCCCGCACATACATCCATAAATGATACAGTGATCGACTCTTGAGGGACTCAATCCAAGTTTGAAGCGAATGCTTAAGTTTTAATTCTGGATTAGGCCATCCTAATATTTATTTTCATTTCCCGTTGTTGCCCTGGGTCTTGTACAGGTGTGTTGGTCGGTCAGAAAAAATAATAAAAATTATAAAATAAAAACAATTAAAATGGGAAGACAGTGATTACGCATGAAGCATAGCTGTTTGATTGAGCTTGCAAAAGAAATGTCTACTCAATACAGTACCAAAACTTTGGAAGAAAATAATGTTTCCATGGTATTTTGGTGAAAAATTTGTAGGCTCAAATGAAAAATTTGAAACAAATTAAAGTTTCCCATAAAAAATCTGAAGAAATAATATTCAGGAACATACTTTATCGATATTGATCTTCAAGAAACAATTGAATGAGTTTGATGAGGTAATATTGAGCTGTGCAGTACAGTAGAATGTATTGTAGAGCTAACGCAGTGCATTTGCAGATCATGCTCTAATTGACACTCTTCAAGGTGCGGTTGGACATATCATGTACAGTACTATTCCTTCAAAAACCAGCAGCACCGATCAATGAACTGTGTTCTCATTGGACACTGTAGTCCCTCTCAGTCATGTGAAACAGTAAGGCTGGTATAGGAGACGCCTGTGGGGAGTCTGCAGAACCTAAAAAAAGACAGAATCCCAGAAACTCAATACATGTGAATAGCTAAACTTACTCCCATTTATCAGATGAGAAACGGGATAAAGAGAGTTGTGTTAGTAAGAGTTTTGATATTGTTATCTCACTCTGTTCAGTATTTATATCCTGGCTTACATTTTTTTAATTTTATTCCTGATTTCTGAAAAATTAGGGTTGGTCAGGTAATGGGAAACAAAAATAACTATGAGGATGGCCTTACTTACTGCAGAGCTCTAATCAGACTTGTAGGCACTCATGCCAGGGCTATTGTCATAATTTGACCATTAATGGTATATTTGTGATATATTTTTATAGTGATAGCAAATACAATCATCAATCAAGTAAAGGTGTTTGGTGTCCCAAACCATATACCATCTTCAAGCTCCTTCTTTCAGCAAGATTTTGTTCAGCCTTCTTAAGTAACATATCTGACTGTGATGAGACATTTAACTACTGGGAACCCGTAAGTTTCACAGTCAGAATTGGTGAATTTAATTGTCCTTTCATAAGCAGAAGATTGAAATGCAGGTCAAAAAACCAGTAAAGAACTGAATAATATATTTTAGGCAGGCGCCGTTCATGTCCTCTGACTGTAATGTTTATTCAGTCATTGTTATTCTCTAAGTTTTGTTACAATCAACACAACAGTTTACATGTAGACATGTTTATAACTCATGGATTGGTTTAATCTACTAGTTACATGTAGTTTGGTGTGTGTTTGTTTGGATAGTGGGAGGAAGGGGTTTCCTGTGTTTATAAGGTGTTATTTATTGGAAGGAAGGAAGCCAAATAAAATTAATACAGGAAGCCCAAAACAAAAACAAAAACAAAGAAAAAAAATTAAAAAAAGCAAAACTAAAGGGCTATGGAAGACTATAGACTGAAGTAAAATATTCCCCCCCCCCAAAAAAAAAGAAAAGAAAAAAAAATCAAATTAATCAGTATTTCCTCTATGTGAAAGAATGGCGTGTTAGAATTTCACTTCGAGATCTTGTAACTTAGCTGAAGATGAGTGGTGGATACCCCTCCAAATATCAAAGTAAAAGCATCTACAAAATGTTATCACTTCTCGGATTTTCCTTTAACATTTTGTTTTTACATGGTATGTAAATATCATGTCTATGTTACAACAGTCTATGTAGTACATGTATAAACTGCATAGAAGCAGTCTGTACTAAAAATGAAGCTAATGATAATGATTAATTTCTTGTAGACACATTACCTGTTGTATGGTACAGGATTCCAGACCTGGGAATATTCTCCTCAGTTTGCAATAAGGTCATATGGTTATCTTTTATTGAATGCCATCCCTGGTTTTATACAAGTCTATCTTTTCAAGGCCAATAAGGTATTTCATTGCTTGTTCATGACTTTTGATTAAAAGTAAAAGTTGATCAAAATTTGGTGTACTGATCAACCTCAGAAACACATAAGGGAGTTGAAACGTGTAACACAGGTTCCATGCTCCAGAATATTCAAATTATGCAAATAAGGTGTCAAGGCGCTTTTTGACCATATTTGGAAAATGAAAACTTGGCCAAAAATATATTTTGTAGCTTTTATTTGCAATTTTTCGGTCATTATTAAAGTATATTTTGCATTTTTTATGACTTTGGACATCCTAAAGTGCAACTTCGTACTCTGTAAAGGAAGTTTACGATCAGCTCAAATTGTTGAGTTCTCAAGGCAAACAGTAAGTGGATTTACAAAGCATTTTATTGCTCTTTCAGCTACTTTAAACCACATTCAGAACAAATAAATAAACGACGTATTTAGTTTCTACCTAAGTGCTTCTATTTATTTGAATTTTTTTTAATAATCACTGTCTGTTTACAAGTATAAAATCTCTGTAAAATTACTTCACATTCGAGGTTACGATTCAAGCGTTTCCTTACCAGAAAATTGCCCTGGCACGGGCTCCGAGTCTTCACAATTTAGTCAGTTACCTTGAAATAAAATTCTGTTTCATTTGGAACATGATTTGATCACTATAAGCTGCTGGAAAGTGAGCAACATGTAGATGGGGAAATTGTTCTGCCATTTTTGAAGGTCATATCATTACCAAATATGGTCATAAAATGCTTGTTTTGCTCATTTGAATATTCCGGAGCATGGAACCAAAGAAATGTATTGTAGTTACACGTTTTAACCCCTTATGTGTTTCTGTCAACCTGCAATAATCATTGATCACTTAAAGTTTGCAAGTTTTAATCTTAAACTCCCACAGGGAGAGGTAACAACAATCATAGAGCAGTGTTAGTACTAATGCTATGTGGAATAGCATTGTCAGGAACCCAGCGGTATTATTGTCACTCATTTCTTGCTTCCAGAAAAAATTCCCCAGGGAACATTGTCTATTGGAACTTGTGCTGGAAGTAAAGTTTTCTCTTACTTTAGGTCAACCAATCAGCATCCAGTATTTATAGAGAAATTACCATAACCGTTACATGTGCACCATTATTATTATAATAAATATGGGTCTTCTTGGTTTTAAAGGATGTATCGTTTTCTGAGTTCAAGTTCTTTGTATTGCAGGGCATTGTTTTGTTCAAAGTTCTTTGTTCTCGGCTATTGTTTTATTGTCTTCATGCCTCAGGTGCCCAGGAAAGAGCCATAAATGTTTACTTTGGAACAAGTTCTAACAAACAACATTCCCTGGAGTAGTTTTTCTGGAAGCAAGAAACAAGTGACATAATAATCCCCCTGGGCATTGTGTGAAATAACCAAAACATCTCAATTATCAAAAACATTTCTGCTCTGAGTCCAGAATTGTCCACTTTGTAGCATGAATCCAGAGCATGGAAATAACATTTTTCATGAGTCAGAGGAAGATATACTAACTAACTAAGAGAAATTAGTGTAATTCAGTTGTATTACTACTTAAGGATGGAGGATCCCTGTATTTTAGTTGCATTATATTTTCTCCAAGTATCATAATACATAAAACCAATTTCGTATGACTGTGAATTTGGTATCTAATGGTCATCACACAATACGATTATGGCAGAGTTTTCAAAAATGTTTTTGTAGACATTACGTCATTGACCTAGAGTACATTGTGGTAAGTCCCACTCCTATGAAAACTCCTCCATGATAGTCTTTATCTTTTTCCTGTAGGTCTTGGTATTTTATTTTCTTCGTTTCATCCTGTCAATGGTGTGTGCTGGTTCAGAGGCATATTTTTACAGGTGAGTTATATTTATTTTTATGACATTCTTCATGGTAGAATTACTGTACATGTCATTAAATGAATTTAGATTTTAGAGAACCTAGAATGATTTGTACCCAGGAGTCATATAGTAGCTTGTAAAGAAGAATCATCTGGTTTTGAGTCACACGACTTTCATAATGGCCGCTGCTAATTAGCATAAATAGTGAAAAATTACTATTTCTGGAACTGTATCAATTTGAAATTATTAAGATTGTTGATTTTGATAATTTGTGCAATTTTCAAAACAAAACGTTAAATCCTTGACAAGATATGGGGATTTAAAATTCTGAAAATGCACCAAAACGAGGCTACCAAGGCTTTTGGTCAAAATTACATACAAATCTCTCTATTTTTGACAGCGCATAACTTTTTTGATATTGAACCAAAAGTGATAAAATTTTCAGAAAATATTTGTCTTGAAGTAATTTCTCACATAGCATTGATAATTTCTTGCACAAGGCCCTCATTTTCTCTACTGGAAAAAACTGAATTATGAAAGTGGTCTATAGGATCAGGGACTGACATTTTGGGAACTTTCATGGTTGTCATCATCATCAGAGTGAAACATAAATTATACAAAGTATATGTCATTGTCTGTCATACATGTATGTACATGGTATCGTCATTTGAAAGCTAGATTAAGACATATATGCAGTATTGCATATTAAATACTATGTACTATAGATATTGTATTTGGGGAACACTGATATGGTAGAACATTTACAAGCAAATTTTAGATTTGTCCATACATTGTCAACTTACTATATTAATATACTGTATTGTGTGGTTTGAAATTATTACTTTTGGTTTGAAAATTTTCAAATCAGTTTGATTTTTATTCTTATTCTTCCAGATAATTTTATGGTTATTAATGAATATCATACTTACCTATCTAATATAGATAATTCAAACCACAACGTACAGTTTTATATGCTAATAAGTTGATGTCTTTGTCCTGTTTTAGTGGAATCATTCAACGATTTGGCAGCCATGTAGCAAGACTGTCTGCATTGTTTACATTGTTTAGTACTGGAATGTTTATATCAGCTGCTGGTGGGTCTTTGAATTAAGAAATAAACAACTGTTTTCCGTGTTTGATAGCCTAATCAAAACATGCGTGATGTTGAGAGAACATGAGAGAGTATAGGGAGCCATAGACAAGGGCTTCACAGCTCTTGAGTGTTCTCCCAACATCACAAGACTCGCAGTGTTTTGATCAGGCTATCAAACATGGAAAAACAGTTTTTTAGTACTTCTTTTATAAAATAGCAAGCTCACAAATTTTTGAAAAATTTAAAAAGGTGATGTGAGCATGTTTGATACTCTCATGATCAATCATGGTTTTTGGCCAGTCAGAGTGCGTGTTATATAATTATAGTTATTTTATAATTAATTTTCTGGTTCTTCTAAAATTAGAAAAGGTTTATTGAATTGACCTGTGGTTTAAACTTGTATTCCCAGCTTTTCTTCCAAGTAGTTTTGCCATGTACATGGTGCTGTTGTCTTATGGAGGGTGGTTTCATGGTCATTACCCAGTAAGTTGTCAAATAATGTATACAGTGGAACCATACTTACTCCATTGGTTAACTAGAACTTTGAGCGCTTTCCTGGACAATTCCAATTTCCCCTCATTTGAACCACATTTTCATAATCATTTACTATTAGATAACTCAATACTTGGTTAACTGGAATTCCCTCCCTCAGTCCTGACAAAGGAGTAAGATATAGGGGGAAAAATCAGGTCATGAAAATTTGTGAATGATTAATTTGATTTTTGCAAAAAGTGTTTTTAATGAACCAGCACACATTGAAATTTGAAATATTGAAATATTGAAAATGAGCAAGAAAATGTCTGACCTGTTGGTGTGTAACAACTTGTGATCATGGAACTGGACCAAAATTCCTGGAAAAGATATGGAAATATCATGGCCCAATTTTGTTTTCTAGTTTCTTTGTAAGTATTAGCTATGCATGGCCCTGCTGATTTTACAATCATACTATGAACTCTGCTCTATTGTTGTATGATAATGATTTGTTGTTATAGGTTGCCATAGTATGCACTGCAGTAGGATCTTTGATTGGTTGGCCTTTTAGTGCTGTTTTGGGGTGAGCTCAAATTTAAATTTGCTTTAAGACAGTACTAATTTGAGTCTTAGTTGATTTATCAAATGAAACTCCTCAGAATTGACTCAGGACCAGAAAGAAGAACTAATAGCCAAGGAGTTGACACAATATATCATAGCATAGCTACAGTCTTAAGCGTGCTCTGATTGGCCAGAAAGCTAGGAACTATTTGCCCATGGACTGCACTGCGCGCACTATCTTCGTCATCGTCTTTTTCAAATCGTTCATTTTTAATAAGATGGCGACACATATAACGCATGCTCTGATTGGCTGAAAAATCTATGAACTATTTCCCCATAAGCTGCACGGCTCCATTTTTAACGTTCTAGGCTCTGTTATAAATCAATTAGACAACATAAAGCCATTTGTCCATTGCGTTATAGACGCACTTGAGAAAATATAAAGTTAGAACTCTTAACAAACTAGAGTTGCACTCGACTACGCCTCGTGTCACTCTTACATTTGTTAATTGTTCTTTATATTTTCTCTCGTGCATCTGTAATGCCATGGTTGCACTGCTTTCTGTTGTCTAATATTCCTATCAGAAAGGAATCCACTTTCTATGATCAGTGTGTACTCAACAACCATGACATATTCTTGGAGTCCATGGACACCATTTTAGACCATTTAAGAGAACTTGAAAATGTTATCAGAAAACATCCTTAGAATTGCACCATTTTTACTTATTTACAGGGTTCCCATAGCACTGGATATAGTGATACGGCAAAGACGACTGGGATACTTCATTGAATGGTGCATTATATCACTTATTGCGATTTTGGTATGTTGTCCTTTTTCTTACATTTTTTTCTAGGGAATAAATTCTACTCTACTCCAGTGATATCAATATATATATGCCACATTCAAAGGACTCAGTTGATTTACCTTGTATGTGACTTTGTAGAGTTTAATCACTGCTGCATAAATTGGACAATAGGCTAGGAATATAATTTATCTATTGTTAACATTTTTCAGGGACCATTAGTTTATATTGATTCACATTACTATGGTAAATTGGTTATAACACCCTTAAACATTGTAATGTATAATGTATTTGGCAAAGGAGGACCAGAACTTTATGGTAGGTTTAGATATTGTCTTTGTGAATGTTTATTTTAATGCCAAACGAACCCTGACAAACAATAGGCGTATAAGAATATTTTGTAAAACATTTATACCTATATTCTCCCAAAAATTAAGTGTGTTGAGACTGAGTCTTCTGTACCCCCAATTCAGATGCAAAAATACTGTGATAATTTTAACAACAACAACAACAACAAAACAAACAAACAAACAAAAAAGTATACTGCACTTGTATTTTGATTATAAATTAAACATTGTTTTTTAGGTGTTGAACCTTGGTCCTTCTATTTCATGAATGGATTCTTGAATTTCAACATAGTTTTTCCATTAGCACTCCTTGTATTGCCAATTTGGGTAAGTTCATAGTAGTAGTATTTTACTTGTATAAGGCAGATTTCATATGAGTGTGAAACATACTGTGGCTGTATCAGTGCCATGTTGTCTGTAAAAACATTCAAAATTCCTGCCGTAACTATGCTGTGACTGTGCAGTGTAATTTTTATAGTCATAGGAAATCTACCTTAGTACATAATGTTGTAAAGTTGATTGATCTAATTAATAACGGTAATTTATCTGAGTGGAGTGCAACTTGTATAGGAAATCGCATGTACGTGAGTGTGATTTGGGATTTATGGGCATACATGTACACTGTAAATTATGCTTTGAAAGAAATCAAAATTGTATTCATGAGCCATAGGGAGGGAGGGGGCAAAGTCATATGCATGACCTGATGCAAAATTAACATTAATTTTTTTATTAATTTAACATTTTTTTACTCTCTTTATTTTTTTAAAATATTTCTCAGAAAAAAAATGGGGACTCATGTGGGTGTTATGGCCCTGTTTGTTTTTAGTAGTAAGAATTGTTTGATTGCTTTTAAATTTCATTACAATATCTTTGTAATGCTTTATGTTTCAGGGGTTAGTTAAGCTTCTGGTGAATGAGAAACTTGAAAGAAAATGTAGGTCAAATGTAATGCAGAAATAGACAAGAAAATGGCCTAAGTGACCTGTGATTTTGTGACATGTTACAAATAGTCTTAAATGGTATCAAATGTGCTTGCCAAGGGACCACATATGTCACTTAGGCTGTCTTGATTAACACCCCTTCATTTTTTAACATCAAGATGAATTCTGTAACTATGTTTGTCTATTTAGTTCCATCATCCAGTCTTCCTGTGTGGCTACCAATGATTGGCTTGTACACATGGATTGCAATCTTCTTTACTAGACCACACAAGGTATACAGTCTACTGTGCATGTACTTTTCCTGTTCTTGAGTCAATTTGTACCATCTACTAAAAACAGAGAAAACTGTCAGTATTTAATAAAATGCGTCTGTGATGCTTATATGTAAGCTGCAGTGAGGGGGTTGTTTGGTGTGACTGATCAGACATCAATTCCAAGATCCAATCACTATAAAGCCTATTAAATGTCGTTTATTCTATTGTCCAAATGAAGGACACCAATGAAAAACGTTACTTTTGTGTGTTTAATGTGAAGGGCACCAGGGAAGTCTATTATTTGAGAAAATAAAGAAATTCTCAGAAATGTTACTGAAGCCATTTTAATAGTCAGCCCTTCAATTCGTTTCAGGCGTCAATATGTATGAATTTTTCTACTGCCCAGATTTTTTATTGTTTCATGTAACTGCTATTTTCAGGAAGAAAGATTTTTGTATCCAATTTACCCATTGTTCTCACTATTTGGTGCTGTGTCACTCTCTGAAATACAGGTACTGTATACATCTATCTCAATTACAACAAACTACATCATTTAACTTTGTATATATCAAAATTTGCAGCTAGTTACGTGATTTCAGATCTCAGATACAGATTTCCAACCCTCAAAGTTTTTTTAATAGGTGTACAGTGCAACTTCTCAGTATGGACATCTCTACAATATACAGACACCTTCATAAATATTATGGAGGACAGATCTTTTGATCCCGGCAAAACCTCCATACATTTTTTGTTAAAAATACCTCTCTCTATTACAAACACCTAATCTCAGCCCTAGATGAATTCATACAAATTCTACCTCTTTATTACGGACAGTGTGGATCTTTCTGACATCTTGTAAGTTGAAATATCGCTCAGACTGAAATACCAGTGCTCTCAGCCAATCAAATTGCATAAATTTCTTAGGTTATATTATTAATAATGGTAATTAAACTGAGTGGAGTGCAATTTGGGCCGAAATCATACAAGTGATTACAAAATTGCACGACACGAAGTTTAATTACCACTTAATTATATCCATTTTGAAATCTCAACTTTATAAAAGACACTGATAATAAAAGACACTGTTTTGGGATTGGTTGGAAAAAAAGATGATACCATAAGCCCAACCTCTTTAGTACGGACACCTCTATAATACAGACACTCTTTAGTACGGACACCTCTATAATACAGACACTCTTTAGTACGGACACCTCTATAATACAGACACTCTTTAGTACGGACACCTCTATAATACAGACACTCTTTAGTACGGACACCTCTATAATACAGACACTCTTTAATATGGACACCTCTATAATACAGACACTCTTTAGTACGGACACCTCTATAATACAGACTCTTTAGTATGGACACCTCTATAATACAGACACTCTTTAGTACGGACACCTATAATACAGGCACTCTTTAGTACTGACACCTCTATAATACAGACACTCTTTAGTACGGACACCTCTATAATACAGACACTCTTTAGTACGGACACCTCTATAATACAGACACTCTTTAGTACGGACACCTCTATAATACAGTCACTCTTTAGTACGGACACCTCTATAATACAGACACTCTTTAGTACGGACACCTCTATAATACAGACACTCTTTAGTACGGACACCTCTATAATACAGACACTCTTTAGTATGGACACCTCTATAATACAGTCACTCTTTAGTACGGACACCTCTATAATACCGACACTCTTTAGTACGGACACCTCTATAATACAGACACTCTTTAGTACGGACACCTCTATATTACAGACACTCTTTAGTACGGACACCTCTATAATACAGACACTCTTTAGTATGGACACCTATAATACAGACACTCTTTAGTATGGACACCTCTATAATACAGTCACTCTTTAGTACGGACACCTCTATAATACCGACACTCTTTAGTACGGACACCTCTATAATACAGACACTCTTTAGTACGGACACCTCTATATTACAGACACTCTTTAGTACGGACACCTCTATAATACAGACACTCTTTAGTACGGACACCTATAATACAGACACTCTTTAGTATGGACACCTATAATACAGACACTCTTTAGTATGGACACCTCTATAATACAGACACTCTTTAGTATGGACACTTCTATAATACAGACACTCTTTAATATGGACACCTCTATAATACAGTCACTCTTTAGTATGGACACCTCTATAATACAGACACTCTTTAGTACGGACACCTCTATAATACAGACACTCTTTAGTACGGACACCTCTATAATACAGACACTCTTTAGTACGGACACCTCTATAATACAGACACTCTTTAGTACGGACACCTCTATAATACAGACACTCTTTAGTACGGACACTTCTATAATACAGACACTTTTCTCTGGCCCTTTGGTGTCCGTATTAGAATGGTATGTTGTATTTATTTAGCAAAAGAGCCATTTCTGACTTTTTATGTCCATACTTGTACAAATCTCTGTGTATAAGTCATGTAATTAACAAAATTCCTTGATAACTCATGAGTACAGAGCTTTTGATGTGTCCAATTGTCATGTGATGGTTTTCCTCAATTAACAATCAATTAAAGGCAGCGAAAGTATGGTCCCATTTTTCTGGGTCATTTATTTCTCCACAAGTTAGCTAACAGAAAATGTTTTTCCATTTCAGAGACTTTATCATAATTTATTCAAAAAAGCTGAAAAACAGCATTTCTCTGCATCATCTGCTTGGCTTGTTATTGTTCTTGGTGTGCTATACTCTCTATTGTCCCTATCAAGATCAAGTGCTCTGTTTTATGGTACAATGCATTTTTTATACAATAATACATAGATTGATTTCACTTCGCAATCAGTAAGTTTATAAATAGGAAAAAGTAAAGATGAGGATATCGGTTAGTGTATGTGTACTTTTACCTGATGTACACCAAGGTATACAGATGAAAAAAGTCAAAAGATTATATTAGAAACACAACAAGAATGCTCTCAAAGAAAATAAGAAATACTAATGTTATCAGTCTTATCAAACTAGCATGTAAATATGTGTTTTTTCATAACTCTAAGAGTTATTACACTTGATATACCGCGATTGTTTAAAAATGTGAAAAAATAATGGAAGTCATGTGGGCATCTGAAATTCTTCACTGTCATAACTAGTGGATTTTAGAAGACCACCCACAAACCACACTTTCTTCTAAATGTACAGACAACTGTTTCTGACTGTATTCTTTGTTACCAGGCTACCATGCACCACTTGATTTATACCTGGAAATAAACCACATGACAGATAGTATTGACAACTACATAAGTCCTAAACAAAAGCAAATCAATGTTTGTGTTGGCAAGGAATGGTACAGATTTCCAAGTAGTTTCTTTTTACCAACCGATAGGTAAGACATCTGAAAATCATATGCTGTCGATACGGACGCCTCTATAATACAGACACCTATAATACATACACCTCTATAATACGAACACCTCTATAATACAGACACTTCTATATTATGGACAGGCCTCTAGGTCCCGGCAAAATCCTCTACATACTCTTTGTCAAGATTACGTACTCTCTATTACAGACAACGGACATTCTGTCAGCCCAAGATGGCAAAACTCATATAAATTCTACCTCTTTATTGCGGACAGTATGTACTTTACAGCCATCTTGTAAGCTGAAATATTTTACGATTGTAAAAGAGTAATATAAGAAAGTAGTAATGCATGCACAGAGAACATACTTGAAATCCAATACCATTCGGCTAACTCAGACCCCAGCAAACTCGAACCATGTTCCGTTTCACTTCGGAGTTCTAAGGGTTCTACGGGTGAGCACGAAGCCCTCTTAAAGCGCAGCGGTGATTGAATCAAGTTTGAAAGGCAAAGCTGCTACTACACTACAGGGCCAATAGTAATTGGCTGTTGTGGTGTCCCTGCTTTCTGATCATAGGAAGGAAATATTCAATCCACTAATCCATATTCCTTAGCCCACTTGTGTCTCGTAATGCAGTCTTCTTAGTGTTAGTATTTCAAAAAGGAAAATACATTATGAATCATGTCAATTAGTTAAAGTGCCCCAAATGCCTGATATTGTGAACAAACCTTGAATGTCTCGCAAAATTAGAACAAATATTTCAATTTAAATATTTTAAAAATTTGCGATAGGGATTTGAGAAAAACAAAAAGAATATTTAATTTGTGCACCTTCGGTTCGGAATCTGGCAATTTATTTCATTTATAGTTCATTACAACCGGCTGACCGAACGACCGACCGGTAAACAAACAAGCAAATAAACAAACAAACAATAAAACCAGTAGTAAATATCTTTAATTTGTCTGTCAACGTAACAGCTATTAGTGTTTGCCTTTGTCCTTCTATTATCATGCATGGTATTATTATATATCTCACATGCAAAAATATTACCTGCTAATATACCAGTTTATTCAACTTTTTATTTCACTATATATCTAAATTGTTTGCCGTAAAGACTTCTACAACGGCGCTTTTGACACAATAACAAATCGTGTATTTTTTCAAACGCATCAGGTCAAATAGAACATAAAAATATATTGAATTTCAATAAACTTACCAAGGGCACTAGGACATAGTCGGTGTGTGTGTATGCACTAGTCGAAGTAAACCCCTACCCCCACCCCCAACCAGGGACAGGCTTTGAAATGCGTCTATATCTGATTTGGATTTGAGGCCAGTAACCACATGTCCTCATAGAGGTCTATTTTTACATTTTGTGGAGTAGCGCAGTGTTTACGCTTGAGGGTTCTACATGGTATTTCATGGTATTTTCAACGCCAATTTCTTGTCTTCGCTCTAAGAACTACCCATGATAATTTCAATGTCATTACTTCATTTTGCAGGTGGCGTTTACAGTTTATCGAGTCAGATTTCAGAGCACAGCTACCCAAACCCTATGGTCCTGGAAAAAACGGGACCTACATCATACCAACCGATATGAATGATATTAACAAAGAGGAACCATCTAGATATGTAAGTCAATAGAACTAGTGAAAATATGTGGGTGTTTGCATGACAGTAGAATCATCCTAGTACTAGGATCATCCTAGCAGGCGAATCATCCTACCTGCTGTTCGTTTCAGTACCCGAAGTGAAAACACAAATTTCCATGTAAACAGAATGCAGTAAATGTATAGCAGGTAGGATGATTCGCCTACTGGGGTGATCCTTAGTCGATCACTTAGTCGTGTCTTAGACTGAAAGTATCATTTATATGGAGACGACTGTGTCTTATAAAAGTCGTGTGTAAGGTAAGTCGTGTGTAATGTAAGACGTGCGTAAGGTAAGACGTGCGTAAGGTAAGTCGTATGTAAGGTAAGTCGTGTGTAAGGTAAGTCGTATGTAAGGTAAGTCGTGTGTAAGGTAAGTCGTATGTAAGGTAAGTCGTGTGTAAGGTAAGTCGTATGTAAGGTAAGTCGTGTGTAAGGTAAGTCGTATGTAAGGTAAGTCGTGTGTAAGGTAAGTCGTGTGTAATGTAAGACGTGCGTAAGGTAAGACGTGCGTAAGGTAAGTCGTATGTAAGGTAAGTCGTGTGTAAGGTAAGACGTGTGTAAGGTAAGACGTGTGTAAGGTAAGACGTGTGTAAGGTAAGACGTGTGTAAGGTAAGACGTGTGTAAGGTAAGTCGTATGTAAGGTAAGTCGTGTGTAAGGTAAGACGTGTGTAAGGTAAGACGTGTGTAAGGTAAGACGTGTGTAAGGTAAGACGTATGTAAGGTAAGACGTGTGTAAGGTAAGACGTGTGTAAGGTAAGACGTGTGTAAGGTAAGACGTGTGTAAGGTAAGACGTGTGTAAGGTAAGACGTGTGTAAGGTAAGACGTGTGTAAGGTAAGACGTGTGTAAGGTAAGACGTGTGTAAGGTAAGACGTGTGTAAGGTAAGACCTTTGTAAGGTAAGACTTATTCTCGCTCATAAACATAATCGGCCTAATATGCAAGATACATTGATCACCCCAACCCCCCTAAATCGGAAATCTCTCAGTTCCACCTTTGAGAGGTTTCGCCATGACAAAGTATGCAGAAAGTGCAGGTTCGGAAAAATAGTGTAAACCATGCAAAGGTCGTCTTTGGAAAGTAGGGTTTATTCTAGAATTGGCCCATTACTCCCACCTCTGACGGTAGGGTGGGGAGGGTAGGGATATTAACTGTTCTTAATGGCAGATGTTTCCGTCTTGTTGTGTGGACTTCACTGTACTGTGCACTATTTCAGTTAGTATAGTTTTAATTACTCACTATCTTGTGTCTTATCAGGTTCATGTGAGCAAATGTGACTTCCTGGTCGATATGGATACAGGCAGACAAACTCCAAGGGAGCCAAACTATTCAACTTTGAAAAATCGCTGGGCTACTATAGCAACTAGACTATTCCTAAATGCGGAGCGGTAAGGAACCTATAGTCTAACAAAGTAGCTTTTGTAGTATAATTATGAAATAGTGCGTGTCTCAACGTTTTTGTCTTGCCCATTGCAAACATTTGGACACAGTACAGCATAGCCAGGCAAGGATTTTTCACAAACATGCGTAAGCTGCTTTGACGAAAATACATTTCAGCCCTGCTATTTTCTATTAGTATTTACGATTAACAATAGTATCTAACAAAGTAACAACAACAAAGATCTGAGGGAACTGGTTCTGAGTAATATAATAGCGAACTGGACTCGTCTTTGTATCACCATAACATCAAAGCGTCCCCAACTAGTTTACTGACTATTATCTTTGGCACTGCATCCACTAAACAATGTGTCTTTCTCTTTGTTGCAGCTCACATCGGCTACTAAGAGCGTTCTACGTGCCTTTTGTCTCGGAACGGTTTACTGTTTACAACAATTATAATTTACTTTGGTCTTTAAAACATAAAAATAAACGAAATCAGCATACAGAAAATTCTACCAATCAAAGAAAAAGAACTCAATAATGTAGATAACTATTTTTTAGTCTTTAAATAAAAAGAATTGTTATACGTGAGTCGAGACGTTATCTCGCGCATACCATGTATGGTGTAAGGGTTAAGGACGGTGCCCTCTATTGTCTACCAATATACTTCATGTTAATATGCCATATACTCACCTCAATATTTATTTACTGTAGGCACTTCGCATGCTGATCATAGTGCGTACTTATCCATGCTACTACGTCCTAACCCATCTTAGGAGGTCTTTGTCCATCCCAGTGCCTTATCCATCCTAGTGTGTCCTTATTCATAATTGTACGTCCTAACCCATCCTAGTACGTCCTTATCCATCCTAGTGCATCCTTATCCATCCTTGTATGTCCTAACCCATCTTAGTAAGTCCCTACCCATCCTAGTACGTCCTTATCCAACCTAGTACGTCCTTATCCATACTAGTACGTCCTTATCCATCCTAGTTTGTCCTTCTCCTTCATAGTACGTCCTTATCCATCCTTTTGCGTCCTTATCAAAACTAGTCCGTCCTTGTCCATCCTAGTACATCCTCATCGGATCTCTCAAGGATTCTGGTCTTCGTATTACGTTCCAGTAAACGAGATACGTTTTTTTAAACGTCGCACCTTTAGACCATCCCCTAAGATCGTGCATCAATCGAGGGTCGATATGGCAGATCGAGTTCCTAATCGTATCATCGAGGGTAGTATTTTGCAATCGAGGGTAGTGTTTTTGCAATCGAGGGTGGTTTCAATTCAAAAAGGGAAAAGAGATGAAAAAAAAAAAGCAAAAATGAACGAAAAAAAAAAAAAACACTAGAAATATCTCCTCAGAATTGTTTATCTCGCTATTTCATTACCACTTTATTATTTATTTGTTATTCATTTAAAAGTTACTTAAAAATTAATTACAAGGCTATAATAATAATAATGATGATGTGATGATGATGATGATGATGATACTACTACTAATAACAATGTGCGCATTTAATTTGATTATATTTGAATCTTAAAATTGCGCATTTATAAGTGATAAACTTCTGATTGGTTAAGAACGTAAAAACAATGCCCTTCATTCATCACCTTTGAGCGAACGCAAGCCAGGAACTTTAGGAATGCAAGATGGCCGACTACAAAGAAAATAGCTTTCAGAGATAGGCTTTTCCTGTAGCCTGTGTACAGCCGTTTCCCACCCCTCCCCCGCCTACGGGGAAAAACGGGGAGGGAACGTCTGTGAAACGGCGTTCTTAATCGTGTTCCAGGTCATAAATTTGCATATGTAATTAGTTATTTACATACAGAGAAAATGAAGATTTTCGAAGAAATAATGAATTATAATAGCGGGTTTACAAACCTTTATTTGAGTCTTTTAAATCTTTATAAACACTGAGTTAGTGACCAGAGCAGAGAGAAATGTAAGAGAAATAGTTTATTGTTTTGTTCAGTGCCGAAGACACTGAATGTCGGCAGACCGTCAGTTGTCGAGTCCAATCGACCCTGAACCTCGCTAAAAAAGTCCTGAAAATGTCATGTAATCAAAGCAGTCAAATCATGTTTTATACACTTTTACTGCTGTGTACTTACTGAATATTCTGATGACTATTTTTACTCTAGATTTTGGTCCGATTCGAATGACATGCCTACAAAGCCGTCGGGTTTCATACAGACTTCGGCTTTTGATAGATTTAATTAAGAACAAAATAGAAGCCTTTGACACCCAGGAGTGAAATTGCCATGTCCAGGAATGTTTTCCTTGATATGTTTTCGATGTAAATAGAGAATTAAGCAGTAAAACGGTGTTTGCTTTAGTTCGTTGAAATGGGGGTTCGTTGAAATTCGATCGGCAAAACGATAACAACCAATCAGATTTGTCCTCAAAATCTTGAGAACCTCACGTGACCACGGAACACGATTAAGAACGCCGTTTCACAGACGTTCCCTCCCCGTTTTTCCCCGTAGGGGGGGAGGGGTGGTAAACGGCTGTACACAGGCTACTTTTCCTGCAGTAGAACAATGTAATTTGGAGCTTTTAACTCGAGATATACCTATATACTTATAAGAGCTTCAGAATGGGCTGTTATTTTGAGCTTCATCTCCAATACTTTGACCAAATATCGAACTCTAAATGGAGTACTTGAAAGCCGAGGCCCTCGCGATAACGACTATTTCCTATGAGCTGGGAATTTACGAATTTCTCATCCTACATGTTGCTAAACGAACATACATAGAAGCAAGTCAATTATATTCCTCATTCAAGCATTCAAGAGATCTTGAGAGGTTTTTGTACTGAATTTTAATTTAATATCGGAATGGCATGAAACTAGATTCCGTTGACCTTGTATTTCGCGTTTGGTCACGTAACGTCTTTCAGTATTCATATATAAAACATCCGAAACATGAACGAAAAAATACACGATTTGTTATTGTGTCAAATATGCCGTTGTAGAAGTCTTTACAGCAAACAATTGAGATATATAGTGAAACTAGACGCGTACACGTGCGTTCACTCGTGCCCTGGGAGCCCCTTTTAGCCGGAGAGGCTTCAATGACCGGCCCCGTCCGTACTCTTCCCCGAGCCGTTTCACGCATTCTTCACTTAACAGTAACATAATATAGACCTTTTTTGACCTTTTTAAAGAATATCTGATTAGTCAATTTGTCTGTCAGCAGCTTAGTGTTTGCCTTTATCCCAACATGCAAAAATATACCAGTTTATTCAACTTTTTATTTCACTATATATCTTAATTACTCGTGCCCAGGCCTTTAGGCCGGGAACGAGTTATAAACTGCAAACGTTTTTTTTTTTTTTTTTTTTTTTTTTCCTCTGTTCGTCCTGAGGGACTTCTGATTGGTTAAGAACGTAAAAACAATGCCCTTCATTCATCACCTTTGAGCGACAGCGAACGCAAGCCAGGAACTTTAGGAATGCAAGATGGCCGACTACAAAGAAAATAGCTTTCAGAGACGGGCTTTTCCTGCAGTAGAACAATGTAATTTGGAGCTTTTAACTCGAGAAATACCTATATACTTATAAGAGCTTCAGGATGGGCTGTTATTTTGAGCTTCATCTCCAATACTTTGACCAAATATCGAACTCTAAATGGAGTACTTGAAAGCCGAGGCCCTCGCGATAACGACTATTTCCTATGAGCTGGAAAACTACGAATTTCTCATCCTACATGTTGCTAAACGAACATACATAGAAGCAAGTCAATTATATTCCTCATTCAAGCATTCAAGAGATCTTGAGAAGTTTTTGTAGTGAATTTTAATTTAATATCGGAATGGCATGAAACTAGATTCCATTGACCTTGTATTTCGCGTTTGGTCACGTAACGTCTTTTATTCATATATATAACATCCGAAACATGAACGAAAAAATACACGATTTGTTATTGTGTCAAATATGCCGTTGTAGAAGTCTTTACAGCAAACAATTGAGATATATAGTGAAATAAGAAGTTGAATATAAAACTGGTATATTTTTGCATGTTGGAGATATCTAATACCTATGCATGATAATAGAAAGACAAAGGCACTAATAGCTGTTGACAGACAAACTAACTAATCAAGATATTTTTACTCGTGCCCAGGCCTTTAGGCCGGGAACGAGTTATAAACTGCAAAGGTTTTTTTTTTTACTCGTGCCCAGGCCTTTAGGCCGGGAACGAGTTATAAACTGCAAATGTTTTTTTTTTTTTTTTTTTTTTTCCCTGTGTTCGTCCTGAGGGACCTCTGATTGGTTAAGAACGTAAAAACAATGCCCTTCATTCATCACCTTTAAGCGACAGCGAACGCAAGCCAGGAACTTTAGGAATGCAAGATGGCCGACTTCAAAGAAAATAGCTTTCAGAGACGGGCTTTTCCTGCAGCAGAACAATGTAATTTGGAGCTTTTAACTCGAGATATACCTATATACTTATAAGAGCTTCAGAATGGGCTGTTATTTTGAGCTTCATCTCCAATACTTTGACCAAATATCGAACTCTAAATGGAGTACTTGAAAGCCGAGGCCCTCGCGATAACGACTATTTCCTGTGAGCTGGAAAACTACGAATTTCTCATCCTACATGTTGCTAAACGAACATACATAGAAGCAAGTCAATTATATTCCTCATTCAAGCATTCAAGAGATCTTGAGAGGTTTTTGTACTGAATTTTAATTTAATATCGGAATGGCATGAAACTTCGCGTTTGGTCACGTAACGTCTTTTATTCATATATATAACATCCGAAACATGAACGAAAAAATACACGATTTGTTATTGTGTCAAATATGCCGTTGTAGAAGTCTTTACAGCAAACAATTGAGATATATAGTGAAATAAGAAGTTGAATATAAAACTGGTATATTTTTGCATGTTGGAGATATCTAATACCTATGCATGATAATAGAAAGACAAAGGCACTAATAGCTGTTGACAGACAAACTGACTAATCAAGATATTTTTTAATTTAAGTTAGCCGATTCAAAAAAGGTCATTTGTTACGGTTAGCTATTTCCCGGAATGGTGAAGAATGCGTGAAACGGCTAGGGGAAGAGTACGAACGGAGCCGGTCATTGGAGCCTCCAGGGCTCCAGGGGCACGAGTGAACGCACGTGTGCGTCTAGTTTTAGTTTAAGTTAGCCGATTCAAAAAAGGTCATTTGTTACGGTTAGCTATTTCCCGGAATGGTGAAGAATGCGTGAAACGGCTAGGGGAAGAGTACGAACGGAGCCGGTCATTGGAGCCTCTCTTAAAAAGGGCTCCAGGCATAGGCACGAGTGAACGCACGTGTGCGTCTAGTTGTTTGCTGTTAAGACTTCTACAACGACGTTTTTGACACAATAACAAATCGTGTATTTTTTCGTTCATGTTTCGGATGTTTTATCCTGACCAAACGCATCAGGTCAAATAGAGCCTTGGTTCCATGAAAATATATAAATAAATTGTCTGGCCAGAATTGTGTTAAAATTCATTACAAAAACCTCTCAAGATCTCTTGAATGCTTGAATGAAAAATATAATTGACTTGCCTCTATATGCGTTCGTTTAGCAACATGTAGGGTGAGAAATTCGTAGATTTCCAGCTCAAAGGAATTGCTCCGAGTCGCGAGAGCTTCAGTTTTCAAGTACTCCATTGAGAGTTCGATATTTGGTCAAAGTATTGGAGATCAAGCTCAAAATAACAGCCCATTCTGAAGCTCTTATAAGTGTCTAGGTATATCTCGAGTTAAAAGCTCCATTTTCTATTGTCTCACTGCTGGAAAAGCCTGTCTCTGAAAGCTATTTTTTGGGCTGTCCGCCATCTTGCATTCCTAAAGTTCCTGACTGGCGTTCACTTCGAAGACCTTCGAAGAGTTCGCACTCGCTCAAAGGTGATGAACGAAGGGCATTGTTTCTTGCGCTCTTAACCAATCAGGAGCTTTAACACGTGACCGATTGCGCAAGAAAGGCCTCTTCTGGCGACGAACAGAGAGAGAGAAAAAAAAACAAGACGCACACGTGCGTTCACTCGTGCCCCGGGAGCCCTTCAGTGACCGGCCCCGTGCGTACTCTTCCCCGAGCCGTTTCACGCATTCTTCACTTAACCGTAACATAATAAAGACCTTTTTTGACCTTTTTAGAGAATATCTGATTAGTCAATTTGTCTGTCAGCAGCTTAGTGTTTGCCTTTATCCCAACATGCAACAATATACCAGTTTATTCAACTTTTTAATTCACTATATATCTCAATTGTTTGCTGTAAAGACTTCTACAACGACGTTTTTGACACAATAACAAATCGTGTATTTTTTCGGCGTTCATGTTTCAGATGTTTTATCTATTACGTGACCAAACGTATCAGGTCAAATAGAGCCTTGATTCCATGAAAATATATAAATAAATTGTCTGGCCAGAATTGTGTTAAAATTCATTACAAAAACGTCTCAAGATCTCTTGAATGCTTGAATGAAAAATATAATTGACTTGCCTCTATATGCGTTCGTTTAGCAACATGTAGGGTGAGAAATTCGTAGATTTCCAGCTCAAAGGAATTGTTACGAGTCGCGAGAGCTTCAGTTTTCAAGTACTCCATCGGAGTTCGATATTTGGTCAAAGTATTGGAGATCAAGCTCAAAATAACAGCCCATTCTGAAGCTCTTATAAGTGTCTAGGTATATCTCGAGTTAAAAGCTCCATTTTCTATTGTCTCACTACTGGAAAAGCCTGTCTCTGAAAGCCATTTTTTGGGCTGTCCGCCATCTTGCATTCCTAAAGTTCCTGACTGGCGTTCACTTCGAAGACCTTCGAAGAGTTCGCACTCGCTCAAAGGTGATGAATGAAAGGCATTGTTTCTTGCGCTCTTAACCAATCAGGAGCTTTAACACGCGACCGATTGCGCAAGAAAGGCCTCTTCTGGCGACGAAAAGAGAAAAAAAAAACATTTGCATTTTATAACTCGTTCCCGGCCTAAAGGCCTGGGCACGAGTAATAAGAAGTTGAATATAAAACTGGTATATTTTTGCATGTTGGAGATATCTAATACCTATGCATGATAATAGAAAGACAAAGACACTAATAGCTGTTGACAGACAAACTGACTAATCAAGATATTTTTAGTCGGGCTACCTGTGGTAGCGCGACTCTAGGTTTACCTTTCGATCCAAAGATCCTATCTATCAACGTCGGATATGGGCCATGAAAACGAGGCAGATCCCTAAGAGATCACCAGAGATCACCCAGAAGCCTTTATAGTCATGAAAAATGACAGAGGCTTCCTGTGGTCGGAAATCGTCGCGAGGGATTGAAAGTGATCAACATGGCCGACACAAGATCATTAATACGGATTTCTCAATTTTACCAGATTTTATCATGTTTTTGGATTGTCCAAGAACACAAACTCAAGACAGGATGGCAGTTTAATCAGTACTTGAAAACGATTCAACCTCTGACCTAGCTATAAACAATGTAAGATACATTTGTTCTACTCGATACTTCATCAATTTATCTCATAATTATAGCATATGGAAACTAGCCTAATTGACATTTAGTGAGTGCTGCCTAATATTGTTTTTCCTTATACAATAAACCGATTGCTCAAGGTTGTTCACTTCAGAAATCGAAACACGAAATGAAATGCATGATTACTACAGAATATGCAAAAAATATTTCCAAAGAACTGGAATGTATTTTGTTTTCAAATACCTCATTTTACATGTGACTACCATTAGCTTTTTCTGAAAATAGTAACAAACTATTACGTGACACCGGATTGCTGTCATCTTGTCTTTCACGCTGTTTATGCCCTTTGCCCTCTATTTGAAACTAAATCTTGATATTATACATTAGATCTGTCGTGAAGATGCGAAAAGCGCGAGGTGATTCAAGGCAATTTAAAGGCACCAGATGAACTATTTAAGCTATTATTTACCGTAATCATTAGAGTACACGCACTTAATCCGTGAAACAAATAGTACTAATTACTACTAATTACTAAATAGTAGATCTAATTAGAGATTTACTATTTTATGAATGAAAGAGACAACATGTAAAGATGCAAAACGTTTTATTAAAGTTTCCCACCACGTATAACACAAAATATTGAAATCAGACTCAATAAATACACTGTGCACACCATATATAATCACTCATGAGCAATCCGAAGTTATTTTCTTTATTTCAAATATACTAAATAAAGCACAATTATATTTTAAAAACAACACTTAAGACGGGCATTTGGACGAACGCGTTTACCACAGCTAGCAGCATATTTTCTTGTATTGCTCCTGGTGTCTTCTGGGCTAGTGCCTTGGCCAAACCAAACACCATCTCTATTGGATTGAGGTCATAGCTATAGGCGGGCAACATCACCAGTGTTATGTTCTTGGGGTAAAGAATTGCTGCTAAACTCGCCTCATTATGCACACTTGCATTATCCGCTACCAGGTAGCAATTGTTAGGAAGTAGAGGCAAAATTTGATACTCAATGACGTCGTTTACGAGCTCAATATTGAAACTACCCTGAACGGGTATGGCCATGAGAACTCCCTCTCGATAACCTATAGCACTTAAAACTGAACTACTTGATGTTTGTCTCTTATTCCGGTATGCTGGCAAAGCAAAACCACACTCGTTGTATCCATATTTGCGCTGATCGGTTTCTGACGAAAAAGAGCTTTCATCGAAGAAATAAACTAGCCTTGGATCAATAGCTTGTCGCCATTGGAAAAAGTTCTGTCGTTGTAGTTGAATATACGGTGTAAACCTTTCTATTGCTACAACAGTGCACTTCTTCCTCGTGATATGTGACTTCCTCAGTAGTTTTCGTATCCACGAACATGACGGTGTTTCTTGTGGTGTCAGACCAAAGTCGTCCACTACAAGCTGTTGTACTTCTTTTATGTACAGTGTCGGATAGAGCACCAGAATAGCCTCTACATATGTTTCCAACCAACAAGGTATTTCATTTGGTCGGGAATTCGCATGGAACTGAGGCAGCATTGTGGCCTTTTGCCGAAATACTTCCACGAGCTTTCTAACACTATTGTAGCTTACTTTACAGATGTAAGATGTGGCGTAATACGACCCAGAATTTATATAGGTGACAATGATTTCAATTCTCTTTTGCAGTGGATATGCAGTTCCATAGGAATAATGTCCCCCCTGACGGTTCACTCTCCACGACATCACGTTTACGTAAACTTTAAATATCTTTGGAACAACAGAAAAACAAAACACTTCTCTTCACCAAACGGAAAGCGCGAGAGTAAAAGCATAATTTTTTTTTATTCACAAGATTGATTTATTAGACACGAGCGTAATTTAAATGTGCCGCCCACTAAAAGACCAACCAATCAGAAAGCTGAATGCACTTGTCTAAATTAGGATATGGCGTGCGTTACGGAATGTGTCTAATTTAAATTGCCGCCCCCTGAACGGTCAGCCAATCAGAAGGCGAGAAGGCTGACTACTCGCGTGTTGTTTGATTCAAGAGTGCAAACATTCATTCACATGCATATGAAGTATGGAGCGGATAATAGGTCGTACGTGTGCAAAGTGCCGTTTACATGGCAAAATTGCTCCTTTACGTGGCCATAAAAAGGTTTGTCCTTACAAGGAATGCTCTTGCGACAAGTGTGCAAGTCACACTAAAGCTCGTCAGTGTCAAAATAATATCGATTTAACTCCACAATCCTTCCCGGCGTGTGCAAAACCTACGGTTAACACTGATGAGGTTCTTGCTATTGCAAACTACGAACAAGCAGGCCTAAAGACTTTAAAAGGTCTCACTGTCGAAGAGAAAAGAGTTGGTAAGCTTGATAATATAATTTACGCTCAATATAATGGCTCCAACATAATTGTTTTTTTTTTTGAAAAGTTTTAATTGTTTAACCACAGAACAAAAGAAGAAGCAGTTACAAAAGCACCGGGAGCTCTACAACAAGATCAACGACTATTCAAGAGACATTGTCAGTGCTGCGCCTGATCTTTCACCCCTTCAAGTCATGAAAACAGCTATACAGCTACATCAGTTAAAGCCTGTAAACGCTGCACAGTCCAAAGAACGTGTGTGCGTTATGCCCAGCCAACCTCCAGCATCTGGTCATGGCACTAGTATAGTTGAATTTGGCGCCCAGCTAGAGCACCTCGGCAATGTCTTACCAGATGTGGCAAGACCATACCTTGCTGCCATGCTAACACAAATGAAAGGCGATATTAATGCTGTAGTCAACCACGTGCTGAGTCAACAAGAAATTGAAGCTCATGACGAGTGTGATGACTATATGACAGTCGGTGAGGCTTGTCAAGCTGCCACAGCCGACGTGGACATGGCTAAAACCATCGCAGCGAAGACGACACTTTCGTCCACGTCTTTAAAGAAAATCCTCGCTGGCGTGCAGGAAAATGAACGGCTTGTCCAACCATCCGTGCCAGGTAAAATACTATCCTTCCATCGGCCGGAAAAGAATACCGTACCCGCATTTCTTGGTGAAAAGAAGAAAGACTGCATGCCGAAGGGCGTAATGCCGTTATGTTCTTCCTGTACTAAGCATATCCCGAGCGACGATTTTAATTTTTGTCCATACTGTGGAGCTCTTGTTAAGAAGAACTACCGTCGATTATAACATTTGATAGGTTCATAGATTTGGCCTTATTTCGTAGCATAGCGATTGTTAAAATAATTTTGTTCCAGTTGTATGAGACTGTAATACAATCATATCTTGTAGGCAGGCCGGGATAGAGTGATAGCTTGAAGGAAAAAAATGATGTACATAAACATTCAGTGTAGCGTTAAATAAAAATTACGTATTTTCATAGACAACCATATATGGTCTTAACGTATTTCGACCATTAAACTGAATCTACAAAGTTCAAACGTTATTTTAGTCGTTGATTATCATTAATAAAAATGTGTTGTGTTTTTGTTTTGAAAAGAAATCTCTTCATTTCTTCATATCATACATGAATAAAGTGTTGTTACAGTTTTTACGCATCACTAATTCCTTATATTGTCTAATTAGTATGTTCACACTTAGTAATAAATATTAATAATTATGTTTCACGGATTAAGTGCGTGCACTCTAGCCTTTTTGCTTTATCGTTATTTTCGAAGTCCGTGCGCTCTAAAACAAAGGGTGATAATGATTTTTCTCGTGGAATGCTTTTTTGTTTGTTCAAGAAGTAATTAATATGCACAAACCTACTGAATGCACGTTTTTGCCAAGAAAGCAATTAATTAATTGGTGTAACGGTTCGCGTGGTCAGCATGGATTCTTTCTACGGATTCCCAAACGCTCAGGTACAGTTCTCTTCTGGTTTAATCGTTCACACGACCTTCTCACCAGTACACACACATGCTGGAAACTAGACTAGAGTTTTGTCATGCCATGTAGACTAATAGACATACAACACTGGTGTTACATGCGTGCGGAACTTATTTCAGTTCACGCTGTCGACGGTATACAACCTTTTTTGAACGGATAAAAATTTAATACATTTATGTACGCAACCTGCTCAAATGTCATTGTTTTGGTGTTGTTTTTGCTTGGATCCTTCTGCGTTTTGCCTATAAGGTTTGTTATTCTGCAAGCTGCAGCTTTGATTGAGAAACTACTGCTCACGGGGTATAAATTTGTTCGTTATCTTCTGAAATCGCAGGCAAACAATGCTGTATATTTTCTTAGGGTTGTTTGCAGGATGTCGCGGGAAGCAACAGATTCTATGTCAAAGCATCAACGGAGGAAGACGGACTCATGTTAGAAGCAGCAAATCTCTACGGAAGGAATGATTACCTGAATATAATTCAGCACATCGAAAACAAAATGTTCAACCTACCGTTGGCAACACAAAAATTCTACATATCTGTTCGATTTGAGCAGAAAAGAGACAGAATATACAGACGATTGAAGAACTTGCTTGATTCTAGGTAAAACTAAAGATAACGGTGCAATGTAGTACCGTAAACTGAGTTCTTCAAAAAAAGGAAGGTGTTGATTTCCACAATTATTATTGTTTCCATTGCTAGGAAAACCATAGAGGACGAATGGGTCCCAGTTACAACTGCAGTTAGTACAGTACCAGCAGCTGCTCCATTCCCAAAAAGAACGGCGACATCACCAGCAATAAATGAAATCAGGAATCAGGATACTCGTTATTTATACCCCCAACAATCATTTTATACCCCCATGTCAGCTGTAAACCCTAGATCAATTGTAGAAGCTTCAAGAACAGCTGACATGAAAGACAAGGAGGAGAAGCGGAAAATAGAAGAGCTGCTAGTCGTTGAGGAAGAAGAAGATACTAATGGTCAGCCAAAGAAAAGGCAATGGTACATATACTCTTAAAGTTAGCTTCTCTGCGTTACTCACTGTTCTCGTGTGTATATTGTTTTCTTTGGGATGTGCTACAGCTTCATTCCCTCAAGGCCCGTTTATCATCCAACATGTTGGGCCAAGAAATGCTGCTTCAACATCAACCCCCATATAGTGTCCAAACACGAGTGCAACATTGTAGACCCAACATTGTTGGACGATGTTGGTCTAACATGTAATATTCATTTCCTTCTTTCCTCCCTTCCTTGTGTGTTTGACTTGGGTCGTAATGCTATATTCTTACATTTCAGTATGAAAGATCTGAGGAAAGAAAACCAAAAAATGATGAATGAAGCGCTCAAATCATTTCCATCGATGATGTCTTCCATGATGGAAATGATGGAAAGAGAGAGAAAAGAAGACCGCAAATTCAAAAGGTTCATGATGAAGCACCTGTCGGCAAAGGATTCAGATGACGAGTGAAATATTCTGAACTTTTGAAATCGTTTCAGTTATATTTTGTTTCAGTTTAATACGTGTAGTGATGTCAAAAAACCCGTGAAACAAAAATTAGCCTAGCATCAACTATTACACACTTTTGTTCTTGAATTAAAAGTGATCACACGCTATTACATTTTGTTTCACGGGTTCTTTAAAATCGCTCTCAATATATTCTGTGATGTATTTTCTTAATTTTGAGCAAGAGAGTTCCAAAATTCCAAGACCATTTTAATGATTGAAATTTACGGATTGGTGACAGCACGATAAGGCGCTTAAAATTATTTTTAGTAACCGAAAGGTGGACGCCATCACGAGCGTAGAGCTGTCAAACGATGGTTTTGATTTGGTGACTATCAACAGCTGACATCGGCGTGCGTGCGTTAAAAGCTGCGGCTACACGAGCAGTTTTTGCTTGCACAGGCGACGTGAATGGCGAAAATCGCGCGTGTAGTTGCTCTTGTACTGGCGACGTGACAACTATTTAATAAATCGCCAAAAGTGTCGCGAGAAATTCAACCAGTTGAAACTTTCTTGACGAAGTCGCAAACCTTGTACAAGGGTGGCTACACGTGCGATTTTCACCACTGATGATGTTTCAGAAAATCGGGTCGCCATTGTTTGACAGCTTTGAAGGCGCGGGATGGAGTCAACTTCCGCCTCCAACAATTTGCCTTCAGCGCCAAGATTATCGCGCGAACATCAAACCAAGTTTCTATCTCTTATACTTAGGGCTAGTTTTCAGTAGGGACATAAGCATAAGCATAAGCAACATACGTAGACTCAGTAGCGTACTGCTAATTAACGGTGCTTGTCTTTTCTCACACCTCAGTGATAAATGAAGTACTGAGTCTGCGTATGTTGCTTATGCTTATGTCGCTAGTGAGGACCAGGCTTAAGCGCAAGCAACATACGCAGATTCAGTACTGTATTTATCACCGAGGTGTGAGAAAAGACAAGCACCGCTAATGAGCAGTACGCTATTGAGTGTGTGAACCGCCCCTTAGTTATATATGGTCACTTAATTGTAAACATATTTGTGTCATATTAAATTCTATTTACAAATCTGCAAGAAATCTTTGCCTTCTCGTTGATAACGAGCAAACGGTTTCTATAATTACAGGTTGAAAAGCTCTTCTATGTCGATAGATATCAGTTGCTGAAGCAAAAACTTTCAACTCTCCTATGCTATGTTCTACTGTTGAGCGATAAAATGCCAGGTCGTTATTCATCATTTGACGTATAGGATGTCCTACAAGCCGGGGCGCTCTCCATGGTGTTATGAGAGGAGGAATGTCGGGAAACCCCCCGTCTGCCAGAAGCTTGCCCCATGCTGGAAACGGCAAAGGCCCCGCTCCACCAATTGCGGGAATTGTATGGTAAACTCCAGCGTCGTTCATGTGCCCTGGATAACTGAATGATAAAATGCAAGCACAATATGTTTAAATTGCACGGCTAGGTAGTTTTGCTTGCGCTTTTTATACCAGTTTTTCATTCCGTCACCATGCCTGACCATACATGATTACATTTATTCTCTATAAAAGAGAGGGATCATTACCCATCGCGGAAAGAAGCAAAGATAAATTACCACTACTACTAGAGTACAAACACTAAAAGTGTGCAATACTTTTCATTATTTAGTATCATAAAATACAAAGCGCGCACTCTGATTGGTGGAGAAGCATTCTCCATAACCCAACATAGCACGGAACGTTACCATGGTCTTGAATATTTAATAAAAGAAATAGAAAACTCGGCAGCAGTGCTATGTTGAGTTATGGAAACACTTAGGAATTGTAAGAAGACACTAGAAGTGCTTCTCCTAACACTTCTCGCGTCTTCTTACAGTTCCCGCGTGCTTCTATAACTCAACATAGCACGCTGCCTCGTTTTCTATTTCTACACTAAATGGCACTAATTAAACAATAGACAACAATAGAATTTGAGTAAATTAGAATTATTTAGTGCTATTTATGCTGAAAACTTTTAGTGTTTGTACTCTACTTACCCTGCTCTTAAAAAAAACAGGACGTCCATCTGCATCAACAATGATAATCGTAGCCAAAAAGTGCGTCTTTTTGTCTCCACGACAATATGTTGCTTGTCTGACAGAGGGCCTCCAAATTCTATGGATTGTGCAATCAAGAGCACCAAGTGCATTGGGAAAAGCATCCCAACTGTTCCTTAAGGCTACCCACTCTGCAACGTTCGGCCAGCTAATTTGATAATTTAAAGCGTACCAGAGTATCGGAATGATGTGATGAACTTCGTCGCTAACTGTTGTCACGCTTATTCGGAATAGAGCACAAACCAGTTCTTCCTTACAATACTGTCTCAGCCATATCAGTGCAAGTAACAGACGATTTCTAGGATTAAGTAAAGCGGGACGAATACGTCCTGGTGGACCTACTCGTTGCAATCTGGGGTCTCTTGGTTGGACAATCATATGATGTACGGCTTGGAAAAGGCCTTCAAACGTCTCCGGCGTTTCACCGGTGAGATGCCAAAATAAAGGAGGTACAACAACTATCTCAGACCAAACGTCATTTCCTGCACGTCTATGTCCATTAAAGTTTGGAAAAAGTCGTTCTAGAATGTCTACCTCCTCTTCGACACCTCCGCTAACAAGGAGGATAGTGGATAATATACTTAAATTTAGAATCACTTGTGCATGCACACGGTGAGGCTTTGGTCTCAAAGCATATGCGTAAATTATATTTTGCACACCAGTTGTATGGTACTGATCCGTAGTTAATGCATACAGCAACAATATTTCAAAAAAAATAAACAAATAGTGAAGGATATATTGGATAAACATTTTTCCAAATGATGAAACATCAGTTTAGACTACGCGACTTATACTGCGTGATGCTTAACGAACAAAGTGCGACATTTTAATGCGCGCGTGGAACAAAGAAAAACGCATTCCACGAGAAAAATCATTATCATCCATTGTTTTAGAGCGCACGGACTTCGAAAATAACGATAAAGCAAAAAGGTCTGATAACAAACATTCTCGACATCTCGTGCAGATATAACAAAAGAACTTTTAATTAATTATGGCACCTTGAATATTCATTGTTCAAGGCTCGTGGAATGTTTGTACCTAGTTGAGCGCTGAACATGTGATTTTAAAGGCTGCTTCACACTAGCATCGGATTCGGAATCGGAAGCAGAAAACAAAGGAAAAGACAAAAGAGTTAAGTCAAGCGTGTGACATAAGACATCGACATAAGCATCGCAAGAAGCATAAGATCAAGCATAAGCATAATCAAAGACAAAGGAAGGAACAAAGAAAAACACCTTTCTTTTGTATTCTAATCCCTAAATTCTTTGTTGTTTTCTTACGATTCCGATTCTGATTCCGACGCTAGTGTGAACCAGCCTTAAATGTAAGCACAAAATAAACTAAAAGGGATTTGTTTTCACTCCATGTTATGTTTTGCGTACTGCGTTTAGACATGTACTCACGGTTCTGACTACCGAGTATTCGATATGCTAATTTAGGCCCCGTAAACACATAGGACTATTGAAGTCCACACGAAAACGATGAACGTTACACGAAAACGATGAACGTTTTCGAATCTTTTTAGAGCCGTCAATACGTATGCGGTTTTGTTTGTAAACGTATACTTTTTAACCGTTTAGCTCCGTCCACACGAAAACGCTTTGTGAATGTTCCATTGATAATTCGTCAGCACTCTGCACACGAAAACGGAGTTTTCGAAAGCATCCACTTTAGAGAACGCCTTCGAAAATATTCCTTTATGGTGAGCGTTCCAGTTCATCGCTTTCGTGTGGATGGAAGGTCTAAACGCATAAAAAAGTATGTTTTCGAACTATGAAAATGCATACGTGTGTACGGAGCCTTAATATTCAACAGTTACCCCTCCGGCACACTGGTGTTTCACAGTGACAATTATTTGGTTCTATTGTTTTTGTTGAAAACGCAAAAATATTCGCAGGATTTTTGTTCTATGTGCACGAGCGAAGCCAGAAAGTTCGTTATCGCAAAAAAATTTAATGAGAAAAGATTTGATTCCCTTGAGTGAAAAACGCTATTATTTTGATCATAAAGATGGCTGACAGGAAATTCCTTTATACCTTTGCTTTCATTAAATTCACATAAGGTTTGACACTCCCGTCTCACTGTTTACTAACCAGTACTTGTGGTCACTTCATATTGGTGTGTGTGTGTACAGACCTGTATACATATCAGGGGATACCTCACACATTGAAAATTCCAACTTCAATAACGAATCCTCGAAAAAGTAAAATGATAAGGTTGCATGGGGTTTGGGGATCGATCATAAATGTCAGTGTAATTACAGAATTAAATAATATATGAGTATATACGGCGCGCGGAATGGTCTAAAATTATGACAAAATTAAGTTTGAACAGATAACTGTTGGTTGACTGCGTTACATCGCGTTAGGTGATATTGTTTTCTCTTCTCAACACCAAAAAAAAACTGGGTCAAAGACTAAACAAATCGTTTGAAGACCAAAAACTCAGTCGAAGACTCAAAGAAAAAAATACCTTATTGGTAAAAAGCAGAAAAAACTCGGTCGAAGACAAAAACTCGATCGAAGACAAAAACTTGGTCCAAGACTATAAAAGTTCGGTCGATGTCAAAAAACTCGGTCGAAAACTAAAAACTCGATCGGAAACTAAAAAAAATCTAAATTAGGTCTAAGAACAAAGAACTAATAGACAAAGGTATCAGTTTTGTACTATGTTTAATTTAGAGCAGCATTTGTATGATGTGAAAGAGACCTTGATCACTATGCAATGATCGTATCAAAGTCCCTTGATGCGTTCCTTGCCGTGAGCGTGCCGTTTTCACAGTCTTACAATTGCTCTAAATCGTCATTTCTCTGTGATGACGTGTATAAAATTGTAACTAAAGATCATGCTGTTAGAGCAGTTTTTGTCTAGCTGTGGAAAACTCAGGACACGCGAGTAAGTTCTTCGATGGTACACTGTTCTCTTTTCAGTCTTTACTACATTTCTAACTCTTCTTCTCTTTCTTCTACAGTATCTTTAGCATACAAAACTATTCTGAGGATCGCCGGCTACAAGTACGTTACCAACAGTATCAATTGATTGCAATAACTAAACAAAAAGGGTAATAAGTGATCTTACTGATTACAATACTGATATGCAACGTGGATCGACATTCCATCAGAAACACTTTCAGTCCAGTTGTTCAGTTGATTGCATCACCCTCTCCCTGACTACTTTAGTAGAGATGAATACAGGCAAAGGCGAAGTAAAAGCAATCGTGTAGACGAAGAACTGTTTAGTTGTTTAATATATTTACATTTACGTTTAGGCCTTCGACACGAAAGCGATGGAAACGCTCATCGTAAAGGAATATTTTCGAAAACTTCTCCAGAGTGGATACTTTCGAAAACTCGATCCGTTTTCGTGTGGAAAGCACTGACGTTGATTAATTATCAATGGAATGTTCACCATCGTTTATATTTTAAAGCGTTTTCGTGTTAACGGAGCTAAACGGTTAAAAAGTATACGTTTACAAACGAAACCGCATACGTATTGACGGCTCTAAAAAGATTCGAAAACGTTCATCGTTTTCGTGTAACGTTCATCGTTTTCGTGTGGACTTCAATAGTCCTATGTGTTTACGGGGCCTAAATTAGCATATCGAATACTCGGTAGTCAGAACCGTGAGTACATGTCTAAACGCAGTACGCATAACTTATAACATGGAGTGAAAACAAATCCCTTTTAGTTTATTTTGTGCTTACATTTAAAATTATATGTTCAACGCTCGACTAGGTACAAACATTCCACGAGCCTTGAACAATAAATATTCAAGGTGTCATAATTAATTAAAAGTTCTTTTGTTATATCTGCACGAGATGTCGAGAATGTTTGTTATCGCAAAAAGGTCTATTCTTGAAGAATTAATCGCTCGCTGGAATTCGCATGTTGACTTGAGTAAATACGTGCTTTAAACCACGCTTCCAAAACTACTTGCAATCTTAAGCCCGCCGCACACGTTGAGAAACTGCGTGATGAAACTACCACTCGAGGCACTTAGCTCAGACGATTTCTTGCCGCAGACGGTGCATCTTTGGCTACGCGAGGCCAAAAATATCAAACAAAAAAGAGCACACGGTGAGAAAAGTGCCTCGCGTGGTAGTTTCCTCACGCAGTTTCTCAACGTGTGCGGCGGGCTTAACCCGCGGACCACGTTTTATGTCCGAGAAAGCTTTGAGTTACAAAAATTAAACATGAGAAAAGCTCATGTTTTAATAATTTTTTTTGGTGCACGCTCTACAAGTGTTTTTGTATTTAGAGTTTGAATATGCGACATTTTCGAGCCAAAAAGTGCTTTATTGAGGTAAACATGGCGAATTATTTGACGATCGCGGAAGCCTTAAACGTCCTTATCACATTCAATCCACACTTTAACAAGTCAGTAATAACTTCTACTAACAGCTTTACCTTATTTTTGATTTTAGCGCCCAAAATTGTACTCGAAAGTACGAGGTTCTCCACTTTTGGCCTGAGTTTGACCCGTGATATTTCTCCATCTACATTGCCTTCGATTAAAATAATTATCCACAACACTCTAGTAGCGGTAGGTAGATTGCTTACGTATCAGCATTTGGGTACTTGAACATAATTTCGAAGAATGAGATTGCCAATGAAATGTTCCATGTCAGAATAAAATTCCCACATTCAACATGCAAAAGATTTTTAAACCAAAAATACACGCATGCGCAGACAAATTCTCCATATGCTCCTCTCCGCAAATCGTAAGACGTGTTCCTAAGAAATGCGTATTAAGCTTTCTGTATTATCGTTAAAGAGCAGGTAGGTTCTTAACACTTCAACTTGTATTTAAGACTAGCCGTTTCTAATAAAAAGTCAAATGCTGCGAGCAGAAAATAGCTGGTGTATCCACGTTAGCAGAACTGTTCCCCTAAAACTCACGAAAGTACACCGCTTTGTCTGATATATCAAATGTTTCTTGTCTATCTCCTGTGCGTTGTGTGACGAACACTGCTAGTTGACCTTCAATATTGAACTACAGAACATAATTCTCCAGGTTCAGTGTCGGACACACACAGTTCAAAATATTTAGCACCTTGAGTAAATTAAAGCAATTTTTCAAACAATCGCAAACGGCTAGCTTTGGCAATGATTATAGAACTAACTGACTACGACAACACAAGTTTTAGAAATGTACAAGTAGAGTGATTTTCACCGGACTGTGAAATAGTTACTATTAAAGCTAGAGTGCATGCACTTAATCCGTGAAACAAACACTACTAATTACTACTAAATAGTGTTGATTAGACAATAGGAAACAAAGGAATTACCATAATTTAGCACTATTTTGTACTATTTATGTTTCACGGATTAAGTGCGTGCACTCTAATAGACACTAGTAGACTCTGCACCCATTGTTTTCTTTTGTTGCAATACAACTATTAGACACTATTAAACACTGACTATTAGTAAAATGTTTCACAGTCCGATGAAAGTCACTCTACATTTTATTCACTGAAATATATTGCTTTTTCAAACAATCACAAACAGTGTTAGCAATGATTATAAAACTAACTGATTAAAGTTTATGTATCGCTCCCTGGTAGCTAAAAGAGTCTTGATAAATACCTGACACATAATTTGCTTTGCAATGTATAGAGAATGCATAAATACATGTGGATTTAACTGAACTACTGAGAGTAGTCTGCGTAAAGAAAGCAAAATTTCGATTCACCAGAAATTTTAGCGATTCGTGTGGCTTTCTAAAGAGATTTTACCTCTTTGAAGAGGAGAACATTGGGATGCAACTTTATATCGATCGCCTTGCTTCGATCGAGCGCACAACGGCGATGAACAACTCATAAAAGGACATTGTCTTTCCTGAGAAATATCACTAAACAGTTCATGGCCTTGCTGAACACTTCCACGATACAAAGCAGGATTCAGTGGATTCCCGGGGTATGATAAATCTGAATAACAACGACAACTTAGCTAGAAAATAGAGACTCCAATCGCGTGGTCAGCGATCATTCCAAGCATATTTTGATGAAGTCACAAATCATCGTTCAACAATATACAATTTAGTTAAGGCTGGTTCACACTAGCGTCGGAATCAGAATCGGAATCGTAAGAAAACAAAGAATTTAAGGATTAGAATACAAAAGAAAGGTGTTTTTCTTTGTTCCTTCCTTTGTCTTTGATTATGCTTATGCTTGGTCTTATGCTTCTTGCGATGATTATGTCGATGTCTTATGTCACACGCTTGACTTAACTCTTTTGTCTTTTCCTTTGTTTTCTGCTTCCGATTCCGAATCCGACGCTAGTGTGAACCAGCCTTTAGCAGTTACATCTAGTAGTTTAAGAAACTCGCTTCATAAAAGCATGCAGAGATTACTTTAGACATATATGAAGACTTCATTTTCTTATTTATTGGTTTGGCAGACAGATCGGCTCGGCGTTCTTGTTCGGGTGGTCTTGCGCGTACACGTAGAATCTAAAATTCACCGAGTGAATTCCTTAGTAAGCTCGCTCATACTGCTCAGCAATTGATGGGGCGGGATGTAAGTCCTTGCCTGCACAGAGCTAGCATTAACTAGCATTAACTAGCATAGATGACGGGATCAAAACCCTCGTGAACACGAGAAACGCTCCAAGCGTGTGGCTGAGGTCTCGTGAGTCCAATTTCGAGTTGACACAGCGCTAGCATTAGCTAGCATTCCTGACGGGATCGAAACCCTCGTCAATACGAGAAACGCTCCAAGCGTATGACTGAGTCAGCCTCTCGTAATCAAATGTCGAGTTTGTTAACGTGCTCCTCACGAGCAAACAGTCCAGTACACTGACATGGACAAGATGTTCCATCAGGCTTCAAAGGAACTTTAATAACGGAGCACCATACTTAAGAAAAAATGGTAACCCATTCAGCAGACGAAATCATACAACTTCTGGATGGTCCCGTGGATATGCCCTTGGCTTCACAAGCGAAAGGTACGGGTTCAAATCCCGGTACGGCGGTGAATTTTTTTTTTTCACTTTTTTTTCTTTTTGTCAGATTTTTTTTCTTTTATAGCTAATGACTCTTTCTTCGCTAAAGAAATTATTGATTTATTGATTTGGATTTTTGTCTTCAAATGAAAACTCGTTATTTTACTAAAATATATTGTTTGGGCTTCCTGTGGTCATTTCGATCAATCCACGAGTTACTTCGCCATTGGCGGTTTGATTATAAAACTTCAAAATATTATTCTCGAAACCTCGTAAAAATTTAGCGATTTTCATGATCATTGATCTGTGCCAATATTGACGGATTAAAACGAAAAAAACCGTACGTTTGAACTTTTTTTCGGGCCTAGTGTCGTTTCAAAACCTGATCGAAAGACGAAGGACACAGAGAACATTTTCAAAGTTGGTCGACCTTTTTAGTTGGATTCGTAGCTTCAAAAACGTCTCATAATGAATGACATGAATGAGTCATTGAGGATCGTGTATATATTCTTCGTTTCATGAAGATGTCTTCAGTAAAGCTGCTTAAAAATCTAGCCAAAGTTAGAAATCCAGAATCGTCTGCATTGCATAGCGTGAAGCAAGGACTATGCTTCTTAAGACAAGGAAAGCACTTCAAGGCAAAGACCCTGGCCAGAAAATGATGTCAAAAAGTTTCTTGTACTTGTCATTTATCGTGTATTTGGGATTGATGACTTAAGAAAAATAAACGTTTAAGCATATTGAACAGTACTGTCCAAGTTTAAACAAACACTCAAGTACATGACGCATGTACTACAATGACAATTTTGTTTTACGTACGGTGAACTTTTTGCACTACTTTTAATAATAAAATTAGTGGAAAATTTGAACTTATTTCATCTCCACTAATGTGCATAAATACAGCTCAAGTTTGGGTCTGCAATTTAATGAAAAAGTTGACAGGAAAAAATGAAGAAATTTTGCATGCAAACTAGAGTTGTTTTACCTTTAAGCATGAAGTTGCTCAGTGAGTCCTATGAGACCTTAAATGCAAATTGAAAATGCTTAATTCCTTGTTTTCTTCTTATGTCAAGTAGCTGTTTTGATAATCACTTTTTAAATTATTTAAAAATTGTATTATCAGTGTAATCTAGAAGAGACAAGTATTCACCTAGTGTGTCATTCTATTCTACAAAACAACTCAACCACAAAAAACAAGATGTCACAATATAGTGAAGACAAATAATTATTAAGATATGTTGTTCTGTAATATCCAGGATGTTGAAGAGGTTTAATTACTTGTATCAATTTAGAGATTTTGGAGATTCTTGCTTTCAATCTATTTCTGAGAATTATATATGAACCATGACTACAAAGTCAATTATGAAATCTGACAGTGAATCTGAATATTACAATATACTGTAATAAAGGTCACTGAGCTTACAAGCCCATACAATATACAAACCAAAACAAATGATTTTAAAATAATCTTCATTTCAGTTTTTTAAGCAGTTTGTCATGGAATATGCATGTGGATAGCCTGTGCAAAAAGTGATCTCGCAAAGGCTTGGCATATTTCGTAGAATTCGACATCATCTGACGTTCAAAACTAGACTTGCTTTCTGTCAATGCCTCATCCTTTCGTTAATGGATTACTGCTGCGTTGTATGGGGCATAACATCTCAACAAAACTTGGACAAAATCCATCGTCTACAAAAGAAGACAGCAAGGCTCATACTGAACAAAGATTACAAAACACCTTCACTGCCGCTGTTTCTTCAACTGGGCTGGCTTCCATTCCACGAAAGAATAAAGTTCCTTCGTATAATAACTGTTTACAAAGCACTGAATAATCTAACACCATCTTACATCACAAATTTAATAAAACCGTTTAATTCAGTACACAAGTTAAATACTCGAGGCGCTGACCAAAAAATGTTAAAGGTTCCAATGGTTACCACTAATGCTGGTATGAGAACTTTTGCTTTCACTGGCGCCAAAGAATTGAACAGTCTACCAAATGAATTCAGAAATGCAAGCAGTATAGCTTCATTCAAAAGAATGTACTTAAACGCAAAGTTTAAGGAATTAAAGAGCGACATTGAATGACATTTTAAAATATTTCCAAAAAAAAAAAAAAATCTTATGTTATATGTTATTTATAATGAATTGTTATTGTTATTATTTATTATTCATGCATGTTTTTTAGGGCCTGGATGAAAATTACAATTAAATGTAATTCTAGTTACCCTAATCAAATAAAGTATTATTATTATTATTATTATTATTATTATTATTATTATTATTATTATTATTATTATTATTATCTTTTATTTCACAGCAAACTGGTATATAATGATTTACGTACACATATAGTATTGCTGGTAACTAATTACTTCTAGCTCGAGAACTATCCTGCTCCTGAGAGCTGAAGCACTCTTCTCAGTATATGTGCAGTACCAAGAAGTACGGTTTTCTGCATGTCTATAAGACTGATCTTATCGATGTCTAGCCTATGTAAATGATCTTTGAATTGTTTTGAAATTGCTCCTAAAGATCCTATTACAATTGGTACAATCATTGTTTTCATTCCCCATAGTCTTTCTACTTCTATTCTGAGCTCTTGATACTTGTCAATCTTCTCCTTTTCTTTTTCATCTATCCTGCGATCTGCTGGTACAGACACATCAATTAGTTTAACCTTCTTTGTTCTTTTGTCGATGATCACAATATCTGGACGTCTCGCAGTTATCTTTCTATCTGTGTATACATTAAAGTCCCAGAGGATTTTAACATCTTGATTTTCTGCTACTGCTTCTGGTTCATGGCTCCACCAAGTTTCAGTTCTTTCTATTCCGTATTTTTCACATAAATGCAAATGTATGTTTTTAGCAACATTATCATGTCTTTCTTTGTACTCCTTACCAGCCAAAGTCGTACAGCCCGATATAAGGTGCTCTACAGTTTCAGTTCTTTCTTTGCAGAGGCGACAGAGTGGTGATTCTTTGTTGCTGTAGATGCTTTTCAGAGAGTTGGTTTGTAGTGCTTGGTCTTGCGCAGCGGTAAGCAGCCCTTCTGTTTCAATTTTCATGTCTCCTTTCTTCAGCCAAAGATAGGTGCTGTCTTTGTCAATTTTTTCTTCGCACATCCTGAAGTAGTGACCATGAAGGGTCTTGCTTTTGTAACTACTAAATCTTTCGTCCTCTCGTCGCTTTTGGTATTCTCTGTTCGTTTCTGCAGTTTCTCGGACTGTGGCTGTATCTTTGATGGTATCTCGCAGAAACACATCTTTCTTGGCGTATGCATAAAGCGCAAGTTCTTCTTCGCGTACGGTGTCTTCCACTGCTTTCAATCCTCTACCTCCCATAGATCTTGGTAGGTAGAGGCGATCGACGTCAGCACGAGGGTGTAAGCCTCTGTAGATGGTCATTAATTTGCGTGTCTTCCTGTCTAGATTTTGAAGCTCTTCGACAGTCCAGTGCACAATGCCAGCAGTGTACCGTACTACTGGGATGGCATAAATATTGATTGCCATGATCTTGTTCCTTCCAGTAAGTTTTGATTTCAGTATTAGTTTCAGTCTCCTTTTGTACTCCTGGTGGACATTGTGTTTAACTTTGTCGTGGTTGATGTCTTCTTTTTCAAGAACCCCAAGATATTTATAATCATCATCGTCATTGAGACTTCTTATCTGCTGCCCACAGGGTAACTTGATTCCTTCTTTCTTTGTGTTCTTTCCTCTCTTAACCGCAACTCTTGCGCACTTTTCTATTCCAAATGACATGCCAATATCTGTGCTGAAGACTCGTACTGTATGCAACAGTGACTCAATTTCTCTTTCTGTCTTACCATAAAGCTTGAGATCGTCCATGTATAGGAGATGGTTCAAGATCTTTCCATTTGCCAGTTTGTAGCCTTTTCTTGCTTTATTAAGTATAGATGTTAGTGGTATCAGTGAAACAATGAAGAGTAAGGGCGATAGTGAGTCTCCTTGGAATATTCCACAGTTGATATCACATTGTCCACAAGATTCTCCTTCAATCATCAGTTCTGTTCTCCACTTCAGCATAGATCTTTTAACAAACTGCTTAATTGAGGGGTGAGCTTTAATGTTGTCGAGGCTTTCTATAATCCAGCTGTGTGGTACTGAGTCGTAGGCCTTTTTATAATCAATCCAGATCATTTCCAAGTTCTTGTGCTTTGTTTTTGCATCTTTAAGGATTGATTTGTCTATTAATAGCTGGTCTTTTGTTCCTCTGGAACCTCGACTGCAGCCTTTTTGTTCTGGTGGTATCAGTCCTTGTTCATTTAGATGTTTATACAGACTGTCAGATATTATTGACGACATCAGTTTTCACATAGTTGGTAGGCAAGTGATTGGACGGTAATTACTTGGTATTGGTCCCTTTTTCTGGTCTTTCATGATCAATGTTGTTTTTCCGTTTGTCATCCATTCTGGGATTTCATTCTCAAATACGTACTGCAGTTGTGACGCTATTCGATTCTGTAGACCTGGTAGGTGTTTAATCCAATATCCATGAACTTCGTCTTTGCCTGGCGCTTTCCAATTCTTGATCTTTTTTGCCATTTTCTTTACTTTTTCTTCTGTGAATACCAGCTCCTGTTGTTGTTCCTTTCTTGAATTCTCCAACCTTGTGTCCTTCAGCCATTGAGCCTCAATGTTGTGGTGTTTTTCTTTTGACCATAAGTCACTCCAGAATGTTCTTACTTCGTTTTTGTTTGGTATTGGGTTCGGCACTGCCATGTTGTCTGTGCTGTTAAGTTGTTTGTAGAGTTCTTTTTGGTTGGTTTGAAATAATCTGTTTTGCTGGTGATGTTTGATCCTGTTTTCATAGCGTTCTATCTTCTTACTCAGCGCCGTCACATGTTGTTTTAGTTCTTCAATGACTTGTTTTACTGGTCTTTTTTCTAGATGGTATTTCTTTGCCAGCGTATCTCTCAATTCCTTCTTCTTTACATTTTGTTTGTCTAGTTCTTTCAATCTACTGATATCTTTTCTAATGTTGTTAATCTTGTTCTGTATCCTTTTCTTCCACGGCGGATCTGTTCCATTCGTGCGTCTTCCTTCCTCTTTCGCGATCTTGTATCCTAATTCTTCTTCTTCTTCTTCTTCTTCTTCTTCTTCTTCTTCTTACTATTATTATTATTATGGCATCTTTTTTGAATTCTGATCTTTTTTCGTTACATACAACATTACGGGATCTACCTAAGCAATTGTTGCAGTTCAAGTGTTCCTAGTCACTCATATGTATCTTTAGATAAACTCATAGAATTTCTTGACAATTTCAGCGTTTTCGGTGATAAGAGCCATTTTTGACACTTCCCTATGATGTAAGTTGTTTCTTTTCGATTGTCTGTTAGGGTGTCTATCCCTTGTTCTAGCTGAGGATAGTACCCTCCAAGGAAGTCAAAGATAATGTTTGTTTGAGTGACGGTAAATTCATTATAGATAGATCTTAATCCCGCCCGTAGATCAGAGTATTTCTCTTCTTTCGTTCTTGTACGGTCTCCTATGGTCCCCACGCTGCATACTGTTCCTTCGATGAGTATCCAAGTGTTGTTGTCTTTATCCAGGATTGCGATGTCAGGTTTATTAGCACCATCTTTAGGGGCTCTTTCGAGGTAGAAGGGCACGTCCCATAAGATCTTTGCATGGTCGTTTTCAATTTTACCTTCTGGTAGTCTTTGCTGGTACCATGGCTTTGAATGGTCACTTTCTTGGAACCGGTATTTGTATAGCAAGAAGTGGTACAGAGGTCGTAGCAATTTATCGTGTCTCGCTTTATATAGGGTCTGTGCTAGTCTGGAGCATGCGCACATTACGTGTGTCGTTGATTCGGTGGAAATATTACACATGCGGCATCTGTTGTTGAGGACTTGTTTTTGTAGTTTGGTTTCGTAGTAGGTCTTTGTTGGAAGTAGTTGTTGTCTGATAGTCTTGTTGACACTCCATACTTTGTCTGGTACATTCTTCCATGTTGTGTGGATCTGATTGATGTTATCCGATATATCTGGGTCTTGATGATGTTTGGTAGTTAGGTCTCCGAGCCATTTCTGTTGGTGTAGTTCTTCAGAGTTCTTTTGGATAACAGCTTTACTTAGCTAGTGTATCTTTGATAGCCTGTGGGCTTGCCAAGTCGACTTGTGTAGTTTTACTTTCTGTTGTTAACAGTGTTCCTGTTTCAGCAAAGGTGCATTGGATATTGTAGTCTAGAGCAAACTTTGTGGCTTGTTTAAATACTGACTTCCGTACCTCTTTGGCTTTGTCTTTTTCAAATGATCTTACAAGTTTGATTCTTGCATCTGTCGAGTTGTTGATATAATTTGCTACTTTGATGGTTGTCACCTTGAATGTATCTTCTACACTTTTTAGACCGCTTCCGCCTAGCCTGCTTGGGAGGTACAGCAGTTTTGTAGATTCACTCTTGTGCATCCCACCGTTCTCTTTGATAATTTCTCTGGTTCATCTGTTAAGGGTTTTCAAGCCATCAATGGTCCAATCTCCTGTCCACATTTGATATTGGAGGACTGGTAAAGCAAACGTATTGGTGCCTCTGATTTTTCTAGGTATAGATATATTGCTGGTCCAGATAACAGATAACCTTTTCAGGTATTCTCTGCTTGCTTCCTCGTAAACTTCATATTCGAGTTGCTTGGAGTTCTCGAATTTCCCAAGGAATTTATAGCAGTCAGTTTCATCTAGCATTTTAAGCTTTTCACTAGGTGAAAGGTTGATGTCATGAGTGTGTTGGAGTTTCCCCCTGACTAGGTCAACACCCGCGCACTTATCCATCCCCCACGTAAGACCAATGTCATGGAACATATCTTTCAGTGTCTTTGCCAGTATAATTGCTTTATTTGCAGATTTGCTGTAGGTCTTAAGGTCGTCTACGTATAGTAGGTGTGTCAGTTTCTCTTTCGTGCCGTGTGAGAAGGTGTAGCCTTCTGTACTTCTGAGCCACCACGCTATTGGATTGAGACATAACGTAAACAAACGTACACAAAAGGAATCACCTTGCAAAATCCCTTGTTTAAGCTTGATAGGCCCGATGTACTCTTTGTTGTTTGATGTTTTGACTTCGAGCGTGATTGATCAGCTCCTCATGGTACTTATGATGAAACGGTGGATCTTGTGGGGAATGTTGTGCATTCCTAGAAACATGTCAAGCCATTTATGGCTTATCGAATCGAACGCTTTTTTGACATCTATCCAGGTGCATGATAGATTTTTCTTTCTGTTCTGTGCTTCGATCAGTGCTGCTTTGTCAATAATAAGGTTGTCTATGCAGCCCATGGAGCCAGCTGTGCAGCCTCTTTGGTCTATCTGCATGTATTGATGTTGTTGTTGATGGTCTTTAAGCTTGGTGTCTATAACTGAGGTTATGACTTTGTACATGGTATTGAGAAGTGTGATTGGTCTATGATCTTTGGCTTGAGGGTTCTGTGTCTTAGGTATTAATATGCATTTACCTTCTACTAGCCATTGTGGGAGTGGTTGTTCAGTGTTAATCATCTTGTTGAGTGCCTGAGCTATTCCTTTGTGGGTAGTGGGTAGTTTTTTGATCCAGAAGTTCGTAATTCTGTCCCTGCCGGGTGAGCTCCAGTTTCGTTTGTTCTTCAAACTGGCTGGAATGTCCTTCTCTTCAATACTTAATCGATTCCGTTGTTGGGGTTGATCTGTTTATGTTCATAGCGTTTCTCACGTCATCTATCCATGCCGAGTCTAAGTTAGTATCGTTCTCTTTTTCCCAGATGGGTTTCCAGAATTTCTCAAAGTCTTCTGTTGAAAGTTCGCTGCTTGTGGAATTATTATTATTATTATTATTATCTTTTATTTCACAGCAAACTGGTATATAATGATTTACAAATGTAGTATTGCTGGTAACTTATTACTTCTAGCTCGAGAACTATCCTGCTCCTGAGAGCTGAAGCACTCTTCTCAGTATATGTGCAGTACCAAGAAGTACAGTTTTCTGCATGTCTATAAGACTGATCTTATCGATGTCTAGCCTATGTAAATGATCTTTGAATTGTTTTGAAATTGCTCCTAAAGATCCTATTACAATTGGTACAGTCATTGTTTTCATTCCCCATAGTCTTTCTAGTTCTATTCTGAGCTCTTGATACTTGTCAATCTTCTCCTTTTCTTTTTCATCTATCTATCTATCTATCTATTATTATTAATATAAAAATTAGGTACTACCTAATAGCGGAGCTCCCATTTAAATATAATAATAATTTTAAATACTTTGTTTTATTTTGACGTTTTTGATTCAAATGAATTGGGCTTGCTGTGGTAATAGGCAAACAAAGATTGCATTTTGTTGTAAAAGTTGAAATAGACTATAGATCAAGCTTTATTTCTTGCCCTTCAGTCTCCTGAGAATTATAAGGCTTTTAACTCAGTGACCATAGTGATATTTATTCAGATTGTGTCAGATTTTATAATTGACTTAGTAGTACTGGTTCATAATTCTCAGAAATAGGATGCAAAAATCCCTCAAACTGATTTCATTCACATAAATACTGAACCTAATTCAACATCCTTCAATTAAACAATTAGACATTGCAGAAAATTATATTTAGATTTTTCTGTCTTGACAGTATTGCGGCATCTTGTTTTTTTGTATTATGTAGAGTAGAATGACACTGATAAATAGTTGTCTTTACACGAAACAAGAATTCTCTCTTTCAGGTTACACTAATCATGACTTTAGATGAAATTGTAAAACAACTCAAAACAACTACTACCTAAAAGCAAAGCTCCAATTTCAATTTTAATTTTTTTTATGTTCTTGATTCAAATGAATTGGGCTTCCTGTGGTAATTGACAAAGTTGAAATGAAGATTATTTAAAAAGCATTTTTAAAATAAGTTTTGGTTTTGGTTTGTATATTGTATGGGCTTGTATGCTCAGTGACCTTTGTTACAGTAAATTTTTATATTCAGATTCACTGTCAGATTTCAGGGTTCATAATTTTCAGAAATAGAAAGCAAAATCTCCAAAACATTTTTTTAAATTGATACAAGTAATTAAACCTTTTCAACATCCTGAATATTACAGAACAACATATATTGATTTGTTTGTCTTCACTATATTTGTGACATCTTGTTTTTTTGTGGTTGTTGTTGTTGTTGTTGTTGTTTTGTTTTGTTATTTAATGTACAATAGAATGACACACTAGCTAGGTGAATACTTGTCTCCCACTTTTCTCTTCCAGATTACACTGATAATACAATTTAAAGTGATTATAAAAACAGCTAATTGAAATAACAAGAAAGCAAGGAATTAAGCATTTTCAATCTCTATTTGCCTAAGGCTTCACAGGGCTCACTGAGCAACTTCATCCAGATGAGTAAAGTAAAACAACTCTAGTTTGCATGGCAGAATTCCTTCTTTTTTTCCTGTCAATTGTTTCATTAAATTCCAGACCAAAACTTGAGCTGTATTTACACATTAGTGGGGTTGAAATAAGTTCAAAATCAATTTTTTTACTAATTTTATTATTATTAATAGAACTAGTGCAAAAAGTTCACCGTAAAACAAAATGTCGTTGTACATTTCATGTAAGGCTTGATCGAGTGTTTCTTTAAACTTGGCCACAGTTCAACGTGCATAAAAGGTTATTTCAAGTCATCAATCCCAAATCAAAGATAAAAGATCAAATACAGGTACAAGAGACTTTTTGATATCATTTTCTGGCCAGGGTCTTTACCTTGAAGTGCTTTCCTTGTTGTCTTTTCGAAGCATACTGGTCCTTGTTTCACGCTCAATGCAGACGATTCTTGATTTATTTCCAACTTTGGCTAGATTTTTAAGCAGCTTTACTGAAGGCATCTTCACGAAACGAAGAATACACGATCCTCAATGACTCATTCATTATGAGAAATTTTCTTAAACTACGAATCCAACTAAAAAGTCGTTCAACTTTGAAAATATCCTCTGTGTCTTTCGTCTTTCGAGCAGTTTTTGAAACGACACCAGGCCCGAAAAAATTCAAACGTACGGTTTTTTTCGCTTTAACCTGTCAAGATTGGAACAGATTAATGTCCATCAAAATCGCTAAATTTTTACGAGGTTTCGAGAATACTATTTTTAAGTTTTGCAAGTTAAAACTGCAAGGAAACTTGTAAATTTTCAGTTTTCAAAGTGTCAGCGCGCGTCAAGTTGGCGCCAAAAAGCAATCAGCCAATCAGCATCGCGATGTACACGGACGTACGGACGTATGTATGTACGGACGGACGTACAGCCGTTGGGCTCCCTGTGTGTCCATGAAAAATCAGCTCGATGGGTTACCATTTTTTCTTAGGTATGGTGCTCCGCTCGCGCGGGCCTTCGGCCCGCGCGGGAGCTCCGCTATTATTATTATTATTATTATTATTATTATTATCGGCAGTAAATACGTATGAATGCTCTAATAAGCGGTCTTGGCACTATAGGGCGCGTAAGCGTAGCCTATAGGCCGCAAATCCTTACAAACTAACGACTTAATTATCTGCTTATAAACCATACTTATATATATAGAAATGAATAAATAACTTCTGATAAATGCTGAATAAACTTTATGACTTATGCCCAGTCTGAGGACATGGTCTCAATCTTAATCCTATCGTCGAATTTGGTAATATCCTAATTAAATTCATTTCCCTTAAAAAGTATACGAAAAAAATTAAATTAAGTTAAATTAAAAAACACTTAAGCCAATTACTTATTACTTATCTTCGGAGATGTTCTCGCGATAACGGATCTAAAACGCTAAAATTAAAATTCCTTATATTAATATTTCTGCTTTCTTACTGATCCATATTCCTCCTTATGATTTTGATTCGGTTGGTTTTTTTTTTGCATTACCTAAATTATAATGCATATTAAGTAATACAATCAACCTAAGACCTAAAAACTATATATGTTATTAAAATATGTTAAAAGCTAAAAAACATTCTTAAAATATATACTTAAACATTAATCTAATGTCTCATTATCGTTATTATTATTATTATTATTATTATTATTATTATTATTATTATTATTATTATTATTATTATTATTATTATTATTATTATTATTATTATTATTTACAATTGGGCAATTACCACAGGAAGCCCAAATGATTTGAATCAAGAACACAAAAAATACTAAAATTAAAATGGAGCTTTGCTATTAGGTAATAGTTGTTTTGAATTGTTTTACATTTTCATCTTAAGTCATGATTAGTGTAACCTGGAAGAGAGAATTCTTGTTTCGTGTAAAGACAACTATTTATCTGTGTCATTCTATTCGATCTACATAGTACAAAAATAGGCGCACAAAATGCGCGCGATTTTCGAAATTATGCGAACTCATGCACTGAAAAAGTCCGTTGGAAAATTTGGTTATTGACTCCTGTCAATCAATTTTAAAAATTAAAAATACAAAGATTTAACTTATACCAAAATCATATTTAGCTTTTACAGGTCGTTTAAAGATCATATTATGTCATTCCTCAAGGAACGTGTTTGATTGCACGCGTAATAATAAAAGTGAGCTACAAACTGTATTGGAAATGTCAATCTATTCAATCAATTTGAAGTACCTATTATGATTATTATAAAAAAGCCCTGTCTTAATCGTTCCTAAAGTAAATCTAAAAGAAACGTTGGGAATCAGGTACTAAAATAACTAAGAAGAAATAAACTGTCAGGCGAGAAGTCAAGATATCCGTGTATAAACAGACAGTACTTGAAGCGAAAATTCGTCTGTAGAAAATCGTAAGCAAGCTTCGCTAAAGTTGTTGCTGAAGTGTTTGTAAATTTCATGTGAGGACCCGTTTAACTGAGACTGAGTATTTATTTATTACCTCGCGTTTTTTAATTTGGCAGATACGAGGATCACTGTGAACCTTTTTTTTCCGGCATCGTTTTTTCCTTCACACAACTTCAAGTGCAGTTCACCGCTTCAGTGATCAGCAAGACAGTCGAAGCAACAGACGCAAAATCACATTTAGATAAAACTGTTGGATATTTTCAATCCAGTGGCTTGAAGCTGCAGTAACGAGATAACCAAGGAGCAAATTATAATGTAGTTCATACAGGGTAAACATTGACGGAAATTCTGATAGCTTGGAAGTTTCAGGTTAGATTCTACTTTGCTTTGTATTTCATCGTTTGTCAGATCGAACACTTGTACTTGCTTCTGATTGGTCAGTTTAGGACTTATGGGCTTCCTGTGTAGGGATACGTTCTTACTTTCTTACTTACTTACAACCCGATGGTATAGTAGCTACGCCTCGAGACGAGGCTGTAGCTACAAAAACAAAATGCCACAATACTGTCAAGACAGAAAATTCTAAATATAATGTTCTGCAATGTCCAGTTTAATTGAAGGATGTTGAAATGATTCAGTATTTATGTGAATCAAATCAGTTGGAGGGATTTTTGCATTCTATTTCTGAGAATTATGAACAACTACTACAAACATACAAAGTCAACTATAAAATCTGACTGAATCTGAATAAATATCACTGTGGTGACTGAGCTTGAAAGCCTTATAATTGTCAGGAGACTGAAGGGCAAGAGTTTTTCAAACTCTTAATGCTATAAAGCTTGGTTTATAATCTTTATTTCAACTTTTACAACAAAATACAATCTTTGTTTGCCTGTTACCACAGGAAGCCCAATTCATTTGAATAGTTCTATAATAAATGCTTTGAATCAATGAGATTACAGAAAACATCCCTGTTTTAAAAATAAGTACGATCAAATCTAAGTAGTTTATTTGAACAATAGTTCACCAAGATGTCCTCCAGATGGATCTTATTTCGCTTTCTCCAATGTTTTTCCATTAAATCCTCTTTGGGAATGGGATTCTTTCAGTTCGAGGTAAATATTTGTGTCAGTTCCATATTCAAGGATTTTAAACAAAGAAACATGTTTACCAAGAGAATTGTATACATTAGGAATCTCACAAAACTAAACAGGTTTTGAATAATATAGCCAACAAAATCTTGCTTGTTTATTTGCAGTGACTCAGAGGGAAGTACTATGGAACAGAAAGATCGTCTGACAAAACTTTGTTTCTTTTCCTTTGGTTTCTGGATCTCCCTTTTGTCAATTACTGTTTCATGGATTGCTACTGAGGACATCCTTGCTGGCACTACATGGTCTACTTCAATCGTATTCGTTGCTTTCTCCATCCCAGAGATCACCAGTAAATTCATATGTCCCTTTATCGTCAGAAGACTACCGTTTTTGTGTGCAATGGTTGCGCAGACCTTGCTGGTGGCTGGCTCTTTACTTGTCATCGTGCTTTTCAACGATGTGACAGTTCGAGTCATCGGAGTAGCTTTCCTTGGCGTTGGTCGTGGTTTTGGTTTGGTAACATGTTATGTGATGCTTGCTTACTACCAAACGTCTGACGACATCGCCAGTACTTATAAGCTCGGTATGAACATGTCTGCTTTTTTCTCCTCATTTGCTTATACAGGTAAAAATAACACACTAAGTTAAAGTGCCAATAAAGCCTAGCCAAATCCTTTTGAATCTAGAAATAAATCATCAGATCAATAAACGCTTTATATAAATATTTCTGAATAGAATCAACTCCTCTCTAAGAGCAGCAAGTGATAACATCGGCGCATTATGTCTCCAACTTCTATTGTCTTGGACTAATGGATAATTTTGAAAGGATAATTTCTAGCTGTTCATACTTCTGCACTCGAATCTAATGCTCTATAACATACATCAAAAAATTTAAAAAATCACAAAACTATAGAAACAAACGAGTTTTTATCATCTAAATGAGCGAAAATGTTTGAATAAACCTAAGCGTGCGCTCGATGACATGTGATGCGTCAGTAACGTGCGCATTTCCGCTAGAATTTCTTTCAAAAACACAAAAAAATCCTCGACGTTTTTGCCTTGTTTCCCCATCAAATCGTTCCTTTGTAATCAGAAAGTACACACTTTTGATGGTAGATAATATGAACGACAGAAGTTTAAAGATAACTTTGATTCTAACAAGAAATACTAACGCAATAAGTTGGACGTTTCGATGACCTCCTGTCATCATTCTCAACAACAATTTATTGACAGATCAAGAGTGAATTAATTGAAAAGGAAAATATATTTACATTCAAATAAAAAGTTTTGCTTTGACAGAGTCCGATTGGACGTTCAGGGTTGGTTTTAATTCCCTGATGAGTAGCATTTCGAATATTAAACAGTCAAATTTAGAACAACAACGTTTTAAGATAGTAAAATTGAAGAAATAATGGTCTATTAAGTTAAAAAGGAGGAATTATTCTTTAAAATATACAATATTCTATTCTTTAAGAACGATTCTAGGGTTGTCTGTTGTATGATAACACGCATTAAGTAAATAATGAGACAGATATCTGTCAACTAGCGTGCTCCCATTGGTTGTTTGAGCTGGGAGGACAAGTTAAACCATCTTGCTAGGTAGTCTAACTTGGACGCGATTTCCGGTGTTTTAGCGACAATTTTACAAGTGAAAACACTCTGCATTTTTAACTCGCTTAACTTTTTCTAGGCTGTTTTTACTGTATTTCCGGAGTTTCTGAGTTAAACTAGTCTAAATTGTCCTGTGTGTCTCTATTGTGGTGGAACAATAGATGTTTGCCAATTGAAGAGGACGGTGTTTGCCAATTGAAGAGGACGGTCTTTTGTGCTCTTCTATCCTTTGGTATAGGTGTCGTGTCGTGTAACCGATATAGCACGCATCACACGCGCCACATTGAAATTTGTAGATTACATTCTGTTGGTTGACGAGGGGTGGTTTCACTTCACGCGTTTTTACTTGGCTTTCAATTTTCGTGCTTGTAAACACAGGCTGTAGCTCTTTTTGGATCTTGTGGCTCAAATCTTTTAACTGTTTACGAACTTTGTCAGCTGACTTCTGGTCCTTGAATGGTAACACTATTCGTACTGGGCTACCTGTGTCCTGATCTGTATGGCCGGCAGATGTTCAGTTGTCTTTGAAGTAATGAAAGATGTGATTATGAAATCGATCAAGTGTTGAGGGTACTTTAACTTTCCAAAGACTGTTCTTAAGCGATCACATTCATCAGTGAAATACTTCCATGATGATGATAGCCGCCACGCGCGGTGTAGCATGGTTTTTCAGGAGGGACTGCTTATACTTTGCATCTACGTGGCTATGGTAGTGAAGTAGTAGTCCAGTGTCTGTTGGTTTTACATAGACCTTGGTTTCCAGGTTATTCCCGTATTTACGTATTTCCATACCCAGGTAGGGCAGGGCGTTGTTGTTAGGCAATTCTATTGTAAATTTGATAGCAGGATGAACTTGATTCAGGGTTTCAAGGAAAGACTCAGCAGCTTCGAGGCTTGGTATAACAGCCAAAGTATCATCAACATATCGCTTATACAGGCTTGGTACTTTATGCTGTGTTTGTAAGTTTTCTTCGATGAAGCACATGAAGGTGTTTGCCATGAGCGGGCCAAGAGGCGACCCCATCGCGACGCCGACTATTTGTTCGTAGAGGGCCCCATTAAACTGAAACAGCTGGTCTTTGGTTGCTGCACGTAAGATATCAACTAGGTCAGATCTTGAGATGTTAAGGTTGTGAGTCGAGTTAAACCAGTTATTGGTAAACGCTTTATCAGCCAAGATCTGTATGGTATCTTCAAGAGGGACATTAGTAAACAGAGAAGAGACATCATATGAGACTAGGATATCGTTGGCATCAATATCAATTTCTTGTAATTCTTTAGCAAACTTGTGATATCATTAATGGTATACTGGTTTGTTGAAAGAGGTTTCAACTTGTCCTCCAGCCATTTACTAAGTTTGAAGTTATAGGTGTTGGTGGCCGATAGTATTGGTCGCATTGCTAATTGCTTTTTGTGTAATTTTGGCAAACCATATAGATGGGCAAGTCTGGATCCATTATGGCAAATATTATCGGCAACAGCTTTTGGTAAAATCCTGTGAACAACAGAATTGATTAGCTTCTCTTTTTCTAACAGCGGATGGTAATGCTTTGGTGGTCGTCCTCTCATTTTTGGTCTTTCATCTTCACACTTTTTAAACTTTTTTGTGTTGTTATGCGTGATGCGTGCTATATCGGTTACACGACACGACACCTATACCAAAGGATAGAAGAGCACAAAAGACCGTCCTCTTCAATTGGCAAACATCTATTGTTTCACCACAATAGAGACACACAGGACAATTTAGACTAGTTTAACTCAGAAACTCCGGAAATACAGTAAAAACAGCCTAGAAAAAGTTAAGCGAGTTAAAAATGCAGAGTGTTTTCACTTGTAAAATTGTCGCTAAAACACCGGAAATCGCGTCCAAGTTAGACTACCTAGCAAGATGGTTTAACTTGTCCTCCCAGCTCAAACAACCAATGGGAGCACGCTAGTTGACAGATATCTGTCTCATTATTTACTTAATGCGTGTTATCATACAACAGACAACCCTAGAATCGTTCTTAAAGAAGAGAATATTGTATATTTTAAAGAATAATTCCTCCTTTTTAACTTAATAGACCACAAGAGACCATAATACTAAGAGAGCGAAGCTCAGTATTGATGTCTGTGCCATGTTCGTGGCGGCTAAGGCTATTTTTAGTAACTTCGCCATCGCGCGCGCAAGGCTCTTAGACAATAGAATTCAAACGGTCCCGTCCGCGCGCACGTCAAAAATCAAATTCTATTGGTGGAGGGACTTGCGCGCGCGATGGCGAAGTTACTAAAAATAGCCTTAGCAGCCACGAACATGGCACAGACATCAATACTGAGCTTCGCTCTCTTAGTATTATGGTCTCTTGTAGACCATTATTTCTTATGGAGAGTTGTTAAACTTTGTATTTTTTTGATTGCTTGCTTTGGAAATGACCGTTGGTAATATAGATCCATTCATGTAATGGCACCACAAACTTTGCTAGTGAAAACACTGGAAAAGTTGTACTAGTCTAAAGTTGGTCTGTACACAAACACCTAAAGGAACGTTAAGCTAGTAAAATGTCCTAGTGAAAACACAGCCAACAATTCACTATCTTAAAACGTTGTTGTTCTAAATTTGACTGTTTAATATTCGAAATGCTACTCATCAGGGAATTAAAACCAACCCTGAACGTCCAATCGGACTCTGTCAAAGCAAAACTCTTTGTTCAGTTGAATGTAAATATATTTTCCTTTTCAATTAATTCACTCTTGATATGTCAATAAATTGTTGTTGAGAATGATGACAGGAGGTCATCAAAACGTCCAACACATTGCGTTAGTATTTCTTGTTAAATGTCTATCAAGATCCTTACTAATTTAATTTTAACGCTGTTTTTGAAAACTCAAATCTGCACTAAACGGTTCTCTGGGTCCGGAAGTGTCAAATTATGATGGGAATCATCACGACGCGCGCCCCATAATTAAGGCGATTCCTCTGTTTTGCACCGCGCATGGTCCAGAAAGCACAGTATTACGACTTTGTCAGCATTTTCATTCAAATTACGACTACAAAAGCTCAAAAACACAATTTGTTAACGAGCGTAGTGACCCCCATTTTATATTTCAAATTTTGCTTTCTTGTTATGATTTACAAATTCATATAAGACGTTTATTTATATGACGTATTTCTAGATTGAAAAGGATTTGGCTAGGCTTTATTTGCACTTTAAGGCTTGGAGATTGAGTGAGTGCCTTATCGACAAATACACGCACGTGCTGGCTGTAGAATGAAATCAAATGTATGTATTTGTCGGTAAAGCACGAACAAGTAGTCTCTACTGAACCCCTTTAATATTCAAACTGAGTTCACAGCATCGGGCCTTTGATAACTTTTACGATTATTATCAATTACTATTACTAACTTTACCCATGTTTATCGAATAGTTCGTTCCGTGGGCCAGCAAGTGAAATCCTCCCCATATATCGTGTGAAAGCTTAGGTCAAGGGCATTTCAAATCAGGTTGTTGTACAGTTGATTATCCGATAGGTGTGGCTATACGACGGCATTTTTGTACTACCTTTTTCATAATTACCTTCTGTAACATTTACAACCCCCACAATTGTTCTTACAAAGAATTTTCCGGTTACTAGCTAACCGCGTTTGCTTTCAAGAATCAACTATATTGACTTTGTAACACCCAGTAAAAATCATTTGTCAAGTAAGGCTTTCAAACGATTGCAAGTAACTATTGGCACAAGTACCCCACATATGCAGGAGCGTAACAGAGGTACTTTCAGGGCTACCAGGACCCCCTCTTGTACCGCCAACTTTCCTCTGCAACCCGACAGATAAAACTCAGCTATGGTTTCTTTAGAAAAAACGCAAAGCAAATAAACAAACAAAACAAAAAACAACAAGCACAACAACAACAACAACAACAAATAAACAAATAGAGTACATGTAATCTGGTCTCTCAAGCAGAGTTTCTGATAGTAAGTGCTTTTTTCAGTTTTGTTTATCATCAGCAAAACGTAAGTAGGGATTTGGCAAGATTTTTACAAGACATATGGCATCGCCAGCATTCTTTATTTACAACAGATTTTACCATTTTGCAAATCATTAACTCTTTAGTTTAAGAACTAACTTACTCGTGGATTAGAATCAAAATAGAGAACAGCACTAGGTGGTGTTGAACACTGAGCGTAAAGCATGCTGGGCGAAAAGTTAGCCAATCAAATGCTTAGATTTAGCGAGAGCACTGAAGGGTAACACTGAATCTAACACAGACAAAAAGACAAGTACGTACTTCTTCCACTGACGAATTCTCAAGTTGATGCAGGATGTTTTGTTATTTAAGCAATAGAAGATAGATACGGCTCGTGATTTTCAAACGTTTCTCGTGTTTCTCCCAACATCACGCGTGCTCTATTTCACCGGTAGAGTCATAGAAATCTATCTTCTATTGCTTTTATGATATAGCAAGAGGTATTTTAAGAACGATCAAATTGTGTTATTTTCTGATCAAAACTAAAATTCTCAAAACTTGTGCAAATGTAAGCCAATCACATTTGTCGTACTATTGACTAATCAGTGTGCATGACTCAAAGCGGCGTTTTTGACAAAACAGTTTGATCAACTTTCATCCGAAAGAATTCAGCAAAAAACATGTTGAAAAGGGAGTTTTCTGTTTTTATAATGGAACAATGACTCTAAAATAGAGGAAAAGGCTAAATATAACTTACAGTTCTTCAATATTTGGAAATGTTTACGTAGCTTTCGATGAATCGAGCAGCGTTCCACATAGTGAATTGAAAGCCGTGTTTTTGGTTTGAAAAAGCTGAAGTTTAAAAGAGGTTTACAGAGCGAGGATTTTGCTGGTAAACGAGAAGCTGTTAACTTGAATTATCTGTTGGTTGTTCACCGATAGCTTGTGTTAAAACATCTCTACACTGGTTTATACGAAGGATGAACAAGTTGTCTCGAGGCGACGGTCAGTTTTGGAAATCTTCGCCTGTCTTTGTAAGTAAGAAACAAAATTTTGTTCAATGAAAAATAATCCTAATTGATTTAAACTAATCTCAGGCAAAAAGAAAATTCCTAATGTGCATGAATCCTATTTCCTTCAGGTTTTTCCTGTATTAAACTCCTATAACAAACTACAATTTGACTGAATTTAGACTGAAAGTACAAGCTCATTCGAGTCATTTTCTTTGAATATTTACACATTTTATATTGCTATTGTCCGACCATGAAGCTCAGTTTGTAAATTTAAACGAGACTGGAAAGATGAAAAGTGTTTTGTAGTTTAATTTCAAGTTTTGGTTTTCCTTTACTAAAGCAAAATTTGCTGATATATTCATTCGTCAGAAAACCATGTCTTTACCGGTGAAATAGAGCATAGATTTTGGTGGTCTCTCAGCCAATCATAACGTGTGTTATAATTGAGCTATATTATATAATTAGTTAATGTAAATATGCTATTCATTGTAAAAGGCTCGTGAACTGTCAGACGATAAAATTAAAATTATCATCTCTCAAAAAATGCTTGTAAGTCAACCTGAGCTAAATATATTTTTTTTTTAATGGAAAGGTAAAGACTTTATCTATTTTCTTCACATTTCGTTTGTGTAATGTATAACAACTATATTTTATGAATCCATCGCGGCAAATAACGTCCACGATTTCGATTTAGAGATATGACGCTTTTAATATGTGTATTTTCGTAAATTAGAAATCGAATTTATGGGAAATTGGCGTTCTTATTGCCAAATTGCGAAAATGGACATGTTCCTGATCCATTTTTATGCAGATTAAATAAAGTCATTATTACAAAATATAGTTGTTTTACATTACACAAACGGAATCAATATGAAGAAAATAGATCAAATCTTTACCTTTCGATTTTCATGCACTTCTAAAACGCTTCACATTGAATATTGTTTGGTTGACTTGTATGTGTTCATTGAAGTGCTAAAGTTAATAATTCATGTATGCACTGAAAAATATTATTGTGAACAGAAAAGTTAATGCTTACGCGGTTGTGTTTGGCGGTGATTTCATGCATGTCTTCAAGACACAAGACTACCCTTTGATGAAGCCAATATTAAGACCGTTGAGTCATTACGTCATCAACATATATGTTGAGTAATAACACGCACACTAATTTAATTTGCAGTTTTGTCAAAAAAGCTTGAATTGGGCTTCCTGTGCTTCTTGCTCAAAATAACAAAAAAGTGGCCCCCACCGGATGGTCAACTGCAAACAACCTGATTTGAAATACCTTTAACCTAATCTTTCAAACTGGATTTCACTTGCTGGCCCACGCACTTTCATTTTTGCACAATTTCCATTCACAACGCGTTTTTAAAGATTTCATTTCTAGTACAAAGGGCGTCGCCAAAACGAAAACCTACTGCAAAGTTACAAATTTCTTCCCAAACCAACTTTCTTCTAAAACTACAATAATATATCATAAATGTTTTTCGGCTCAATTACTAATATTAAACATCAGGAAGCCTGGATAAGCGCTATCCATAGGATAAATCCTTATCCAGCAGATATAATTTATAGCTCTTATCCGGTGGATAATTTATATCCAGACTTCGTACAACCGGCTCGAAGAAACTAAAATTAAGTACCTTAAAAAAATCAGATTTTTATTCCAAAGCAGTTCGCATTTCTCTCTCTAAAGTGGTCTAGCTATTAGATATAGCCCGCCGAGTGAAAGCAAACATAGTGAGGAAATTTTCAAAACAAAACAAAGTTAAAACAAAAAAACAAAAACAAAAACAAAACTAAACTAAAAGAAATTGAAAATAAATAAAAAAACACATACGCACACATGATGCAACCATATTGTAGAGGGTGTCTTAAAAGCTCGCAGCCCAGTTTCTAACTAGAATCGCTATTCAATTATCACAAAGCACGAAATGATTATGCCAATTTACTCAAGTACCAAATATTCTTTAACTCTTTACAATGACTTTCAGGGTTAACCACATGGTTTTGTGTTTCACCACGAATGGCAGTGGCTATCATGATACCGCTTTGCTTGTTGCCTCTTCTTGTCTACGCTTTACTCGACAAAGAGCCGCTAAGAGATCGTCAACCAGTTCACTTCCTGCATCAAAGCATCAAATACACTGCTTTAACATATCAAACATCAGAAAAGTCTCAAACGGTTGTCACATTGTTGAGGGTCTTCAAAGTTTTACCTTATGGTATATACGTCTTCATTGGGAACTTCTCTCTACAGCTTTCCATGTTAGCGATCCTCTCAACTCTCACATTCCACAACTCTCCATTCCCTCCCCGTGATCACTACCAGTATTACCGATTACTAAGTGACTTAGGGTATCTACTGGGAGGTGTTGAGCTTGTGGTCGTATCCTGCTTATGCAGTCAGTGGGTCGAATTGTTCAAAATTCGAAAACTGTGGATTCCTGTTTCCTTGAATGTTTGCTGTACGTTCTTATTCGTGTTTGCATCGTGGTATCGGTTTCTTCCCAACGTCTACATTGTTTTTGGACTGGTTTTGTTTGTTGGATTACTTCAAGGTACTACTGGTGTTAATTGTATTGGTCGTACTGCCACTCTTTTCACAAAGCCAGAAAATAAAGTTGTAGCCATGATGGCTGTTGAAATTGGACTCTCAAGTGGCCGAATTGCAGCAGCCTTTTTAGGTCTTTTTGTTGAGGGATATCTTAGAGATCATTGTACAAATCGCTTATTACTAGGAGTGTACTGCTTAGCACGACACACTGAACTTAGCCAGTGGAGTACAAGCAAGCACTGTAAGCTATAGAATATATTAGGAGATATTAACATCGATCTTCTAAAGAAACAAAATCTTGAGCACAAGTTTTATGAACACATGATTTCACTTGGATTCAAGCAATTGATAACATCGCCCACTCGCATTCCATCTGAAACCTGCATCGATCACATCTACACCAATGAACCTCTAAACGTGCTATCTACGAAAGTACCCGACGTTGGCCTCTCAGACCACCGCCCTATTTGTGCCGTCAGAAAACATAATGGAAAGCTTCTTCAAATGTCAAGTCATAAAACTATCGAATATAGATCATTTAAACAATTTGATGTCAAAAAGTACAGAGAAGATCTAATGACTGTCCCTTGGAGCATGATGAACATGTTTGATAATCCTAATGACAAATGGGAAACCTTCGTTGGACTCCTCATGGAAGTGGTGAACAGCCATGCACCAATTAAGAAAAGGAGAATTAAAACCAATCAACAACCAAAATGGTTTCATAGCGAACTACGTGAAATGATAAAACTACGAGATCATCTTCTTTCAAAAGCCCGACATTGTACCAAGAACTCAACTGAATGGCAAGATTATCGTGAGCTTCGCAGCAAAGTCCGCTACGAAATACGTAAAGCCAAACGGAACTATTTCCAGGATACCCTGACAAAAAACAAAGCGAACCCTAAAGATTTATGGTCTCACTTGAAATGCTTGAATCCAAAAATATCCAACATTGGCCCATCAACACAAGGTAAATCTTCAGATGATGAGATAGCTGACCTTTTCAATAAACATTTCACATCTGATCGAGCTTTAAGCTATCCAGTAACAAATCCTGACTACCAAAGCCTTATAGAATTTATCAGTGAACAGAAGCCATCAGACACCTCACTACAATTTTCACTAATCAAAGAAAAGTTTGTCATCGATCAGATAAAAGGTATGCCTGAGAAAAAAGGAACTGGACTTGATAAAATTAGTGTCAAACTGCTTAAAGCATCACTACCATTTATAGCTGAGCCACTTGTTGACATAATTAACACCTCGATAACATCTGGAATCTACCCTTCTCAATTCAAGCTGGCCAAAGTATGTCCTATATATAAGAAAGGAGACGTCAACGATCCAAACAATTATAGACCCATAGCAGTGTTACCAATTATCTCAAAGATCATGGAGAGACACCTACATAATGAAATGACGTCATACCTTGATAGATTTAAGCTGTTGAATGATAATCAATCAGGATTTAGAGCCAAACATTCATGTGAGACTCTGCTCATAAAATTAACAGATACCTTCTTCGAGAACATGGACAAAGGAAATATAAATTCAGCTGTCATGATAGACCTTAGTAAAGCCTTTGATATGGTCAGCCACCATGTGCTTCTGCAAAAGCTGAAGTGTTACAACATCGAAGACACTTCTATGAATCTCCTACGTTCATTTCTTGATGAAAGAAGGCAGATAGTTATATTTAGAGGAAAGCTTTCAAAAGAATGCAAATCTCAAGCCATGGGCATCCCCCAAGGGTCAATCCTTAGTCCACTTCTATTCACGATATACATGAACGACGTCTCACTTCACATTGACAAAAGTAAAGTCGACATGTATGCAGATGATATCACGTTATACACAGCAAAGAAACAACCTAACGAAATCGTCTCTTGTCTAAACTCTGATCTCCAACCATTAACAAATTGGATCCAAGCAAACCGCCTAGTCATCAATAAAGACAAAACGGAGATGATGTCCATCTGTACAAGACAAAAAAAGAAACTCAGTGAAGAAATCTCCTTAACTATTGACTCAACTGAAATAAAAAATGTTGATTGTCATAAATTACTTGGTCTGTATATTGACAAAAACTTGACTTGGAAGCAACATGTTACACATATCATAAAGAAAATTAACAGCAGACTGGCGCTACTGAAACGTATCAAATGCTTCCTGCCACATTTTGCACGTATGCTTTTTTATAACAGCATGATCCAACCAATAATCGATTATGGCCTAACAATCTACAGCACGTGCGCCAAAGAAGATCTCAAGCGTATCCACAAAGTACAGAAAAGAGCTGGGCGTACTATCCTGGACATACACAAAGCACGAGATATAAGTACGGTTGAACTATTCCAAAAGCTGGACTGGCTTCCTGTCAACGAAAGAGCAAACCTTCTTACTGGAACTCTAGTCTACAAATGCATGAATGGCCTGGCACCATCCTACCTAAGTGACAAGTTCATCAACAAGAGTGGACGTACAACACGTGGGAAATCAAAAGGAAACCTAACGATCCCGTTATACAAGACCACTTCAGGGCAAAGAACGTTCCACTACCGTGGAGTAACCATTTGGAATACACTATCAAAAGACGTAAAATCAAGCCCCTCTATTGAACATTTTAAGAAGCATTATTTCAATAATAATTATTTCAATATCTGTCATCAAAAATTTAGCTTAGATATCTAACTGATCTAGTTGATTTATTTATTTACCTTTATTCTCGCCAATTTTATATACAAATAGTTCTATTTTATAGTTTTATAGTTTTTAATATTGTTGTATATTGTACTGAGGGCCACCTGAAAATTATCAGTAATGGTAACGGTGTTACCCTGACCAATAAAGTTGTTATTATTATTATTATTATAGAAGCGGTACGCAACATGACATTTCATAAAGCGTTGTCTAATGACATATTATAATGGTGTAAGTCAATAGCGATCACTGAAACGTTGTAATAATTGTCCATTCTATTAGACTTTGCTACTACTTTGTCCTTTTGTCATAATTTGCAAAAAACATATGCGCCACAAAAATAGATTAGAGCTGAACACCCCCATTACAAGTAGCTTGTCTGTTGGCTGATTACGTTATGATACCTTTAAGTAATCAATTATCTTATTAATGTAATCTGATGATAATACATGAAATATTTGCTTGCAAATAGGATTTTTTGTGTTTACTCATGGCTGTATTGGTTTAGATTCTATATGAGATTGTCATATTGAAGCATCATGTCGAAGTTGGTTTTGGGATCCCTTTGGGAGTTACAACACGTGAGCTGTGAGTGATTCATTCTTATCATTCACGCTAGCTTTCAGCTTTGACAAAAATAAATAAAACCCTGCAATGTTATTGGCTTAGAGGAGTTATATTTATCGTTAATAGTGGTATATTTCAAGCTCTAGAGAGTGGTATTTCAAAATCGCCATGACAACCAGTACTTTCTAGTTTGACAAAGAAAGAAAATGGCGGCCACACCCACGAAACTTTCTCCAGCTAAAAAAGGAATTTAATCAGAGTGCGAAAAGCAAGTCAAAAAGTTTAACAAATGAAAGTACTATGGATCATTTGATGTTTATGAAGATTTCTTTATAGGAGCAAGGATGGCACAGTTGGTTAGTGCGCGGCCTTCGGTGCGAGAGGTCCCTAGTTCGATCCTCAGTGACCTCGCATCCTTGTTTCAACTTCTTTCCTTGCTGTGTAGCTTTAATTAGCTTTAAATACCATTAAACAATGGAGCACTGAAGGAGAGAGAGGAGTAAAATGAGCGCACCGGCGACCTCAAGTTTATCAGTTACCCAAATTACTGTCACGAGCTATCGACGTAAAATATGGTCGCTTTATTTCTTTTTGTTGTTTCTGCAAACTGAATTAGGAGAAACGATCGTGCTGAGTGACACATGAAAGTCAGTGAAAGCTTGTCAAAATACGGCTTCATTCAACTTACAGTAAAGGACTGATGGCTGAAACGTTATTGAAAGGTAAAAAAAGTTAATCCACACTCATGCATTGTTTGTTGACGATTACGCCGTAGTTCCCTTCCTGCAGGTGCTGTTATCTTGTACGACCGAGGAAGATTTTGTAACTTTTCTTCAACTACTGATGGTTTCCACTTGTGTGTAGTTGGGTCGTGGATGCGGACCTGCTGGCCAGTGAGAAGTGGTGGTAATGGCTTGCATCCTCTGTCGTAGTAGTGTCTCTGTTGTTCCTGTCTGTATTCTAGTCTGTCTGTTACGTCGTCACGTCACTTGCGTAGTTTCTTTAGATTCTCCTTGGAAGGTTGTCTTGTATAGACCTGCCTAGTAGAAGCTCAGCTGGAGGTGGTAGCTTGCGGTCAATAGGAGTACTTCTTAGACACATTAAGGCGATGTAAGGATCTGTTTGCGTTGCTTGAGCCTTCTTCAGAGTGTTCTTCACATGTTCTTACATGCGCTTCACCCTTGCTTAGGGAAGCAAGGGTGGCCGAGCGGTGAGAGCGCCGGTCTGTCACCGCTGTGATCCCTCGTTCAATCCCCGGACGGGGCATCACATGTGGCTTGAGTTTCTTGTTCATTCTCTCCCTTGCTTCGAGGGTTTTTTCTCCGGGTTCTCCGGTTTTTCCTCCCTCAGTAAAAACGAACTAGTTTCGATCTAAGCTGTGCTCCGTGATCAGACATGAGTCGTATGGTGGCTGCTACGTGTATGTGTATGTAAATTTGTATGTAAGTGTGTGATCGTTCAATTGTCTCGTAATGAAAGCGCCCTTGTAAACTTTCGACTCGATCACGTTAAGCTGCGCCCTTCGTAATTCAGCACTTGGCTGCGAGGAAGGGTGATGAGCTACCCCAAATTTATTTATTTATTTAATTTATTTATTTATTCAATAAAGCCATAACTGCGCGGATAGTGTGGGGAGCTTGTTACATGTTTAAAGCCGTACTGCTGCGCAAATTCTCTGAAGGTATGGCTGTCGTAATGAGGTCCGTTATCTGATCTTACTACTTTCGGAACGACATGTTCACTCAGTGAAGATCTGTTTCATGATCCCTACCACCATTTTACTATTACTCTGGTTTTGCGAGATCTTTCTGACAAATGGAAATTTGGAGTAATAGTCTGCAACAAGCAAGTACTCAGATCCATCGAGGTAGAACAGGTCGAGAAAAGACTCTTCTTTTTGCACTCAAAATCAAATTGAAACAGAGGAGCATTTTCTTTTTCAGACGTTCCCTGTACTCTGATTTACGTTGGCAACTTTTCAATAAGTTAGTCAATAAAATAGATACAAACGAAATGGATAGTTCAAATTTATTAAAATCAGGAAACGACACCGGCCTGCTTCTATGTATCCAAATTTATACAAAAATCTAGGCCGCGCGCGCCGAGAATTGAACCGCGAGAAAAAGGAATTTAGTATGCTAATTGTATGCAAAACCAAAAAAAAAAAAAAAAATCGACCATGCATCCAGACAAATCGCTGAATCATCGCATGTTACGTATAGGAAGAAGATTTCGGCCCCTTCCGCGCTATCGGTAGAACGCAGCAAGCTTCGCGGTCAAAAAGGGAGGAAACAGTTGGATCGGATCCTAGGCCGTAAATGACTGCACCTTACCACTAGGCTAACTGGTCTACTGAGGGATTTGGAAGACAAATATATAGAGACCTTAAGATTGACGTTTTTGGCAAACCGCTAACGACAAACGGCAAAATTTGACCTTGATTTTGATTTTATATTTTACTCTAATCCCAACAAGCAAATAAAGAGCAAATCTATTAGCAACAGAAAATACAAATATTTTCTTTTGAGCGAAAAAACAGCTAAGAACAGACGGCCGGCTAAAGTTTGCCGTTTGCCGTAAACGTCAATCTTAAGGTCTCTAAAATAACCTAGCGTATCCTGCAGTGAATGGACTGTCTACTGTCTACTGTTTTGCAAATTACGTGATCCGATGGCACAGCGTGGAAAACGTCCGACTTCGAAGCAGATGAACGGGGTTCGAGTCGCCTATGGGCTGGAATTTTTTTTGTCTTTTTCCCTCTTTTTTCCTGTTCTTTTTCTTTTTGTTGATCTTTCTTTTTGTGTTCTGATTTAAAAAAAGGATTTTCCTTCAATGATATGAAGAAAACTGGCATTTCTTTAGATTAAAAACATTAAAATTCATCAATAATGATTTTGCTACGATTATGAAAATGTATGCATTACTGTGCAGGTTTATTGGATAAGCACTTCTATCACGCGATACATCTATTATAGTCAGGTGACTCTAGTAAGGAAAGTTGAGGTTTCCTCTTCAATAACATGCTGCTTGATTTATAATAGAACTTTTTGATTTAGAGTAAAAAGCTCTCAATTTGGATCGAATTTGGACTTAAAAACCTGGCTGCGCTTTCCCGCATGCACGTGGCACTAGATAGTGGAAATGTTGAAGTTTTCTTCGAAGTTTTTTCGCTTTCCAAGCCCTAGGGCCTAATTTGAGTATTCCAAACCAACAAAAATTTGTAGTTATTTTATTTGAAGTCAAGGTGTTAGTTATTCGCGCGCACAACGAATTTTTTACTCAAAGCTGTGAACTGGCAATTTTAATTTGATACTCGGCTGATTCAATCGAAAGAAAAAGCCTTGCGTGCTTTCTTCAATATTAATCGAATCATTGATTTTACTAAACCTAAACCTCAACAGGCTCAAAAACGTTTTGACACAATGATTTCTCCCACATTAACATATGCTAGTGAAGTTTGGGGAGTCTATCAAAAACTATAGACTTTACAAAATGGGATAAAAGTCAAACTGAAAAAATGCACACTTGAGATTTTGTAACTTTTATTGGGGTGTCAATGGAAAAGCGTCCAATTGCTGGGGTGCATGTGACGTCACGGCAGCCATCTTGGTTGACCTTCAACAAAAGATTTCTCATTAGCGTTTATTGTTTGGTCATCCAACATGGCTACCGCTTCATTGTCTTTGGATTCCCAAAGGTATGGATGCACCCCAGCAATAGAGCTTGTAGAGCAGAATTCGAAGACCTCTAGGGATTCGTTTGGAGCGCGATAAACACATCCAATTAAGAAATTTGTTTTTGCATAATTGAACTTGAACCCAAATAGCCTCGGATTCTTCTTAATTCCAAACTTTTCTTCGAGTATATTTTAAACCATCCAGCAAATAAAGCGCTACCCCTCCTCCATGACGGTTGTCTCTTCTATCGCTGTACTGAGTGTTTTGGAATTGCAATTTCAGAGTCCTCGATACAATTGTCCAGCCAGCTTTCAGTTATACTCATTTTTATGAAGCTTTCTAAGATCCGGCAAAACCACAGGGATTCCCAGACCTTAACAGTTTGGGCTTGCTGTGGTCTTTTAATTTTACCAAAGAATATATGAAACGATATTCAAGTAAATATATAAAGGTTCAAACGCTAGGGCGAGGGTTTGCATTGAAATTCAAGACCGAGGGCCGCAGGCCTGAGGTCTTGAATTTCAATGCAAACCCGAGCCCGTGCGTTTGAAGTGGTTTAAAAAATAACCAAACCCTATTTTTATTGTTTCAATGCAAAAATTCTGGAAATAAGAACTCAAATCATCGGATTTGAGGTATAGTATCAAATCCGAGTTATATCGAGTGATTTATATTTGCATTAAATTGACGTCGAACAATAGCTAAAATACAATACAATACAATACGTTTATTAGTAATTCCCAGAAGGGATTTTCAATACTAATTTACAAAATGTGTGTTGAGATAAAGCTTCTTAAAATTCCATCATGGTCAACGATTTACCGGATAGCATAGTGGTAAGTGAATGGACTAAGGGTTGAGGGTTCGAGGCTAGGTAGGGTCGATGCGTAAGATATCATTTACGATTTTTTTAAGATCAGAATAGTCAATCCCTTAAATTTTAAGACTTTCTGACTTCTAGTGTGTGTCTAAAATCTCAGTGCATTGAAAGTAAAACTTCTCAAATGTGTGTAATGTGTGTATGGCATTACTAGCAACTTGGCAAAAAACCTGATGCAGGTCTTGAATTCAAAATTCAAAACCTGTCCCGGGTCTTCCCCCGAAATTCAAAACCTACATTAAACAATAGAAATAGGGTGTGGTTAGTTTTTAATCTCATAAAAAAGCCTTAATTTACTTGGGATTAAGTTCAAAATTGAGGAATGTTGTATTATTTCTTCAAATTTGTGAAATTTTGGCTTGCAGAATTGGTTACAACATCTGAACTCTGATGATTGTAATGATATTTTTGAGTTTAACTGACTTTTTATTTGTCTCAAACATGTTTCGAGGTGATTCACCTCATCGTCAGTGTGACTAGATTACAAGAATTGCTGGGTTGCATCCATAACTTCGGGAATCCAAAGACAATGAAGCGGTAGCCATGTTGGATGAACAAACAATGCACGCTAATGAGAAATCTTTTGTTGAAGTTCATCCAAGATGGCTGCCGTGACGTCACATGCAACCCAAGAATACAGATCTATCTATAAGACCTTTCATTTTTAAGACATTTGTCTGATGTCCGGGACCTGTCTCGCTGTTATGTACGCGTGGCAAAAGATAATGAGATCAAGAGAACAATCACTATTGTTATATGAAAAAAATGAATGCATGCATCCATTTGGCATACTATGATTTGAGAATGTGGAAAACAGGAACGTGATAGTGCAAATAATAACTTTAGCATCTCTCTACAAAAAAATTCATAAAATATGCAGAATCTTCGACGACGCAAAATACAATGGGTTTATTGTTATTCAAATAACATGAGTAATTTGTCTGTTTAAAATCTCTATAACTTTCGTCACTGAGCTCTTTGGACTAATAATTTCTCAGTGACTATAACTTTTATTACATTGTCACCATGATTGGTATTCGTAGAAATTGTGAATGCACAAAAATCAGTGGCAGCACTTTAATTGGTTAGTCTGTAAAACGATTGCTTTATGAAAGCATATATACATATTTACATTTTGAATAGAGCTTGGTTTTTCTGGTTTTGTATTTATAGCTTCCAACAAATTCTACCGTCAGAAAGTTGTAATGAATTGATTTGATTACCGCTTTGAAGAAAGTAAATTTAACATTCAAAATATGTCATCGATTTTACAGAACTTTTATCATATGGTCTGGGGTGGACAACATAAACAACAATCGCATTTGGAAAATTGTTATTAATACCAATACTGTTCTAGATTTTTAGTCGCGTTATTCACGCATTTTTTTGAAATATTTAGCTGCTATTTTCTAAAAAAAGAACGCTCTCGTAGGTTTTCTTGTCTGTCTTTACCGTTCCCTGGATTTAGATAAAAGTCTAAACTGGGCCTTAGGTCTGAGATCAGAGCTCTCAGAAGGGAGGGGAAAACGATAAATGAACGTACGAAAATTAGAAGTTTGAATGATTTCTGCTTATTTAACTCTCAAAATAGATTTTAAACGTGAACAAAGAATATGGAAACATGATTTATATATATACGACCATGAAGTTATTATTTATTTATCTACTGGTAAAATAGAGAGAAACTGAGAGAGAAGAAAGGCATGTTAGACTCTGAGCAGATAGCGAAGCCTTCTGTTACTTAAAGCAGCGCAGCAATAAATCACAGTCGGTGTCTCCATCGGCTAGAAATACAGCGATATGTCTTGAAAAATCCTATACACCCTTCTAATAAATGCCACAACGTATTGTTTTCCGCGATTGACGTCAAATTTATTCTTTTGAAACTTGTACAATGTGAATGCAATTGAAAAGAATAAATATGACGTCAAGTGCGGAAAACAAGCAATTTTGACTACACTACATCCTTTTAAACACCACACACAACACTGTTGATGCATGGGCAGGTGGGTCAGCCAAGCCCGCTATAGTCCAGAACAACTGCAAGTATTAAGCTGGATACGGGACAAAGTTTGCATTCATGACTATTTTCGTCCTTTCTGCGGTCAGTTTAAAGGGAAGCACTACGACAGTGCTCAGCCACCACGAGCACATTTTCGAAATAACCCGTCTTGTAGACCTTTTGCGGAATTTATCCACAAGACTCTAGTTACTAGAGTGCGCACGAAAGCCATTTCTGTGTTGGGACGAGTGGGTAGCGTTGAACCCCCCTATCTGGTGCTACCGCTGACCATTGAGCCATCCAAGCCTAGGTTATGCCACGATGCGCGTTTTTGTAACTTATGGATGAAATACATGCCTTTTAAACTGGATAAGCTCGTGAATGTGACAAGATACGTGAGGCAAGATTCGTATCAAACCATACTGGATGACAAGTCGGGCTACGACCACATACTCCTGTCCGAGGAAAGTCGAGCGTACTTTGGGATTCAATGGGGTGGCTGGTACTTTGTGTATAACACCCTTCCATTTGGCTGGAAGATCTCCCCGTTAGTGTATCATTCAACGGGTCTAGTTGCTAGCAATTTCTTCCGATCGATAGGCATCCCGTGCACGTTATATATCGATGATCGCCACAATGGCCAGTTGCAAGTCGATTTGAATCAAGGGGTCTATGGGCAGTTATCAAGCACGGAAGAGCGTAATTTAGCGGCTGCCAAGTCTGCCATTTTCTTGGTAGGCTATCACTTGGTCCAGTTGGGGTACTTTCTGGGCCTAGCCAAGTCCATTTTGATGCCAGCCAAGCGAGTGCCGTATCTTGGGTTCGTGGTGGATTCATCTCATCAGGCATTTGACCTGATTCCGGCCAAAAGGCAGAAATTCATCAACCTAGTCCGCGAAATTTTGCAGTATTCAGCTGTGTCTGTGAAAACCCTCCAGAGGCTGGTAGGAAAATGTGTGTCGTTGTCCATATTGCCGTGCCAGGAGCTCTTCTCTTCACTCGAGAAATGAACCATGCCGTGTCGAGAGGCCTGCGTAGTCACCGTCAAGTCAAACTGGACAAGAATCTTCGCGAGGAAATTAGTCATTGGCTCTTCTTGGAGTCCTGGGACGAGCCCGTTCCATGGAAGGACGAACGCCACCTACGAATCCGCGTATCATCAGATGCCTCTGGTTCTGGTTGGGGAGCTTCGGTGAACCTCGATGAAGTAGTGACAGCTTCCGATTACTGGAGTGAAGAGGAACAGCAGTACGACATTGCAGCTCGAGAGGCGTTGGCTCTAGATAAGACGTTGGTGTCGTTTGCAGAGTCGTTACGTAATAGCTGGGTCGATGCGCACGTCGATAACATGGCAGAAGCAAGGCGGAAGAAGCGTGGCTTTGAACAGAATTATGAAGCAACTTTTCTTCACAACTCTACGGCTGAACATCTCACTCCACGTCAGCTACGTAGCCACAGGGAACAACCCTGCAGATGCTCCCTCTCGCCGACTGTCGGTTCTCGATAGTCGACTGCATCCGGACGTGTGGTCCACAGTTGAGAAAGAGTTTGGTGGTCCAGACGGTCACACGTGTGACTTGATGGCGTTGGACTCGAACGCGATGCTGGACAAGGAGGGAGTTCCATTGCCCCACTTTACTCCTCATCAGTCGCCAGCATCTGCTGGAGTGAATTTCTTCAGTCAAGACTTAAGAGCCCAAGAAAGTTTCCTCGATCGACCTTACATCTTCCCACCTCTGTCACTTGTTGGTCCGGTGGTACGTTTCTTGCAGAGTGAAAAGAAGAATTGCACGATGGTAACACTCACGGTCTACCCGCGGAAGTATTGGTGGCCTTTGCTAGTTCATTGTTCGTCGAAGTGCTTGAAATTAGCAGAAAAGGGTAGTACAAACGCCCTCCTCGTTCCCACTAAGGATGGCTGGGTACCACATCAAGGGATTCCAGGAGATCTTTGGGCCTTTGCATTGACTTTTAATTAATGGACAGATCTCCAAGTTCATTCCTAGATGAATGATCTCTGCTGGGACATTCTTAGAAGAGTGATAGTAGCTTAAAGATGTAATAGCATGGTTGCCTCGGATTCTATTGTTCCGAGAGGAGCATTTAATGGCTAAATGCCCCCTCACTGCTACTAATCGAACCTCATGCATAAGCATTAGGTACGATTAGTAACTAATCGTACCTCATGCATAAGCATTAGGTACGATTAGTAACTAATCGTACCTAATGCATAAAACATGAGGTACGATTAGTAACCAATCATACCTCATGTTTATGCAAGAGTCCAACTATGGATACGTCCCTGAGAAATTTCCTGAGGACACATCCGCAGCTAGCAGTACTTGAATTATGCAAATTAGCTTCAAGTAACCTTTCAGTGTAGTCTAAACCATGTGGGATGGATTACAATACTATTCAGCATGCTTGTCACATTTGGGATGGACTGGAATATTCTTGCGCATGCGTGGCACGACAATGTTATCACACAACGCTTTTTTATTTTCAATATTATTTGGTGAATATAAATAACTGTTTTAGACAAGTGAGTTGTAACGAGGCATTGTTTCCTTTGTGTTAGGTCTTTCTTGCACTTAGTTTTGTACTGTTCTGGTTGAGCGATAGTGTCTAAATAGAGTTCCCTAGAGTAATAACAGCACTTTTAATTTATTCATTTGTAACTTGTTATTTGGTCCAAATCGTTCTAGTTTTCCTATATACTTCCTCGGCAACCATACTATTACAAAGTAATAGCATGGCTATTTCGGTTGATTAGTGATTAAATGTACCCTCAGCCTCGGGAGGTTTAGTAAAAGTCCCTCGGCCTACGGCCTCGGGACTTCCACTAAACCTCCCTCGGCTTCGGGTACATTTAATCACTAATCAACCTCATAGCCATGCTATTACTTATAAATATAGAATGGATATACTGTTAATAGTAGGAATACTTCATGAATTTCTTGTATGTCGAATGTTAATAAATGAATTGGAACTTGCGATGTTAGTCTGATGTATTGTGTTGTGCACTGTTGTTTTATAGGACCTTCCAAGAATGGCTAAGCTTTTCATGCCGTCGGTACGATGTCCATGCTGTAGTCATGCGAATGACTATGATTTCCGGTTTTGCCAGCGTTGTGGCTATAAGAGAAAGGTGGCGGCTGTGCGAGAAGGCAAGCCTCTGGATGGTGAGGACCTTAAGGAGCTTGACGATCGATTGCGTCAACTGAGTTTCTTCGACGAGGCGACGAACTATTCGAGGCAAAAAGAGTCCTTGCAAAGAGAGCTGGATAACGTCCTGAGCTCGCTTCCTGGTGGCCCGAGTTTGGCCAGCGTAACTCCCCGAGATATTTGTCGATTTTTGGTCTTTAAGGATAAAGATGGGAAGACCCAAGTTCATCGGAATGGCTGTAGCCTGTTGGGTCAGAGGGGTTGCCATAATTGCGGGTGTCCTGTACGGTTGTCCTATAAGACAGTGGATTCTTACATTGGCAAGCTGCGAGCTATCTTTCATGCACTTGGTCGGGATGGGGAATGGGACCGTCGGTTGGGCTTAGGAAACCCAGCGGCAGACAGGTCAGTCAAGGACTATCTGCGTCTTGTATCGATGGAACAACTCCAGGCAAGAGTTCAACCCAAGCAAGCTAGTCCTTTTTTCGTGGATAAATTAGCCCAGTTGGCTAGTCACATTGACAAGAGCTTAGCATCAGATCGTTTAACGGGCTCCCAGCGGTTCATCCTGGCCAGAGACCAAGCTTACTTTAAAGCAGTGTTTTTTAGCGGAGATCGGCCTGGTGACATGGGCCAAGTGAAGGTCCCCGAAATCCTTCGTTTCCCAAACAACGATGGTCTGTTGTTTAACCATGTATGGGGCAAAACGTTACGGGATGGTAGTTCCAATGTCTTTGGCATCAAACGCAACCCCCAGACAGCAATCTGTCCAGTTCACGGAATCGAACAGTATATGGCGATTGCCGAAGAGTTGAAAATCGACCTAAGATCCGGCTACTTGTTCCGGCCAACCAACCCTCAAGGAGCTGTCGTTAATGGGCCTTTGACCTCATCGGCTGCTGAAGCGCGCCTGAAGAATTATCTGAAGGAAATGGGAAGTGATCATGGGGAAACTCTTCATGGTTTCCGGTCAGGTTGTGCAATTACGCTAGCCTTATCTGGTGCGGAGTTATCTGAGATAATGGACCACGTGGGTTGGACACAACGGCACACCGCGTTGTACTATCTCCAGCTAGCCAAAGTGTTAAACCCTTCTGGTGCGTCAGCCCGCCTGGCGGAGGTAGACCTTTCTTCGGTTACATCGGAATGGAAGGATGTGAATCAACTAAGGCAGTTTGTGTGTGCTTTCCCAGCAAACATTTCAGCTAAGCGACCTCGTGAATAATAAAGTCATTGTTTGCAACCGTTTGGTTTTCAGTTTTGGGTATGAGGTGTGGGGTTGTTTTTAGTTATTTTGGAGTATTCCCTGTAGTTGTTGGCATACTCTCTGGTGGGGAACCAGAGCTTGGAGGCGCGGGGATCAACGCTCCCATACCTTGATAAACAATGAGGGCGAGTGAGAGTGTTGGAGAATAGAGTACTATTCAAAACACTCGAAACAAAGCGCGAAACAGAATATCACAGGCCTCCTTACGTAACCTGCCCGGGGATCATTCCAGCAGGATCAGGAATCCCTAAGGATGATAATTGAGGATAAATAGACTGATTCCCACTGCACTCTGCCTTCAATTTGATCAAGCGCCCAAGGACAAAGGGGCAACGGCCCTACCCGCCCCATACCCTGTCGCTGAAAATTCGTGGTATGACATGCAATCAGGGTTCTTCACCTTACCAGGGCGCTCGATCAACGCTCCCATACCTTGATAAACAATGAGGGCGAGTGAGAGTGTTGGAGAATAGAGTACTATGCAGCATAGAATTTGCAATAAATTGAAGCAGTCCTTGTATGACAGTGACATGATGTGGTCACAGCTGGAATTTTGAATGTTTTCATAGGAAATCACAGCACTGACCACACAGTCCATTTCAAACCCATACGAAACTGCTTTATCATCCATTTAAATTTACATACCGATGGCTTCTTCATAAGCAAACAGTACTGTCTTGCCCTGCTGCATTCTGTCATATGATTGGTTACCCATCCACTTAAAACCTGTTAATGTCTCCTGTTTAAAAAACAAAAAGATTAAGGTCACACTTCATTGGGATTGAACACTGAGGAACTCCTGCATGGCAGTCATTCAGAATCTATAGAGCAAAGATGAGGAATCTTGAGCAACTAGATGTAGGTAGTAGTAAGATCTTTGTGAGTGATGTTTGAAAAGTTGAAGTAAACCACTCTCCCCTGTATTCTCTTATGTAGTCATGTTTAGTATCATCAAAGAATGTGAGAGAACATTGAGTGACAAGACCAATCACAGTTGGAGGAGAGAGTGGCATAAAGCATTTCATAAACAAAGTCTGATAAAATCTTTTTCCTTATTATTTATACTCCATTGTTAGTTGGCCAATGCCTCACCAATTTTAAACCTATTGTACAAATTCAAGAAGAACAAGACTCACATCAAACTTGAATCCTTCCACCTTTGCCATTGATGCAAGAAACTTAGATGACACAGTACTTGCAACCATGTAGACATTATCCCCTAAAAACGTTTCCAGGCATTGTTTTTAAATAACACCTTCCTTCTAGAGGGGGACATTGGGGTTTGCAGTGTTGGCCTTTTTTAGTGCGGTGTTGCGGTGAACGAGGCTGAAAAATTGCGGTGTTGCGGTGATCACAAACCTTGCGATGTGCGGTGTTTACGTTATTTTATGTGTGATGTACGGTGAAGCGAATTTTTTTTTTTGCGGCGTTGTGATTTTAAGGTCCAAAAAAATGTTTTATCACGTTCCTTTTGAAAAAATGCGGTGACGGTGTTCCGTCGAATTTTTTTGCGGTGTTGCGGTGTTGACATTTATTTTTTTGCGGTGTTGCAGTGTACCAGACCCCCCAATGCTCCCCTCCTTCTAATATACACATCTACAAGTTACAATTATATATTTGTATCTTGCACATAAAAATGAAATGAGGATAGTTGAAGTGCCTATGTACACACCTTACAAGAGACAAAAAATCTCTGCCTCAAGTGGCACTTGAACCCTCAATCAAGCCAGCTACAATTGCCCCAGTTGGCTTGATAGCTCAATTTGCAGAGCACTGTCACATATACCTGGAGGTCGTGATGAGTTCTAATCCCACTTGAAGGCATGACCTAAGCTTTCTTGAAGGCATGCACCTAACGTTCCCTATTTCCCTATGATTTAATGAGTACCTTTCATATATCTAGATACACCACTAACCTGGATACAAGTCTGGATGAACTTTTTGGTGACAAAAGAAAGACCACCATCCTAGCAATGCACCTGTCTCATTGCCTGTAAATACCTTCCACTTCCCACTGAGAATAGAAATATAGAAATGGAATATAATCAGTTCAACAATCAGAAATACAATCATGATTATCAATCTTAGTTAGAAGGTCTGACATTTGACAATTTGAAGTGCTTCTGTCATCTGATGAATACTTATGATTGTCATGTTGATGATGACATCTCATGATGATGATGATGATGATGATGATGGAGTCTTACTTGGGTTGTTTTTCTGCCAGTGCTGTTCTGTCTGAGTCAGGATCATTTGCTATGATAATTGTACTCCCTTTCTCATCAGCAGCTTTCATTGCCAAGTCCTATGACAAAATATTACCAATAAATGACTTCATCTCTCTATGGCTATCTATATACTGACCACCTAAAAACTGCTTTGTTCTGAAATAGAAATTAAACTCTATTGCCTATTTTTATATCCATTATCTTAAATCATTACTCAATTACCAAAGCACTTTTGCCTTCTTCAGGGTTTGGGATATTTAACTGTTGGGAATTCAGGATCGGGGTTCATCTAGAACAATGATATAAAATGTCAGTATTGTTTTAATGCTCAAATATTATTATAAACAATCAAATGCATGCCTCTACAATTGTTTAACTTGTCCCTACTTAATAATTATGGAGGGTAGGTGCCCTAGCAGCAATGAGGCGATAGCAATGCTAGCAACTGGCAAGAGGTAACCATGGCAACCTAGCCATGGGTCAATCTCGGCACCTGTCACACTGTCTTAGCAGTGGAAAATTATACTTACCATACTTCAATCCCAGAGGAGGACGGGTGGGCAAAGGCAACAAACAAGCAGCAATGCTGAGCAATGACTGACCACGAGGGCAAAGCAGCAATAGCGCCTGAGCAGCAAGCAACAACCACTGAGCAGCAATCCACTCCAAGTTAACTTTGCTTATAGATAACTACATATTTGTTACATAGAACCAGAAGTGACATTTCTAATTTGGAATACTTGAATTGACTTATGTCTAAACAGGAAGCTATGTTTTGATTTGGATCAACAAAAGATGTGAATTAGGATGTCATATGGCTGCTATGCTATGTCATCTGAACAAGGTCTAATTACCTGTTCCTTGACTGATACAAATGGTTGAAAATTAAAAGCTTTAAATGCTTTTTCTGCAAACATCTGTCCAACACCATGCATAGGTGTAAAGGTTAATTTGATCTTGGATTGACTATTAAGATTGCTGTGAAAAAAAAAAACAGAGATTAAAATACTAAAAGACAATGCAATAATCAATCCTCGCCATGCAGAGTGCTCCATAAACAAATAAAGGAATCCTTTAATTTGTTCATAGAGCGCTGCAGATTTCATATGACTGAAAGTCATAGCACACACTACAATTAATGCCCAGACACATGATACAACTTTTCTTGCAAATTTTACTGCAACATTTCCCACAACAATATAGTTGCACTGGCGTCCAACACTGCATCAGCTGCATGCAATCTTGCACACAAAATTTGCCAATTAAGGATCAAATTCTACTGCTGGAATTTTTTCTGTAACATTTGCAACATTGCAGTGATGGACACCCATGGTGCAACTGTGTGGTACACAAAGTTGCAGACAAAGTTTCATTTTGTCCATTTTGTTCATTTTGTCCTCGACTATAGTTACTCTTGCAGAAATAAACTAATAATTGACAGGAACAGGCATTGCTTGCTGGTCCTTTGTTTCTTTGTTTCTGTTGATTTTTCGTGCACAATGTTAGCAAAGGATCGTAAAAGTAGTAGATGAAGAATGAATAATCTGAGTGAAAGCACTGATGTTCTGTGAGATTTGAATTACAGAGATGGACAGCTTTGAGTAAGAATGGTGCGTCTGTTTAGTTATAGTGAACAACAAAAAATTCTAAGTAATCCATACGTTTCATGTTAGATTGCCCATTTCAGATCATTCTGTTGTTAAAATATACTTATTCGTATACAAACGTATGATTTGTAGACCTCAGAGCAGAGGTAAAAAATCACACAGGCACACATTACAAGCCAACAAAACAAGACAACTCTCAGTGCTCTTACCTAAAGTGAGAGTACTTTGTAATATCTTTGAAGTAAGCATTAGATATTTCATCATAAGGGTCTTTCAATAGTTGGTTATACTTTGAAAATGATAAGTCCCAGGACTCGTTCCATGGGATGCTATTTTGATCAATACATTTAGAGACATCTTTGTCATAAGGTGATTTTATCTTTTAAAGAAGAAAAGACAATTTTTAATCCCATCATCAACAAGTAATTAAATTATGATGCAATGTCATCATTAATCAGTAATATTGCAAGCGTACCTGTGCACCATTCTCATAATAAACCTGTAAACACAAACATAAGAGATTTAGCTTTAGTTAGCTTTTAGCTTTAGTATTAACTTTAATTTCAGAGTAAGATCAAAAAGAGTAACATACTGAGACTTTTTTATGAAGAGTAATGCAAAGACTGACCAAAACATAGAAATGTCAGCCAGTTATTGGAGGAGTGTCAGAAAGTTGATAGTAGTATATTGATGGGATGCCAGGAAGTTGTCAGTAATGTATTGAATGTGTCATCAGGGTGTTATCATGGTGCCAGTTGTTTGTTGGTAGGCTGTCCACATTGTGTCAGAAGGACATATATGTAAAACACTAGTATGGTATCAACAGAGTATAATGTACAGTGTCTGCAGGGTATGGTTAGGTATCAGTAAGGCAATAATATTGTAGGGAGTCAACAGGGGATTGGTAATGTGTCAGCAGTATATTGGTAGGGTGCATGCATTGGGTTTATAGGGCGTCATCAGGGCAGTGATATGGTGTTAGTGGGTTGGCAAGGTAGCAGTACCTGGGAATTGATAAAGTGTAAACAGGAAGTTTGTCACTAGTGGATTGTCAGCAGGGGATTGGTAAGGGTGGCAGAAGGGGATTGGTAGGGTGGCAGCAGGAAATTAGTAGGGTGTCAGTAGGGGATTGGTAGGGTGTCAGTAGGGGATTGGTAGGGTGGCAGCAGGAGATTAGTAGGGTGGCAGCAGGGGATTGGTAGGGTGGCAGCAGGGGATTGGTAGGGTGGCAGCAGGGGATTGGTAGGGTGGCAGCAGGAAATTAGTAGGGTGGCAGCAGGAAATTAGTAGGGTGGCAGCAGGGGATTGGTAGGGTGGCAGCAGGGGATTGGTAGGGTGGCAGCAGGAAATTAGTAGGGTGGCAGCAGGGGATTGGTAGGTTGTCAGCAGGGGATTGGTAGGGTGGCAGCAGGGGATTGGTAGGGTGGCAGCAGGAAATTGGTAGGGTGTCAGCAGGGGGATTGATAGGGTGGCAGCAGGGGAATGGTAGGGTGGCAGCATGGAATTGATAAGGTATCAACATGGGATTGGTATGGTGTCAGCAGGGGATTGGTAGGGTGTCAGTTGGGTTATGATAGGGTGTCAACAGGGTAATATATGGAGTTCAACAGGGAATTGGTAGGGTGTCAATAGGGGAATGATAGGATGTCAACAGGGTATTTGTATGGGGTCAACAGGGTATTGGTAGAGTGTCAGCTAGCTGGCACTGTATGGATTCAGCATGGTATTGGGTAAGGTGTCAGCATGGTTAAGGTAAGATACTACTCCATATTAAAACCATACATAAAAGCATTTGGTAAAAGCATTGGGAGGCTTGTTTACCTTGTAACCATTATCTTCTTTAGGATTATGTGATGCTGTTATCATTACACCAACAACTGTTTTGTAATATTTAACTGAATAGGGCTGATTAGGAACAAATTACAGTGTCAGTCATAATGATCACTAAATTCTTCATAATGAAAATACACAATTAGAATCCTATTATTGTCCATCCTGGAGTTCTGAGTAAAAAGTACAGGACTCCAATATGGATTTATCAATTCCACTCTGGCTGGAGAAGTGTATGCTTTCACAAAGTTCAATGTTCTCTGCATTGCATCCTTATCTGGATAAAAATTATAGTTGGCCAAAGCTCTAAGGCAAAATTAATAATATCTACTTGTTGACTGAGTGGGAGGGCTGGATGGGAAAATAGTTGGCTTGAGGTCTGTACAGAATGAATGAGAGCCATATTTTTTCTTGTCCTACCCGATCTAACTCAGTCAATAAGCATTTTATCACATAACGCTTTTCCAGACCACGTTAGCTTCCAAATACCATATGTGACATGTCACTTGACTATTTCCAATAAGTTTTCATTAGAGCACAGGCAGTGTTAAATATGGGTCATATGGTAAAATAAGACACGTACCACAAAAGGAGTTGGAGTTATTTTAGAAAACTTATAAACCTTGATGCCTTGACTAAGAAACACAGCAGCAGTTCGCTGAGCAAGTCTGTAAAAAATAGAACATGAAAAATGAGTATAAAAGTATATAGTACATATATTTGATTAAAGTATGCATTCATTAATTAGTATGCATTCACCAAACAAAGTCAAAGGGAGAACATTCTATATAATATGTACTAAGCTTATTTTTCCATGTCTACATTGTCTTATTCAGGGGTAACAAGCATAGCCTTTGAACATGCACAGGGGATTGGGGGAAGCAAAGAATGATTAAGAAATAAGATGGTGGGTGTCTGCTTCCCTTCCACCCCCTCCCCAGTATCATGGAGTAAGAGTTAACAACTCTTTGTTTACCTTTCACTGTTATGTCTTGCATCAAATCCCACTACAATTCCTCTTTCTTTTGCATCTGGAAATGTCTTTAATACATATTTTGCAAGACTCTTAAACAGGGAAGATATTAGAATTATTATGTATGCTTCATCAAGCATGAATTAAAAAACTCATTAATAATTCATAAGGCAAACACAATGAAAATCGCCACCGTGACGAGTGTCTTTAATTTTGACTACACTACATCCTTATAAACACCACACACAACACTGTTGATGCATGGGCAGGTGGGTCAGCCAAGCCCGTGATTTATTTCAACACTTTTTACAGCAATGGACAAAGAAATAATTCTTACTCCTAAGACATCATAGCCGGTCACGAAAACCCAAAACCACACTGTGGAAAAAGGGAACGTGAGCCCCCAACCAATGCTATGATGAAACCTTTGGGGTTTTAAGGTTTACAAAGGCATATAAAAGCATAACTATCAAACTTGCAATAGGTACACAATATTCTTGTGAAGAAGAAAAAAAAAAATTAAGGCAGCAACGTAGTGAGACGACCTGCGAGGCTGACCGTAGAACAACTAACACACGATCAGCAAACTACTTATACACTCGAATACACAAGGGACCAGACGCTACATACGCACGCACTCGACAAGGCCTCCGTGCCGGCAAAATAACAATTTGTGCCAATCTCGTGCCTCGCTAGTCACAAATTACATATTTTGACTACACTACATCCTTAGAAACACCACACACAACACTGTTGATGCATGGGCAGGTGGGTCAGCCAAGCCCATGATAGAAAAGCTAAAGGTAGGGCTAGAGTCATAGGTTTAATGACTTGGAAACGTCCAATCTGGATGACAGCGAATCTTTCACGTATTGATCTTTACCAGACGCCAATTTCCATCTGCCGTGACGCTGGACATTCCTGTCAGATACCCCAGAATTGATGGCGACAGTTGCACCTCCAGACCTGGAAGAATGAGTACTAAAACTCCAAATATCACATACAATGTTAGCAAACGACTTCTTAAACGATTCTCTAGAACAGCTATAAGAGATTGGCTTATTGCTGGAAATCAGTCGCTTGACATTTTTACAAGACCAAATGGGACGAAACAAATATTCCTCGGAATCAGGACGGACGAGGGACAGAGAAAAATACTTCTTCAGCAAGCCAACGGGACATAAACTAGAACCTGACTCAGCAATCAGCACATTCTGCCCTTCCCTAAGCTCATCTGTTTTACTGCTCACCATATTTAAAGTAACATGGTCTTCGTGAAATCCAACGTCTCTGCTACGTAGACAACGCACTTCACAACTTCGTAAAAAACCACTAAATGATAAAACAAACATCACTAAATTGCGCAATTCAACAAGATCATTCAAATTAGTAACAGCCGCTAGTCTTTGAAGGTGTTCCACTTCAAGGGGTTCTTTGCGATGAACTGCAGGACGACTAACGAGACGAATAGCACCTTCCCTTATAGCAATGACCGCGGGATTCATCCGTCGGAGAGGGCACATTAGCTAGGTTGTGAACCCATTTTAACGCGTAAAAAACAGAATTGATGGACGAAGCTGAAAACGAACACTCGAAAATGTGTTGAAGGAAAAGGGCAAAGTTCGACGGCGAAACTGGAAAGATCTATGGGAGATGGAGCACGTCTAAGGCAAAGGCTTTCCATCTTTTAAACCATCGTAGATAACCCTGTGTAGTTCCAGTGGCGCGTGAAGATAACATCGTTAACTTGAGATTTTCGTGAAGGCGCTTTACCACTGGATCGTCTGACGTGGGAGTCGACCAGAAATCACTGGAAAACACATCTGAAAGAAATAACAAGAATAGCAAACACAACTATGTAGAAACGTACCACAGTGACCAAAAAGGATAAGGAATGCCAACAATACAATACAAACGTCACTGGCTGCTTTGCCTATGACCGGTGCACCGGGATCAGCCACTAAGGCAGGCACTAAGCGATCAAGCACTTGGGCTTTTACAATAATCAAAGACGGAACAAAAATAGGGATTACTATTCAGCTATTCAGAACATGGGAAGGGATTAGGTAGAGTCACACTAAAAACTAGAACTTACTTAAAATTTATTCTTAAAGCCAAAACTGGAAAATTCAGACGCCTAGACCCAAAAACACTGTTCTTAGCTTTACCCCTGATGAACAAGTTGGGGATGTCGGGTAAGACTGCCCAATCGGTGACAAATTGATTAAAATGAACGCCGTCGGCACAGAGAATGGGCCAGAAATGAGCAGATTTCCACAGCGGGACAATCAGAGTACCTTGAGCTTTACAAATTCGAAGATGGTCGATCACTTTGCACGTGAGATAGACTGGCGGACAAAGCCAATTATTGTGATGGGACCAATTTTGAGAAAAGGCATTGACTCCAGAGGATCCGGGTTGATAATACTTAGTGTTGAATAAGGGCAATTTGGTGTTATAGTGACAGGCAAAGCGATCAAAATTGTGAGGGCCCCACATGAGATCGAGATCGTGAAAAACGTCGTCATGAATAGTATAGTCATCGTAATCTAGGATTCTGCTAACTTCGTCAGCTCTAGAATTCAGGTCTCTTGGGATCCACTGCATGTCCAAACTGATAGCATTGGACAAACAAATTTCGTGAAGATTCAACACCAGAGTGTGCAATAAAGGGACTTTGGACCCTACGGAAACCATCGAGACAACGTTTTGATTATCAGTGTACCACAACACCTGTTGGGATTTCAGTTCGGCCTCAAAGGCCTGCAAGGACAGCAGAACGGCCTTCAATTCTCTGTAGGTTCAACTTTGGGATTTCTCAAAGTCAGACCAATTTTGTTGAAAGACTTTACCGTCCAAGTCAATAATACTACCACAACCTGAGCTTGAAGCGTCTGAGTAAATGATTTTACTCGGTTGAGACTCAATGGGCCAGATGGGCACGCCATTTAGGGAATGGACATTCGCCTTCCAGAACTGAAGCTCGCTCAGAGATTCGCATGTAAGCTGGACTGAAGAGTGCCACGATGACCTAGAATTGATAACAGAGAATAAATTTCGAGTCATTAGCCTGGTAACCTTGCCAACACAATTAGTTAACGAAATGATCTTGCCACAAACGGAAGCAACTAATTTCACATGCACCGATGCAGCTCCAGAGGTGAGTAAGGCATCTAGATCGCGTAAGAGGCTGTCAATTCTCTTCGTGGTAGCTGAAATGATACAGTCAGAAGTGTTTATGTTAGTTCCTAGATAAATAACAGATTGACTGGGATTCCAATGACATTTCTGCTCGTTGGGGAGAAACCCAAACCTTAACAGATCAGCGTGAACTTGTAAACTAATAATTTTGGTGGATACTTCAGAAGAGGAAGCGCCCAACCCATCGTCGAGATAAACCATGATAGTAGTACCACGCGATCTCCACATCTTTACCAAAGGCTTGAGTAACTTTGTAAACAAATACGGTGTTGAGCTGAGACCAAAAGGAAGAACTGCAAATTGAAAATATCGGACACAACTGTTAGAGAAAGACCAGCAAAATGAGAGAAACTTGCGATGTTCGGGAAAGATTTCTACGTGATGATATCCTGACTTAAGATCAAATGTAAACATGAAGTCGCCTGGCTTCAAAATTTCTTTGAGGACAGTTAAATCTTCGCATCTAAACTTATTCTTGTAAACACATTTGTTAACATGACGTAGATCCAAAATCAATCGCTTTTTTCCCGATGGCTGAATAGAGACGGAAAGTGGATTGACAATTTCGGGGGACGAAAATACCTCTTGAATACACTTCGAATGGAGTAACTCTGCAATGGATAACTCAACAAAGGCAGATTCCCTAAGTGCAGATTTGTTATTATTACCAACAAAGAGAACTGGCAAGCAAAACAATGGAATTTTGTAGCCATTACTAATTACGTCTAATATAAAATGAGGAGCATCAATGTCTATCCAGTTTTGAAGTGCTTTCCGCAATCTACCCCTGACTGATACAACAACAGAATCAGACTGTAGTTCATAGGATTCTGATGGGTGTAAGTGGAAAGTATCGTCTGGATCATTTGGAGGAACTGAAGTAGAATCAAGGTCTAATTCTAAAGAAGAAAAAATAAAACAAAAACAAGAATACAGTAAAGGTGCATATAGCGTACAATAAATCAGAAAATTTAATGTAAACAACAAAAGTAGAATTTATACAAACAAAACATGAACACTGGTAAGACAACGAATGATTCAAATGTGCCCAAAGACAAATAAGAAAGATGGGTAATATAATGATTAGTAAAAACAATGAACAACAAAAATGACAAATTATAATATTATATGTAGTATTAAAGTTATTTAGATTGAGAAGAAGGGGAAGAAGCTTCCTAGTGCATCCTTATCCATCCTTGTATGTCCTTACCCATCCTAATACGTCCTTATCCATCCTAATACGTCCTTATCCATCCTAATACGTCCTTATCCATCCTAATACGTCCATATCCATCCTTGTACGTCCTTACCTTCCCTAGTACGTCCTTATCCATCCTTTTGCGTCCTTATCAATACTAGTACGTCCTTGTCCATCCTAGTACATCCTTATCTGTCCTACTACGTCCTGACCCATCGTAATAGGTCCTTATCCATCCTAGTCCGTCCTGAACCATCCTAGTACGTCCTAACTCATCCTAGTACTTCTTTCTCAATCCTACTACGTCCTTCTCCATCCTTGTACATCCTTCTCCATCCTAGTACGTCCTTCTCCATCCTAGTACGTCCTTACCCATCCTAGTACGTCCTTACCCATCCTAGTACGTCCTTATCCATCCTAGTGCGTCCTTACCCATCCTAGTACGTCCTTATCCATCCTAGTACGTCCTTATCGGATCTCTATTTTGCAATCGAGGGTAGTACTTTGCAATCGAGGGTAGTGTTTTTGCAATCGAGGGTGGTTTCAATTCAAAAAGGGAAAAGACATGAAAAAAAAACCCAAAAATGAACGAAAAAAAAAAACACTAGAAATATCTCCTCAGAATTGTTTATCTCGCTATTTCATTACCACTTTATTATTTATTTGTTATTCATTTAAAAGTTACTTAAAAATTAATTACAAGGCTATAATAATAATAATGATGATGTGATGATGATGATGATGATGATCTGATGATACTACTACTAATAACAATGTGCGCATTTAATTTGATTATATTTGAATCTTAAAATTGCGCATTTATAAGTGATAAACATAATAAGAGCATTGTTATATAATTATTGTTTTCAATAATGATAGAGTGATTGCACTTAATCCGTGAAATAGGTACTAGTCCAACAGACATTAGTAGACACTATTTCCATTGTTTTCTTTTGTTTTGATTAGACTATTAGACACTGACTATTAGATTTTGTTTCACGGATTAAGTGCCATCACTCTAATGATGATACAGATATATAATGATCATCACTATATATTACGATAAACTATTACTGGATTAATTTCAATATTAATTTTATATAATATCGATTATTAATATTTATTTATATCAATTGCAATGTCAATACAATTCGTTTTGTCCTTAAAATTCTTTAAAAATGTCTAACTTTGGTTTTTTAATGAGGTTATTCGTATTTGCTCTAAACAGTTTTTTGTTCACTTTTGTTCGATATAGTTTTTTATTGATCATGCTTATGTTTTTAATTCCACTAATTGAGTAACTTACTTACAAAAAACGGTTTTTACAATAGCTTTTTTGAATTAAATCAAAGGCAAGTTTAAATTTTTGTCTATACTGACATGGAAATCATTGTGATTAGACTAGGGTAAGCTTATCAATTAATAAATTTCATTTTTTTTAAATGTATGTAATTTATTCAAAAACAGCTTGGTAATTTTTTTAATTGACTGTGCCTGAATTTCTTTCCTTTAGTGTGCAGTTTATTTGCACATGTGGAGCTGCTGTATGTCGCGAGAGATGATAGTAAAATTGATTTCATTCATCTTTTTTACTGTCACAACACTATTCGAAGTGAAATGGACAAAAATCAAAACTGTGATTAAAGTCCAATAACTGGTGTAAAAGCCGTTTTGGTTGGTAAAGAGTAAGTTGCTCAATTCATGAAGTGAAAATGGAAGCATGGTCAATAAAAAAAAACTATATGGAGCAACCTTAAACAGTTCTTTTAGCATTTTTGTTTCTTTGTTTTATTTTTTCTCCTCGCCCAAAAATCAATACCTTCAGTTTTACTGGCCAATGGTGTAATTAATCAATTTGCACTTAAAATGACATGAGATTGTACTGTTTCTTCTACTTAATTGGCTTTAGTGCCCCATCCTATTTCCCATACATGCAGTTTTATGTTAATGGATTTAATTAAGAGGGGATTTTTTTCAAGTTCGAGCAGTGAACGACAAAAACTCCTGAGTTGAAGAATAGCTGTTGTACAAAACTAAAATCTGCCAGAAAGTTTAAGTTGTTTGTAAGTAGGTTTGGCCGATGAAAGTTGAATCAGTGTTAATCCAAAGCGAAAATTTGGATTGAAAATGAGGTTTAGGCCTTCATTTGCTCATTTACTATATGTTTTCTTATATTCAGCTTGAAAAAGCTTAATCCCAATACAACTTCAAGAAAAAGTCTTTGTACAATTCAAAAAGCCGTTTTAAACAGGTATTTTATCTTGGTACATCAGTTTTAACCGGTAGAAAAAGGATTTGAGTGTTAATCCAGAACAAAAATTTGGATTAAAACTCGCACGGTGGTCTAATTTTTGGCGTTTTTCGCCATTATTGCTCGTCATTGAAAAAATTCTCCTCTTAAATTTAAAATTCATGAAAATACTGAACTGTTTTCTTCTACATTATCAACAACATTAAACCAATCTATAGCTACCTCCCGGGGGATACTTACAAAAGTGGTAGGGGTGCTTGACGGATCTTTTAGGGTCGAAAATAACCATTCTGGTCAACGAGTCCCGTTTAACAAAATGTACCCCGTTTTACAAAAACGTGATTTAATCGGGTCCTGTTTAGACGGGGATATCTACTCGAGTGCGATATGATCGAGGGGTATTTTACGATATTACGTTATCTCTGAAAAAGCGAAAATCTGCCACTTTTCACTTTTTTAAAACGGGAAAAAAGTCAAATAGATCGACCCGACTCTATCAGAATGTCTTGCCAGTTAACGTTAATTTATAGGGAAACTTATTAATTTACTTTTTTTTCAAAAATCTGGCAATTTTTACCCAAATTATGCAAAAAAATGAAAGTTATCTCAGCCTCCCTTAGTTCCAAAACGACCAAATTAAAAAAATAAAATGAAATTGAATAGATTATTTAAAAATTTCAGTGAAGCTGGCTCTGTCAACCCGGCGGGGGTAGGGGGGACATGATAGGGACATAATATAGACAGTTTTTCGATTTTTTTAGGGGTTGTAAGAGCAATATCAATATTATTTTATAAAAGTGGATTTTTTTTTAATTATCATTTTGCAAAAACAAAATAAACTCCTTATCTTTCTGACCCCGAAGTGTCTTCCTCTTCCAGGCCCGCAGGCCCGCTCTGATAGACTAGGCGCAAAACTGAAAAAGTCGATCGCAAAAAGTGCAGAAGGCATTTAAGGGTATTTGTTCTAAACTAGCTAATTTTTCATGCTGAATCCGAATCGGACAGTTACCAAGACTGTAATTTTATAGTGTAAATGACGTATTTTGTGAATTGCTACAGTGATTCATACTGAGCTTTTATCATGTAATTCCAAATTAAAGTTCCTGAACTTAAAAACAAAAACAAACTGATTGTGAAGTTTGAAGTATGTAAGTTGAACAATCAAGGAGAAGTTAGTTTTCAAAAATCAAAATTCGTTGGTATCTCTTGCATAACAACAAGTGTTTTCATACAAAATTTTTTTTTAAATTCGTAAAAAGAAAACAAACAAACAAATAAACAAAAAACAAAAAAAAAAAACGAAATAACGGAGAAAACGCCCCACTCTGGCAGTCACTCATCTTAAAGAGTGAGTGAAAGCCCGCGAAATCTCGCGCATGCTCTAAAACATCAGTTATCAGTTGAATCGAAATGATTAACAAATATACATACACCAATCTCACGAACAAAGGCGTCGATTCAGTAGATGACACTTCTCTCGAGGAAGGAAAAAGAAGGAGTTTCCATGTGTTCCAACATTTTTTTAATTACATCACTGACAAGTGTCACCTTTTGTATTTTCCAACTCCCATGTTCATTCCTGTCATTCCATCTAATATTTCAGTGGCCATCTTGCCGACCAAAGAGGATATCGGCAATCGAAGTAATGGAAAAAAAGGAAAAAAAGAAAGAAAGGAAAAAAAAGAAAGAAAGAAAGAAAATAGAAAGAGGAAAGAAAAAGAAAGAAAGAAAAGGAAAGAAAGAAAAGAAGGAAAGAAAGAAGGACAAGAGAAAGAAAGAAAATGAAAAGAAAGGAAAAGAAAGAAAGAAGAAAGAAAGAAAGAAAGAAAAAAGAAAAAGAGAAAGAAAGAAAGAAGAAGAAAGAAAGAAAGAAAGAAAGAAAGAAAGAAAGAAAGAAAGAAAAAAAGAAAGAAAGAAAGAAAGAAAGAAAGAAGGAAGGAAGGAAGGAAGGAAGAAGGAAGGAAGGAAGGAAGGAAGGAAGGAAGGAAGGAAGGAACAATGAGACAATATAATCTCCTGGGTATCTTCATGATCAACTTTATTAAAGTTCTCCAGCACTGTAGCTAAAACCTGATGATGACGATGATGATGACGACGACCGATGATGATGATAATGATTTATATTTTACTGGCAGGTCAGTTTAGGTGCTCTTTATCAACTAGCACTATTTGGGTCAACATGTCTACTTGTGTCTAATATGGAAAACAAGCTAAAACGAGTTCTCACTAGTTCACACCAGATCGATGATGATCATAGCAAAAATATTACAAATGACAATACAAATGACAGTGACAAAAATGAAAGTCACAAAAAGTGATATTTTTTCGAGAGGGCAATGTTCTGTTACGGGTCATTTTGCGTGTTACTGTTCGAATCGAAGCTCGTCTACGGGCCCAATCAATTCAAGCCAAGATAATAAGTATAAAGTGAGGTCGCACTGAGAATCTCTGCAATATCTTTGGTTACCCTATGAAAGAAAATTTTATACTTTGTATGTGATGGAATTGTATTTATCATTCGTTTCATCTAAAGCGTCAAATACAGTAGACAATGCGTTATCTTTGACCGTGATGCAACTAGCTTTTTAAAATCAGTTAGTTTTATAATCATTGCCGCCAACGCTAGCCGTTTGTGATTGTTTAAAAAATTGCTTTTACTCAAAGTGCTAAATATTTTGAACAGTCATAGTGTGTGTCCGACACTGATCCTGGAGAATTATGTTTTGTAGTTCAACATTGAAGGTCAACTAGCAATGTTCGTCACACAACGCACAAGAGATCACAGGGATTCCCAGACCTTAACAGTTTGGGCTTCCTGTGGTCTTCAACGGTAGAAAATGTATTCATAAATGGCTGTTGTGCGATAAAGCATCAAAGAACCAAAAAGTTCGTGCCGAAAACGTGTCTTAAAACCCGAAATAAAGCTCTTAAACAAAAGAAATACCTTGTTTGGTTATCCATTCACGTTTACTTATCTTCAAATATGCTTTTGAAGCAGTTTATCAAAACAAAATTCTTCTGAGTTATATATTTACACAAGGGAAGACACTTCGCTTTTAATTAAAATTTAGAAGAGCAGCAGTTGGCTGATCACTTAGGGGGTGGGGGAGAGGCACATTAATTTGTACTGATTTACATATTCCACTGCCGGAGAACTTAGCCGGCATGTCTCTACTAGAATGGATTGTCAAAAATCTTAATTCGAAGAAGGGTAGTGTCCTTAAAGAGTCTGAAGTAATAGAGCAATTGGAACCAACTTTCATGATTTTATTGGCAACTTCACACCTCGACTAGCAAAAATGTGCACCAGCCCCTCCCCCTTCTTAGCAAAAAAGTACATTTTTGCCTGTCATCTACCCCCCTGTGTGATCAGCCAACTGCTGCTTCAATTCCAGCTTAATCGATGCTTTGAATACGTCGATTTTCTCCTACTAATTCTCAATACTTCAAGGTAATACTTCTTTACTAAAGAGAACTCGTATATATTTATGTCATTACGCAGTTAACTGAAAAGTTTATAGACGTTAAGTGGCATTTTCAGCGACCTGCAAAAAAGCTGTCTTCCCTTGTGTAAATATATGCACTTGCTGAACCGTTGCAAAACAGCTCAAAGTTTCCTCGAAGTTAAGATGTGGTAGCCAATTTTTCAAGCCAAAATTTCACAAATTTGGAGAAATAATACAACATTCCTCAATTTTGAACTTAATTCCAAATAAATTAAAGCTATTTTCATGAGATATCTTTACTTGAATATCGTTTCATACATTCTTTGGTAAAATTATAAAACCACAGCAAGCCCAAACTGTTAAGGTCTGGGAATCCCTGTGTGTAAATATATGCACTTGCTGAACCGTTGCAAAACAGCTCAAAGTTTCCTCGAAGTTAAGATGTGGTAGCCAATTTTTCAAGCCAAAATTTCACAAATTTGGAGAAATAATACAACATTCCTCAATTTTGAACTTAATTCCAAATAAATTAAAGCTATTTTCATGAGATATCTTTACTTGAATATCGTTTCATACATTCTTTGGTAAAATTATAAAACCACAGCAAGCCCAAACTGTTAAGGTCTGGGAATCCCTGTGTGTAAATATATGCACTTGCTGAACCGTTGCAAAACAGCTCAAAGTTTCCTCGAAGTTAAGATGTGGTAGCCAATTTTTCAAGCCAAAATTTCACAAATTTGGAGAAATAATACAACATTCCTCAATTTTGAACTTAATTCCAAATAAATTAAAGCTATTTTCATGAGATATCTTTACTTGAATATCGTTTCATACATTCTTTGGTAAAATTATAAAACCACAGCAAGCCCAAACTGTTAAGGTCTGGGAATCCCTGTGTGTAAATATATGCACTTACTGAACCGTTGCAAAACAGCTCAAAGTTTCCTCGAAGGTAAGATGTGGTAGCCAATTTTTCAAGCCAAAATTTCACAAATTTGGAGAAATAATACAACATTCCTCAATTTTGAACTTAATTCCAAATAAATTAAAGCTATTTTCATGAGATATCTTTACTTGAATATCGTTTCATACATTCTTTGGTAAAATTATAAAACCACAGCAAGCCCAAACTGTTAAGGTCTGGGAATCCCTGTGGTGAGAACGCACCCCGTTTAATTTATACCAAAACGGCAAGGAAATAATGAATATGCCTGTCGGCAATCCGGATAATTCTATTCTACCGGACAAGATAAGCTCTCCCTCTGGTGAGGCTGTCTTGGGTACCAAAGACCATAGCTGACCATGTAATAAACAGAGCTTTTGTCACCCTTCTCAAGGTGTACAAGGTTTGTCGCGCGTACCCCGTAAATTGTTTGTAATCTTTAGCTTTGCTAGAAGTCTTTCCTTACATGAAATGGTTCAACAAAATTTCATCTCAAAGTCAAAGTTATGCAAGAAACAAAATACGCAGTTTTCTGTTCACACTGATATTACAGTTTTCTGTCAAATTCTTTCTTTGAAGTGCAAACCAACCATGCAAAGAGCATGACAGCTGTCACGTCCATACGCCAAACGGGAAACTGGAAAAGGACAACAGTTTTCTAAAGCTGAAATGCTCAACTAGTAATAGTTTACCCGGACATGACTTTCCACACCATTACAGAAATGCTCGGATGGCAAGAAGAAAAAAGGGGGAAAAAAATTAAAATGAAACGACGACGGCAACATGAATGTAATCACGAATTAATTCTTCACATTTTACATCAAAAAAGTACTTCAAATTTTGATAATAATTTCCCCATAACTGGAAATCGAAAATGTTGAAAATTAAAGTATATGGCAGCATTACAATGGCCAAAATTGCACTTCGCACTTGGACGGGATGGAAATTCAATAAAAAACCTCTCTATTGTGGATAATCGCCAAGCCTTTTGTTAAAATGAATGGGTCCAAGACAATAACTTTGAATCGGCTTTAACTTATGTCAATTACAAGTCTGGCATACCTTGTGCCAGTGCCGCTAAATTTTTGATAGTTCATATATACAGAACAATTGTCTAATTTTTCATTTATAGTCTATATACATAATGTACAAAGCATAGTTGTGCATTTACTACTATAAACGTGGCATATAGTGTGGCATAGTTAGTATATATCTACATATCTCAACGAAAACTAAAGTTTCATTTGCAAGTTGGTTAACGGAACTCAAGGTATATCTTCTTCCGAAGTATGTAAAACAGTCTCCGTACTGATTGAATCCGTATATTGAGCACGGGAATCGAAATGGAATTGTTCCATGGGAAAACTGATCGGCAACCAAAAAGTTCAAAGCTTGGTTTTTTGACAGCACTTTAGGGAGGTTTTTTACGTTTGACGTAAGCAACCACCCACCCTGAGAAAAATATGTTATATATACTAGTGAAAGTGTTGTAAAGGCAGAATATGATAGTATCCATCTAGTTGCGAGCGCGGAGCGCGAGCCACTCATCAAAAATTGAGCTACAGGTGATCACAACAACTCACTCCAGCACTTTCCCATAGACGCTGGATGTTTTTGTAATGCTGCACGTGAGCATTACTTGAGAAAGACTAACATGTTAAGATAATTTGTCCTGCATTGTTGTTTATTTATGTTTAAAATGCGAGCGCGTAGCGCGAGCCGCTCTGTAAAAATTAAAATATAGATAATTACAGAGACCACTTTCCTGTGGACATGGGATGCTCTTGTAGTGCATATTAGCATTAGTAAAGAAAGACTAAAGTAACAAGATGAATTAGCCTATGGTGCTATTCATTTCTGCCTATGCGAGCGCGAAGCGCGAGCCACTCGGTAAAAATTCAGTCGTGTAGATGTCTGTGTAGTCACTACTTTCAACTGAATATCCTGTGCCTTTACAATTTTCTTAAGGATTAAATAATTGATCCTTCCACAAAGATTTGTGCTACTTGCTATCCCCAGACTATATGTTACTTATGGCGAGCGCGAAGCGCGAGCCGCTTGGCAGAAATTGTGCATTGCAAAGGAGTTGAATGTCGGTCTCTCATAACAGTTCACTTCCAACAATATATTTAGATTCCAAGTAATTTAAAGCTGAGTCTTCAAGCACATCACTGACTTCCATGCTTGCTCGATATTTTTTTTTAATGGCAAATAAGCTTGCACGATATTTTTTTGGGGATTTAACCCACCCCCCCTACAAATATCAAATGGTCCGTCCCTAAGCCAGGTTAAAACCGTAATTGAGGCCACTTCCGTCCAGCGGTTCGCGCATACTCGTCATGCTATCACTTGCTGTTTATTTCACGGGTTTAAGAAAATCACTCTATATTGCTTGCATTCTATAGTTTTTATGTTGAATAATTGCTAACGTCACAGGATTTTACATTTTTGTACGCAGTTACCGTTGCACTATTGTTAAAAAAGGTACAAATTTGCCGAATTTTTGATAACAGTGGAAAAATTACTATATTATAAACAATAAGCAATTATTGGATGAGGTCGAGTAGGATATGGGAAATTATTAAGGCCGAGGTTTGTGTTATCTGCCGAAGCCGAAGGCTGAGGCAGATAACACAAACCGAGGCCTTAATAATTGCCTATATCCTACGAGAAACGAATTCAATAATTGTTTTATTATTTTTGAAAATAATTCTTTCTCAGTTGTGCTTTGTTGACAAGAATACATGTTGTTGTTGTTTTCCCGCTTTTGGCATGAATCGCATAAATTAGCGTGACGTCATACCGCAAGCTAATTTTCCATATTCGAGAAAATTACGTCATAACTTCGAATAATGGTTTTCAACATTTTCATAACTCCAAATTTGGGCAGCTAGCCGGCGACTATGGTAATTTATCCGGTGGCTCTTAGCCAATCAAAACTCTTGAATTATTTTCAAAATATAATAATTATTATTATTGTAATGATATAGATGTGAAATACACAGTTTTGAAGACTTAGTTCAAACGTCGAATCTCACATGTGCCATGAAAGAATTCAATTTATTTTTTCATATATTTGATCATTTGTTCATTTTCATCATTAAATTTATCATTTAGTAATTACTGTTTAGTGATTTATTTTTGAAAATTTCATTTTTTTTTGTACCCGCGACTTCATACCCGCACCCGCGACTTCATACCCGCACCCGCACCCGCACCCTCCTACCCGCGACCCGCGACCCGCGACGAAAAGCACAACTCTTGTTTTAGGACGAATTAATTTTTAAATGACAAACCGGAAAATTCTAGGGAGCGCTAAGGAAGGAAGTGCAACTATCTGTTAACTTTATGGTTTTCCCTAAAACGAAATGATTGTGGATTTGGAAAAATCGTCGATACTTTTTGAGGATGTAGTTCTTCAAGTTGTAAAAACATGCCATTTGTCACATATAAGCAAACATTTATTCCTAGTTGGAGGTCCTTGACTGGTTTCTATCAGATAATTTGTTCAGCAATGTCAATCAAAATTGTCATTTCAAATGTCAAGTAAAATGGTACCTTCGCTTTGATTGGCGGATTTGTATTTCTTGATATACGATCGCTAATAAAGCATGTGGGCAGAGTGCGTGAGGATTTACCAATTTATAACTCGCGATACTCCTTGACCAGCAGAAGGCTAGCTTTCCAATCCACCTGAAGGGCATTAAGGCCAATGAGTAAGTAATTGTAAATATCTGTTCTATTATACTGAATATGTGCTAACCCGTAGTTGTTCGTTCTAGGTTGAGGATCCCAGTTTCGCTCCAATTCGAGCGGGAGCACCTTTGACCGCCTGTTCGACGAGCTTCCAAGAGCGGAAGAACTTCTAAAGTCTTGCAAAAGGCGATACTTTTTGGTCAAAAGAAGTGATTTGGGTAAGGGATTGCTGATTGCCGCATATATCGTATAGCTTAAACCAGGGTTCGTACAGTCTTGAAAAGTCCTTGAATTTGGGGGTTTGTCTTGAAAAGTCCTTGAATTCGAATTTTCCTTGAAAAGTCCTTGAATTTTGAGCAAAAGTCCTTGAAAATGCTAATTTAGTCTTTGAATTGGTCTGAATCAATGTAAAATAGTGTTTTTGGACAAAAAAAATTCAAAAAGGCAATGCATTAAATGCAATTTCTCTGGATTTCTCTGTTTGCTAGTGTTTAGTTGATATGGGCTGCCTGTTTTCCAATATGGCGGACCATACCTCGTTTTCATGCATAGGTTGACAAGGGGAGAATAAGTACTAGTCAGAGCAATCGAGTGTGAAGTTCATCGAAGCATGTTGTTTTGAATCGCTGTAAAACAAAGAATTACTTTTGACAATGGGCAAAAATAAGTGCCTATTCAATTGCAAATGGGAAAACAATTTCACTTGGGTGAGACAAGTAAAAGGGAACTCCAGAAAAGCTTTTTGTAGCTATGCGAAAGGGTGACATGAGTCAGAAGCAGGCAATGGAGTTATGAATTGACTGTAGAACTTTTCTGATTACTGCACTTTAAAAATTCTTTTTTACAAAGCTACCTATTTTATATTCTCTTGTCCGAAATATGACCACTCTAAGACCCCAGAGTAATGGTGAAGCATCCCACTGAGTGCAGAACTAAGATGAAAGGCATTATGGTTGCTTTGGCAAATGAAGGAAAGGTAAAGGAAAATGAATGTGATGTTATTCTTCAGGAACTTGACTCCTTCATAGAAAAGGTTCCTGTCATAGGAAGTGATTTTTTCCAAGATTTGATCCAAAAATCCACAGAGTTGATGAGTTTTTCTCCACCCACATGTCATGTGAAGGCATACCAGAAGATTTTTCCTGCTGTTAAGCTTGTTTTAGTTCTCTCACATGGGCAGGCTGCTGTTGAAAGATGTTTCTCAATCAAAAAAGAAACTTTAGTGGATAGAAACTTTAGTGATCAGTCAGAAGACAGTGATAGCAAAAAGTGTTGTATGCGAAATGCCCTAAGAAGAGCTGCCAAAGAAAAATCCAAGAAATTAATTGAGGTTGAGGAGAATCTTTGCCAAAAGGAGAAGGCTCTTACACAATGTTGCTTGTAATTTTCTGATAAAAACTAGTTATGTATGGTAAGACAAGTCGGTAACTATATTTCTGTTTGTTTGCTGTTGATCCTGTGTCCTTGAAAATTGGATATTTATCCTTGAAAAGTCCTTGAAAAGTCCTTGAATTTTATACTACAAAAGCTGTACGAACCCTGTTAAACCTATGTGGTGTTCTTTATATGAAGTAATATCTTCTCATCTTCGGATCTTCCACACGTGTGTTTATAGTCATCAGTGATCACTAAGAATATCGTATTTCACTTGAAAATATTTCAACAAAATATCCTTCAGGCATTTGTTGTGTCATGAATTTTCAGTTACAAATTAGTCGCTCCGGATATAAAAACAAGTATTCAGTACAAGCCATTTGGAACTTTCATTTACAGCAACTTTCGAAATAATGCGAACAGATCGAGTAAACTAATGTTCTGTGTAAATATAAATAAATAAATAAATATAAAATAAATAAATATAAATATAAATATAAATATAAATATAAATATAAATATAAATATAAATATAAATATAAATATAAATATAAATATAAATATAAATATAAATATAAATATAAATATAAATATATAATATAAATATAAATATAAACTAAATATAAATATAAATATAAATATAAATATAAATATAAATATAAATATAATATAAATATATAAATATAAATATAAATATAAATATAAATATAATATAAATATAAATATAAATATAAATATAAATATAAATATAAATATAAATATAATATAAATATAATATAAATATAAATATAAATATAAATATAAATATAAATATAAATATAAATATAAATATAATTTAACTTTAAATAAAGCAAAATTGCTTTCAATTAGAAGCCGTTGTAATTTTAGGCTGTTTATCTGACGAGTGCCGTACAAATTTTTGTGCGGTACGAAACTATATAGTAATAAACATGCCTCTTTGTATCTTTTGTTGATTTGTCTGTCTAGAAATAATTAAATATAAATATAAATATAAATATAAATATATACATTCTGTGGGAAAGGACAGGAGAGCATAAATGTGTAATATGCTCTTTTGGTTCGGGCTTTTTGTTTGCACAGGTTTCCTGTGTTTGCTTACCAAAAAGCTTGTTACCAAATAGCTAGGTTTTAGCCTGTGTAACAAGTAGCCTGTGAACAGGCTATCTTGGGGAAAGGGAGGGAAAGGGAAGGGGAGGGAAAGGGAAGGGGAGGGAAAGGGAAGGGGAGGGGAGGGGGAGGGAAGAGGGGAAGGGGAGAGCCTGTAAGCATCCTTTGGAGAAAACCGTTCCGCCCCCAACTAATTAGTATTCAAAGTCACGCAAGAAAGGTCACGGTTGAGTTTTCAAAATGAATCAAAAGTCAAGCTTTTATTTGAATTACAGTGTAAATTAATATCAAAATTAGGTACTACCTAATAGCGGAGCTCCCATTTAAATAATAATAATAATTTTAAATACTTTTTTTGACGTTTTTGATTCAAATGAATTGGGCTTCCTGTGGAAATAGGCAAACAAAGATTGCATTTTATTGAAAAAGTTGAAATAAAGATTATAGATCAAGCTTTTTAGCATTTGCTTTTAATTATAAGATTTCAAGCTTAGTCACCTTTATTCATACAGTGATATTTATTCAGATTCAGACACAGGGAGCCCGGCTTTTAAGAGTCATAAATAAAAGAATAAATCAAATAGTATTTTGGGTTTCCTGTGTTGAGATTTGAAACGAGACGCTAATAATAGCGAGTTTCCGGTAATCGTAAATGCCAGTAACCTGAGCTGAGGAGATTACATGGGATAACTTGAGAGCAGTTTGAAATTCAAATCTAACGTATCAGTGTAACGCACTCTCTTAGTAACAGTCAAGAAGAGAGAAGGGCTGAAACAAAGCGAGTTTAACGTTACATGTGCACCATTAGTTGATGGGACCAGTGTTAATGAGCTTATGTAGAAGGTCACCATGTCGAGTGTTACTGAGGACTCTAAGCAATCAAAAAATCATGGAATACAATATTTTATGTTATGGTGAGTAGCGTGTATTTTCAATTTTTTTACTGTTAATTGCGTTGTCTGGATTTTATAATGTTCTTTTCTTTTCTTTAGGCTTTATATACGCTTTAATTGGCCCAGCGACATGACTCAAAAGCACTAAACCTTCCACTAAACCTCCCTCGGCTTCGGGGACATTAATCACTAATATCCCTCAGGGTCATAGTATTACTTATAATAGGCACTTCGCATGCTGATCATAGTGCGTACTTATCCATGCTAGTGTGTCCTTATTCATAATTGTACGTCCTAACCCATCCTAGTACGTCCTTGTCCATCCTAGTGCAACCTTATCCATCCTTGTATGTCTTTACCCATCCTAGTACGTCCTTATCCATCTTAGTGCATCTTTATCCATCCTTGTATGTCCTAACCCATCTTAGTACGTCCTTATCCATACTAGTACGTCCTTGTCCATCCTAGTACATCCTTATCCATCCTAGTTTGTCCTTCTCCTTCATAGTACGTCCTTCTCCATCCTAGTGCATCCTTATCTATCCTAGTACGTCCTTACCAATCCTAGTACGTCCTTCTCCATCCTAATACGCCCTTATCCATCCTTGTACGTCCTTATCCATCCTAGTACGTCCTTATCCATCCTTTTGCGTCCTTATCAATACTAGTACGTCCTTGTCCATCCTAGTACATCCTTATCTGTCCTACTACGTCCTGACCCATCGTAATAGGTCCTTATCCATCCTAGTCCGTCCTGAACCATCCTAGTACGTCCTAACTCATCCTAGTACTTCTTTCTCAATCCTACTACGTCCTTCTCCATCCTTGTACATCCTTCTCCATCCTAGTACGTCCTTCTCCATCCTTTTGCGTCCTTATCTATCCTAGTACGTCCTTACCAATCCTAGTACGTCCTTATCCATCCTAGTACGTCCTTATCCATACTAATACGTCCTTATCCATCCTAGTACGTCTTTATCCATCCTACTACGTCCCTATCTATCCTTGTACGTCCTTACCCATCCTAGTACATCCTTATCCATCCTTTTGCGTCCTTATCTATCCTAGTACGTCCTTACCAATCCTAGTACGTCCTTATCTATCCTAATACGTCCTCATCAATCCTTGTACGTCCTTACCCATCCTAGTACGTCATTGTCCGTCCTAGAAGGTCCTTGTCTGTCCTATTACGTCCTGACTCATCCTAGTACGTCCTTACCCATCCTAGTACGTCCTTATCTATCCTAGTATGTCTCGTAGTAGGACAGACAAGGACGTACTAGGATATGGATAAGGACGTACTAGGAAGGATAAGGACAAACTAGGATGGATAAGGACTTATTAGAATGCAGTAGAACAAATTTCAAGTACATTATATTAATCATATGTGAACAAAGTACCTACAGTAAATAAATGTTGAGGTGAGTATATGGCATATTAACATGAAGTATATACCCTATTGTTAGCGCGCACTGCGGCGTTCTGCGCATGGCCCTTCGTAGTAAAAACATCGTAAAAACAAAGCAGTTTTGCGATATTTGGATAAATAAAACTTACTTGCTTGTAGAAAAAACATTTGACTGTTCCTGTAGTAGAATTAAATTCAGTATTGATGAATAAAACTCGCTTAAAAACCACTGTTTTGATCACAAGGACTAGATTTGCCTATTGGCCGCCATCTTGGAAATGTCCCATAATGCTTTGTAAAATCTGTCTATACTCTGTATGGAGGGCTAGGGATTTCATCGTATTTCGTGCGTTTATCGGTAAATAACTTCTTAAATCGCCTGGATACCCCTCTTTTTTCCTTTTGTAAATAAAATATTATAAACCAAAGAAAAATCTAGAATTATATAAGCTTTTTATAAATTTATAATTGAAGAATGATAAAAAATATCACATATTATATTTAGCAATCATAGACTAGAACATCCTAAGACCAAGTAAATATTCAAAAAAAAAATTATTTTCTTTGTTTTCGCGGTTTTATGGTATTGCCCTACCAGAGAATTATGCTTAGAGTGTTTTAGGGAAAAAAAGTTTGAAACTTATTGGAAGTATAGAGGATTTTTAATTTTTTTCTTTAGGTCGTCAAAAATGCATTTTCCGCAACATTTGATGACGTATAACTCATTAAAATGCGTGGTGACCCCCAATTTTTTTCTTGGATTCTAACAGTCTACAATGGGTTCTTTCACACCCATATAGATTTTAGAGAAAACTAGACGCTAATGAAGCGTGAAGTCGGGCTACTTGAGCGTAAAATTGTATGTTGTTTGCAGCGCGAAGATAAACACTTGCATGCGACGTGAGATAACTGCTATGGTTCATTTCTAATAGAAAGTTAAGTGCTGCGAGCAGAAAACAGCTGGTGTATCCACGTTAGCAGAACTGTTCCCCTAAAACTCACGAAAGTACACCGCTTTCTCTGATATATGAACTGAATGTTTCTTGTCTATCTCTTGCACAGGGATTCCCAGATCTTAACAGTTTGGGCTTCCTGTGGTTTTATAATTTTACCAAAGAATGTATGAAACGATATTCAAGTAAAGATATCTCATGAAAATAGCTTTAATTTATTTGGAATTAAGTTCAAAATTGAGGAATGTTGTATTATTTCTCCAAATTTGTGAAATTTTGGCTTGAAAAATTGGCTACCACATCTTAACTTCGAGGAAACTTTGAGCTGTTTTGCAACGGTTCAGCAAGTGCATATATTTACACACAGGGATTCCCAGACCTTAACAGTTTGGGCTTGCTGTGGTTTTATAATTTTACCAAAGAATGTATGAAACGATATTCAAGTAAAGATATCTCATGAAAATAGCTTTAATTTATTTGGAATTAAGTTCAAAATTGAGGAATGTTGTATTATTTCTCCAAATTTGTGAAATTTTGGCTTGAAAAATTGGCTACCACATCTTAACTTCGAGGAAACTTTGAGCTGTTTTGCAACGGTTCAGCAAGTGCATATATTTACACACAGGGATTCCCAGACCTTAACAGTTTGGGCTTGCTGTGGTTTTATAATTTTACCAAAGAATGTATGAAACGATATTCAAGTAAAGATATCTCATGAAAATAGCTTTAATTTATTTGGAATTAAGTTCAAAATTGAGGAATGTTGTATTATTTCTCCAAATTTGTGAAATTTTGGCTTGAAAAATTGGCTACCACATCTTAACTTCGAGGAAACTTTGAGCTGTTTTGCAACGGTTCAGCAAGTGCATATATTTACACACAGGGATTCCCAGACCTTAACAGTTTGGGCTTGCTGTGGTTTTATAATTTTACCAAAGAATGTATGAAACGATATTCAAGTAAAGATATCTCATGAAAATAGCTTTAATTTATTTGGAATTAAGTTCAAAATTGAGGAATGTTGTATTATTTCTCCAAATTTGTGAAATTTTGGCTTGAAAAATTGGCTACCACATCTTAACTTCGAGGAAACTTTGCGCTGTTTTGCAACGGTTCAGCAAGTGCATATATTTACACAAGGGAAGACAGCTTTTTTGCAGGTCGCTGAAAATGCCACTTAACGTCTATAAACTTTTCAGTTAACTGCGTAATGACATAAATATATACGAGTTCTCTTTAGTAAAGAAGTATTACCTTGAAGTATTGAGAATTAGTAGGAGAAAATCGACGTATTCAAAGCATCGATTAAGCTGGAATTGAAGCAGCAGTTGGCTGATCACACAGGGGGTAGATGACAGGCAAAAATGTACTTTTTTGCTAAGAAGGGGGAGGGGCTGGTGCACATTTTTGCTAGTCGAGGTGTGAAGTTGCCAATAAAATCATGAAAGTTGGTTCCAATTGCTCTATTACTTCAGACTCTTTAAGGACACTACCCTTCTTCGAATTAAGATTTTTGACAATCCATTCTAGTAGAGACATGCCGGCTAAGTTCTCCGGCAGTGGAATATGTAAATCAGTACAAATTAATGTGCCTCTCCCCCACCCCCTAAGTGATCAGCCAACTGCTGCTCTTCTAAATTTTAATTAAAAGCGAAGTGTCTTCCCTTGTGTAAATATATAACTCAGAAGAATTTTGTTTTGATAAACTGCTTCAAAAGCATATTTGAAGATAAGTAAACGTGAATGGATAACCAAACAAGGTATTTCTTTTGTTTAAGAGCTTTATTTCGGGTTTTAAGACACGTTTTCGGCACGAACTTTTTGGTTCTTTGATGCTTTATCGCACAACAGCCATTTATGAATACATTTTCTACCGTTGAAGACCACAGGAAGCCCAAACTGTTAAGGTCTGGGAATCCCTGTGATCTCTTGTGCGTTGTGTGACGAACATTGCTAGTTGACCTTCAATGTTGAACTACAAAACATAATTCTCCAGGATCAGTGTCGGACACACACTATGACTGTTCAAAATATTTAGCACTTTGAGTAAAAGCAATTTTTTAAACAATCACAAACGGCTAGCGTTGGCGGCAATGATTATAAAACTAACTGATTTTAAAAAGCTAGTTGCATCACGGTCAAAGATAATGCATTGTCTACTGTATTTGACGCTTTAGATGAAACGAATGATAAATACAATTCCATCACATACAAAGTATAAAATGTTCTTTCATGGGGTAACCAAAGATATTGCAGAGATTCTCAGTGCGACCTCACTTTATACTTATTATCTTGGCTTGAATTGATTGGGCCCGTAGACGAGCTTCGATTCGAACAGTAACACGCAAAATGACCCGTAACAGAACATTGCCCTCTCGAAAAAATATCACTTTTTGTGACTTTCATTTTTGTCACTGTCATTTGTATTGTCATTTGTAATATTTTTGCTATGATCATCATCGATCTGGTGTGAACTAGTGAGAACTCGTTTTAGCTTGTTTTCCATATTAGACACAAGTAGACATGTTCAACATGTTAGACAGTCCTTGAAACAACCCGGGTCGAAATGTACGCTCATAGACATCTTTTAGTGTGGGTCTATCGCGGACGGTGTGTGCATGTGATTTGAGCGTCTTTATAGCAAGTAATTTCTTCGACATCTTCTATAAAAGTCTTGTAAACATATATCTTCCCTTCGCTCTCTTCTCGAAGTTCGATCGACATGTGGCTATCGTAAGACATGAATGGGATCCCTGTTGTCGAGTTCGTAAAGCATCATGGGAGGACTAAACGCGACGTGACAGAAGACCAAAAGGTAGAACTAAAGTCGGGCTAGCCGCCCGACTAATAATTACTTTCACATTAGAGGGCTCCGTCCTTAAGCAATATTAGACCAGTTAGCCTAGTGCCTAGGATCCGACTGTTTCCTCCCTTTTTGACCACGAAGCTACAATCCTTGCCAAAATTAGTTGGCACGATGTGCATTCAACGGATATTTCTACAATTGTACACTTTGTGGCCGTGCCATTGGACCCCCCTCCCCCCTGTACAATGTTGCTGCTAGATAAAAGGTATTTCGAACTGATTACCGAGTCGTAGGTGTCGGGATTTTCACAGCAACATTGTAAAGGGGGCACGGGGGGAGCCAATCTCATCACCATCTACTTTTCGCGCGCATCACGACAATATCGTGCCAACAATACTGGCAATGATTGTAGAAACACAAAATTGGCCGTAAAACGAAGAAGTGAACTTTGTTTGAACACACTCCAAAAGATATCAAGAGGGGGCCCACTCACTAATCATCTTCCTACGACGAGGGCATCTGCGCACCATTACCAAACAAGAAACTCAAAGAACTATACAATACCAAAGCATAGAACTGAAAGATTACGTCGTAGTTTTTTTCCAAGTACAATTTTATCTTTTAATAATCAATAGTATATCTTATAGCCAATTATAATATATTAATAGATATTAATTCCGTTTGTTACAACATTTGTAATTCATTTATATGCGAGAAATGTTGAAATTAAACTTATTATTATTATTATTATTATAAAACTCTATAGCAGACTCGATCATTTTTCATATTTTCTAAGAAGCGAGGTACGATTGGTGTGGTCGGTGTTTCATTCAAACGATTTAATTATACTTTGTAGAAAATGTATACTTCCCTGTCAAAACCAACCATGAGATAGCGGCAACTTTGCCTAAAATAGGAAGAAAGGCCTTTTTGGGAATTTAAATACGTGTATTTTATTCGAGCGAAGAATAAAAAGAGCACTATTATCACTTATTTACAAGCAGATGGAAGAGGAACCTCTTACTTAATCGACCTTAATCCTGTAGTCACTCAATTAACACTTTGGTATAGCAACAAGTAATTTGATCTGTACAGCAGTGAGCCTAATACAAAGCAACGATGCTCCACGGTTCTCCGTGCTTTTTGTTCTCATAAATCAAAACCTTGAGTGATCAAAGAGAAATAAGCAAAGAAAATAGCAATAGAAATATCACTCCTTATCTCTCGTGACAAAAAATTCCACATCAAAACACGTTAAGATCTTTTTACAACGGTGCTCCGTGTCTTATGTATAAGAGAATAGGAATACTGTCGAATATTTCTTATATTGCGATGGAGCACCGTTGAAAAATATAGACATAATAATTATCGAAGCAAAGTCTGGGTGTCATTACATTACAAATTAGTGGTACTTTAACATAGAATAGAAACATTTTCAAAACAGGCTAATATTATTGAATTATTAGATATATTAAAGGAGCTTTGAGGGGAGCACCGTTGGGCTTCCTGTGGAAAATCGTTAAACACATTCTTAAAAACATTTGTCAAGAAAATTCTCCAGTATAAATTCATTTTTATTTCCCATAAGGGAAATAAACATCTCGGCCGCTAAACGCTAGTGTGGCAAGTTTCGTAATGTGACATTGCCCGGTCAAGATACAGGCCAAGGTAAAGGCACAAGCAAAGTACTCGTAACACAGGGTACCCAATGACATGTTGTTGGGACACATTACAAAATCAGTATGTTAACCATAACCAAGTGTAGGTAGGGAAATGCCACAGATTCGAATCGGTTATGTTCCTGTCTACAGTAAGCATTAGCTAAATTGCTTCAGCTACGTCAGTCACCGATCCTACCATGCTGTTTTAGTAACGAGCCCTAAAATCCTAACTATACAACAAAAATACCATGTTTTTGCTGAGAATCGACACCCAGGCTAGTATGCCATGGTGATTTAAGCCGCTCATGGCAAATAATATAGTGAATCCTTAGACTTCCTAGAACTTCAATATAGTCTTACAGTTTTTTTGCATCAGCGGTTTTCTAATTCTCGGGGCTTTAAGAGTCAGGGCGAATTTATTCTTTGGTTAACATTGTAAATACGTATTTTATGTCACGTGGATTGCATGCTATCTTACTACTATGCAAACGCAATACCAACAAATCTAATCATCGACCACAAATGACAAAGGTCAAACGAATCTACTGGAAATGGCTTGTTTCACTTCCGATCTCGTAAAACATGTTTTTGGTGTCATTCTTTTAGACCTATAGGTATGCACCATTGCTTTTACTGAAAAACAGGATTTCATCACTTTCAACAGCTACCAATTTTCTCTTATTTTTTAAGAACTAAGAGAAACCTCTGAACTTTTTCGCTATCAATGAAAACGTCCACTAGCATACATTATTAGCAGTAATAAATTAGTTCTCTGGTATTCGGTTTATAGTACATAGACCATAAAATGTTCTTTACACAGTAGCTTGCTGCGTTCTACCGATAGCGCGGAAGGGGCCGAAATCATCTTCCTATACGTAACATGCGATGATTCAGCGATTTTTCTGGATGCATGGTCGATTTTTTTTTTTTTTTTTTTTTTTTTTTTTTGGTTTTGCATACAATTAGCATACTAAATTCCTTTTTCTCGCGGTTCAATTCTCGGCGCGCGCGGCCTAGATTTTTGTGGTTACTGGCTTTTAAAGCCAGTAACGCACTATGTCATCGGGTATGCGTGAGGGTGTGTAATTCGGAAATTTCCGAAGTTGAAACGAAGTGTCTAGACGAAAATATTCGAACTTCGTCCGAAGCTTTTTTGCTCAATTATTCGATTATCGATAATAAATTATAGACTTTTTGGTGCCCTTTTAGAACAATTAATTGTTTTTCTTTCATGAAAATGTTCGTTAAGGCGTAACTTTGACAATGTTTGATAAATATGGCGTCTCTGACTCCATTCGGGACGCCATTCGGAACGACTGACATGAAACCCAATCACCTTTCCATGTGCTCACCATCGCTTCAACAAGAGGTTTTTGTAAGTGAGCAATGTTTTCCTTCTCTTTTATCAATGTAATCAGGCACAGCTTTTGCAAAGTTTATTCGAAGTGTGTATTTTAATAAGGAATTTTTCAGAATTCCAGTAGATTTACAAAAGTTTTTAAGTAATGATCCATCTAAGAAGTGTAGTACGAACGGCATGGAATGCAGAAAGGTGCTAATTGTGGTATTGTTTAAACGGTTCATCTCATTGGTTAAAACATGAAAAATTGCTATAGCTTTGTAGGGAAGCACATTTCTTTATTTTTTATTTACTGAATGATTCACTTTTAGAGATAACTCTTCTGGGTTTAAATACAACATAAATTCTATGTGGGGAACATTGCAAATTGGTTGCTTTTCTTGTCTATTGTGTTTGACTCCTGTGATTGGTTGAAAATTTTAAACTGAAAAGAAAATCTTTTAAGAAACGAGTTTCAATATGGTTTACTTCAAAAACATGTTCTCCATAGGTTAATACATCGCTCTGTATTAAAATCTAGAAATTCTGATGTGGGGAAAGCGATATGCCACAGAACAATAGAAAATACTACAGTTTTTAAAAGGAACATGACTTAACAAGAAAGATGGACATGAAAACACGGTGTTTGTTTGACAGCAATGTAGCTACGATCCAACCACTCAGATCACTCTTGACGATTAAGAAAACAACCATAATCAATGTTTATAATCTCTTACAGAAAGGGGGATGTCATGTTATATTAGTAAGACGATCTGAGTTGTCACGCAACTCAAACGGCCACTATAGTATATATTATGCAGTTCAGTGTATAAATATAATCACCCTCTTTCACAAGACAATTGCCAAGAAAGCTGAACAACGAACAACATCTCTCGCGAAACGGGATAGCCTGGGGACTAGGCTGATCTCTCGACTATTATAATAAAGAATCAATGTAGAAATCATTGCATGTGTCATTTCTTTTATTTACTTTGCAATAATTAGTTCTATATACTCAAAACGTTTGCATATTTTACCAGTAACCACATGACCTTTTTAAGGTCTTTTGTTAAAATTTGGATACATAGAAGCAGGCCGGTGTCGTTTTCTGATTTTGATAAATTTGAACTATCCATGTTGTTTGTATATATCTATTTTATTGACTAACTTATTGAAAAATTGCCAACGTAAATCAGAGTACAGGGAACGTTTGAAAAAGAAAATGCTCCTCTGTTTCTCCTCTGTTTTTGATTTTGAGTGCAGAAAGAAGAGTCTTTTCTCGACCATTTGTTTTTCATATTTCCCTGTTTCGATTGCTAATCTATGGTTATTGATTCTCAATTTTGTGAAATTTCTTCTTTGTTCAAACGTTCTGATGATATCTACATAATTTTCTAATTCACAACTTTCCTTTATCGAAATATACAATTGTAATTTTCTTGACTTCGACAACATAAGATTTCCACTCATTAATATATTTTTTCTTCATTAATTGGTAATAATCTTGTCATTTAGAGTTAGTTATTAAATTTGAAAAATTGGACATATCAATTTTATATCACTTTAGCATTCCGTTGAGATGGGAATGATAACATTGTTTATTGTTTTTCTGTGACGATTCTGATCCCAATAAAGCTTGTTAGTTTCAAAAGAAGTGTAAAGGTAAAGTTACCAAGTGATTGAAATATTTTAGAATCATTTTGTCAATAAAAAGTTTTAAGGGAAATCAACAACTGACAACAACAACTTTATTGGCACACACACAGTTATTGCTGCGAGCGAAGCGAGTAGCCTCCTATTCTGAACACACTGTAATCTGTGGATGTCACTAGACGAACATGCGATACATACGATCAGCGGTTCAAGTCCATACTGTATCGAGAGTCGATTCAAGGATGTCACTAGACGAACACGCGATACATTCGATCAGCGGTACAAAATTTTTGCGATCTTTTGCATAATCGAAGGACAAAGGCAAATGCTAATAGCTGTTGACAGACAAATTAAAGGTCTTTACTACTGCGGCTTGTTGAACTACAGGCAACCAGTGTACGGTTCGAGGTGCGTCTTGTTAAAAGGTTTATTAACGGCAACATGTCAATCGCTCTTACTTTAGCGGCAGCTAATCTAAATGCCCTTTTTAAGCCAATTTTGGGCTCCCATTTTTACATGGGCACAAGTGAACGCACGAGTGCGCCTAGTTCAATATTGAAGGTCAACTAGCAGTGTTTGTCACACAACGCACAGGAGATAGACAAGAAACATTTCATATATCAGAGAAAGTGGTGTACATTCGTGAGTTTTAGGAAAACAGTTCTGCTAACGTGGATACACCAGCTGTTTTCTGCTCGCAGCACTTCACTTTCTATTAGAAATAGCTAGTTTACAAAATTATACAGAAATAATAGCCTAGAATATGTATAATAATAAATTCGGGAGAAAGATGCAGCATTATGTTTGAATATAGTTTAGTGCCTAGGGGCTAAGTTAACATGACGTTAGCCCCTAGTTGAGTTAAGTTATACAAAATCTTTTTAAATGACATTGAAAAAGGTTAAAGCTGATAACACCTTATGCCAAAATCAAAGGCCCCTATGGCTAACTCGTGTATATATCGTGAATAGATATGTACCTAATAAAAGTAATGTCCCACTGCGTACACTGCAAACTGCTTCACTCTATCATATAACTTGAAATAATGTCGTGGATTGACCGAAATGACCACAGGAAGCCCAAGCAATATATTTTAGTAAAATAACGAGTTTTCATTTGAAGACAAAAATCTCAATAAATTAATAATTTCTTTAGCGAAAAAGAGTCTTTAGCTATAAAAGAAGAAGAAAAAAAATGTGTCAAAAAGAAAACAAAAAGTGCATGAAAAAAAAATTTGATCACCGCCTGGCCGAGACTCGAACTCCGGACCTTTCCTTTAAAAAGCCATGGGTATATCCTCTTGACCATCGAGAAGTTGCATGTCTTCCACTAGTAAATTTTGTGTATTTATTCAATGTGTAGTTACAAGCAAAACAAATGCAAAAATGCTTCTCTCTGTAGCAAAATGTCGCTATAAATATAAAAGAAATTGCTTCATAAAACACTAAATAAGCCAATAAACTAACTCAATACGCCTTTTTGTTGCTGTTTTCGGCTAGCGGACTGTCACGGACCGCCCGACCCTCAGGCCACACCCCAGCCCTCGTGTTCCAAGTCTTCAGCAGAATGGAGACAATGACACCTAAATTAATTTATTTACTACAACGAAGAAAAACTTATAATGTTCTTAATTTCTAATTTCCTACTTTCTTAATTCTTAATTATACTAATACTTATTAACTTAAATATTTGTAACTTCTGTGGTACTATAGATTTAGATATTTAAAAATTTCTTAAATAATTTAGTAAAGAGGGTTTTTTTCTTACAACAGTTTTTGTTTCAAGTTCCTTTTACTTATCGTTCAGCGGCTTTAATTCTTTTGGTACTAACAACTTTAATACTTCTCTAACGACCTCAGTGACTTCAGGACTTTTCCACGTGTACGTTTCAGTGCTTCAAACGTAACTTCAGGCGAGTCTTTCGTCTTCACTTCATTAACTTCAGGCGAGTCGTTCACCACAGTAACTTCAACAACTCTTTTAACAACTCCTTTTGACTTCTCCAAGTTCTTTGAATCTGAGTGATTCTTTGTGATTATATTTTCTAATGTTTCTCTTGGATTCGGGATGAATCTGCTCTTTGTGACAACTTTTAACTTCAACCATGTGCTCTCCTTCTCGAAGAAGTACTTGTACGAGAGCGCCGCTTTAGCCGCGTGGAACGTTTATATACTAACATTATGAATACAAATTACATACAAGAATTTACATTACGAAAACAAAAAAACGAACTAATTAAATATACTATTATTCACATTACTAAAGACACTAATTACTTAATTAACTAAACATTATCCTAAACAATACGTTTCGTCACACGGACTCGATGGCCTTCACAGTCCAGACGATGGGCCCTCCTTCGCCGCTCCTCTTTTTTATATGGGCTTCCTGTGTCGCAAAAAGGAGGGACCCTCCTTTCCGCGACACAGGAAGCCCAAATAAAAAAGAGGAGCGGTGAAGGAGGGCCCAGCGTCTGGGCTATGGCCTTCACGGCGCTTGGGACGGTGGCTTTCAAAATGTTTTCGTTCGTTTATCTACTTTGGCTCTTGTGATGATAGAGTACGAACACTAAAAGCTTGGATGACTTTGATGTTGGACTTGAAAAGATTTTTGTTGCTTGACAGCGATGTACAAAGTCCGGCATTCAGCAAGGTTTTTACTCGTCAGTATCGACTGCAATGCAATATTCTGTTGCGTATTAAAGTCATGGCTAAACTTGCTTCGGTACTGTTCGATGGTTTTACTCCTGAAATAGCTTGCGCTAATACTAGGAATTTAATGATCTAAAAGACTTCTTCTTCTTTAAACAATGTCTAAACACTAAAAGCTTGGATGACTTTGATGTTGGACTTGAAAAGATTTTTGTTGCTTGACAGCGATGTACAAAGTCCGGCATTCAGCAAGGTTTTTACTCGTCAGTATCGACTGCAATGCAATATTCTGTTGCGTATTAAAGTCATGGCTAAACTTGCTTCGGTACTGTTCGATGGTTTTACTCCTGAAATAGCTTGCGCTAATACTAGGAATTTAATGATCTAAAAGGCTTCTTCTTCTTTAAACAATGTCTGTATTTAATTTTTCGTGTGTATTAGACATGTCTGGGAGTGCTTCTAGTCAATGCTATTTCAAGCTATAATGTTCAGTTAACTAAATATATATTTTGTCTAGTCTGATTTCAACATAAATCGTGAAAAGCGAATATCATTGATCTATGAATAGTTCGGGAGTCCCGGAATAAATAAATGATTGGAAAAGATCGAATAATATGATCACAAAATTGCCTTACAACATTTCCTGAACTTCGGCTCAGTACCGAGCGGCGAGCGGAGTCGAGCGGAGTCGAGCGGAGTCTCGTACCCAGACTCTAACGGGTATCTGCTAACACCTGAGTGAGCGAGTGACACCGAGTCCCCACAATAACTCCTTTCTATGCTTCGCATATCCACGAGTTAATAAAACAAGAGCCAAAATGGCTTCTCGCTCTGGCCGCTTTTTGGAATAAAATGTTTGAATTTTTCTGTGAAGTTTTTATTTCTCTCACCGGCGTTTGAGCCTTTGGGTTTCGACAGAAACTCCCTTATGTGTTTCTGGTTTCGAGAAGTGAAACTACTTAGCTCAGTTGTGTGACACGAACCTGGGAGTGACGTCCATACTTAAGTTGATTATTATTATTATTATTTTTTTTTCTTCTTCTGTTTTTAAAGGAGATTCTATTTGATATACTTATGCTAAGGTATTTTGTTGACTTGAGGCACAAGGATATATTTGCAGTTGCGTGACACTGATAGACAAATCAAAGGTCAAATTAAATATTCTATTTGTCAATGTCGTCGGTCACAGTGAAGTTTACTATTTTTGGTATCGATGAAAACAATTTTGAGAGGTAACCGAGAACAAGAAAACATCATTATAAACAAATGCGTTAGTAAAATGCAATGGGCAAAACGCTTTTTAGTTCTGAATGATGGCCGTTTTCGGCGATCGCCTGTCTACTACTGATTCCCGGTACTGATTACTAATTTCTAAATTTCATCTAAACAGCTTGCTTATAAAGCTAGTTAAGCTTAGAAGTGAATTGCACAGAGAGTGGGCGACAAATCTCAGAAGCAAATGGACAAATTGTTCGACGTGAATCATACAAAAAGTATGGCGTCACGAAAAAATGTCACATAAACAAATTAAAAAGTCCTAAGACAGCTTTTGCAGACAACAGTTGAGCATAATATGCAGAAAATAACTTGCCTTTCTAAGCTACTTTATTCAATCAACATCTTCAGAGCTGATGAACGGGTACAACGGCCTAGCATTGTCATCACGCACTGTATTTCTGGCGTTTAACTGCGGGAAAGGAGCTAAGAACACATCGAACATGTGCCTGTTTTCCGAATTATGCCCGATGGCATATGGAAAAACGAGATCGGTAGTGATCGCGGCAGTTCGGAGACATTTCGATTTTCCGGACAATAGGCGTAGATGTGCCGATACTACTTCGTACGTCTTCGGATGTCTTCGTCTTATCACGTTTTTTCACGAGGGTGCGTAGTAAAGGGAAAATCATTTTCTGACCCTCCGAACGATCGGTTTGCAATCCTCAGCTCTGGGCCCTTCGGGCCAGAGCAAAAAGGGAGTAGTCTGACACGATGGCTGGTTGCTATGCATTTTCCTCCCGGAAGCGCGGGCTCAAAAGCGTCAGCGGTTTACCAACACTGATTTGATAAGTGAAACAAAATGGCGGAACATTTGAAAAATCTTGATCTTGGTGGTATTTTGGAGAGCACAGAGAGAGGGGAAAACTTCTGGAACCGACATGAGGTTGAGATGAAGTTTTCTTATGAACGAGCATGGATAAAAAGCGTTGGAAAAGCTTCTAGGAAGCCCAATTACAGCATGGGGGAGCTTGATTCCATACACGAAGAAGTCTGTGGCAACCGACTTGAATTGTCTGGCCCTCTCATGGATTCATACCTCAAAGAAATGGGTAAAGGTATAGAAAACAAACTTTCACGCTCCCGGGCCACTGGTCTCGCAACACCAGTTACGTTATTTATCCCGTGGCTAGTATTTCGCCATATTGTTACGCTCATTCGTGGGTACGGAGGAGATGTTGTGAATGACACCAAGAAAAAAACTATTTGTGCTACATGCCCATTAAGATGTGTAAAAAGGCTATTTTCTCCCAGAAGATTCTCGGGCGAGAATTATCTTCAAAAGAGAGTCTACAGTAAATGTCATGAAAATGGAAAATTGACCACAAAACTTAAGGAAAAGGCCAATGTTGTTATCTCGGACTCTACTCCCTTTATTCTTAAGTACTCTACGAAGAAACAAAAATTAACTTTATCCTTCTATGTACAACGTTATGACAAAGATAATTTTGCCACTGATCTCACTGTTCAAGATTTGATGGAGAGGAGAGAGAGATAAATAGCAAAACTATTTGATGGATTTCATATTTACACTTAGACCCATGCCATGTGTACACAAACTGAATCAACAACAAAAGACAAAAACATTGAAAAATATATTTTTTATTTGATTTTTGAAGCAATGAAATTGTAATATAATATGATATAACTTTTTTGAAATGGAGTACAAACACTAAAAGTCTGCAACATAATTAGTACAAAATAGTACAAAATTATGCTATGCTAAATTTATATTTGTATTTAATTTTAGTAAATAGATAAGTCAGTTTTATATATTTTCTTTGTAAACCTTAACGATTGTTTTAAGGATCAATAAAGGCTTGTATTGCACACTTTTAGTGTTTGTACTCTGTTGACTACATTTTGATAGCTAAATATTGATATAGATATTTCCATGCACAGTATGCATAAATATTTCACAGCTGTATATTTATATTTACACATTTAAATAGGTCTATAGTGTAACAAATATATATTTCATATATAATAATAATAAATACCTAATAAATAATCTTTTCATTTAAATTTATGTTAAATGATCAAAATTGAAATATAAATAGATTTCCCCAAGGTTAATTTCAATGTTGGTCTAGGTAAGGCTATTACTTCATAATACTTAGATATTAATATTTTGATAGTTAAATATTGATATAGATATTTCCATGCACAGTATGCATAAATATTTCACAGCTGTATACTTATATACACATTTAAGTTGGTCTGTAGTGTAACAAATATATATTTCATATATATATGATATATAATTGGCATTCATTATTTTATTGATAATGATTATCAGATTATCTCTCTAATGTGTACTAACCTAAATAGCAATTTTTATTGCAATAGAAAATATATACAATCTAATTTAATATATAATTAAACATTAACTCAAAATCAGACAGCCTGAACATAGAGGCAAGCCCTAATAAATAATCTTTTCATTTAAATTTATGTTAAATGATCAAAATTGAAATATAAATAGATTTCCCCAAGGTTAATTTCAATGTTGGTCTAGGTAAGGCTATTACTTCATAATACTTAGATATTAATATTTTGATAGTTAAATATTGATATAAATATTTCCATGCACAGTATGCATAAATATTTCACAGCTGTATATTTATTTATAGTTGGTCTGTAGTGTAACAAATATATATTTGATATATGATATATAATTGGCATTCATTTTTTTATTGATAATGATTATCAGATTATCTCTCTAATGTGTACTAACCTAAATAGAAATTTTTATTGCTATAGAAAATATATACAATCTAATTTAATATATAATTAAACATTAGCTCAAAATTAGACAGCCTGAACATAGAGGCAAGCCCTAATAAATTATTTTCATTTGAATTTATGTTAAATGGTCTACTTCATAATACTTGCTTCATTAAGTTGAGATCTTTTTATTTACATTAGATTACAGCACAAAGCTCAAAAGTGTGATCACTGTTAATTTATCTGCATACTTTAGTTGTAATTTGTGTTCTACTTTTGATGACAGGACAATTTCTGGGATAAAGGTATGCAAATACATTATAGCCATCTACAGCTGTGTGATTCAGACTGTAAAATGGTAGATATGAAAATGAGAAATCCATATTTTTGGCCAATCCAGTCATCATGAGTTATCACTGGGACCTCTTTATTGTAAATAAAAAGATCTGACTATTACTTCTAATCAATGTTTTATGTTCATGGTCTTATCAAACCCCAAACTTTAAAAAAATGTTCAGGAAATAATTAAACAATTTCTGATATACTACATGTATGCTCATCACTGTTACAGGAAATGAAAAGTGTTGAATTTGAGAACAACTCACAGACTTCCTTCTAGACGCCTAACTAATATAGATTTATTACCTGTAATGCTGAGTCCTCTGAGCCGAAGTTCATGTTTTAACTGATGTACCGTTATACTAATTGGGACAATATCCTGCCTCAGGTTTTGCTGATGGGTTTTGTTGATGTGCTCCTGAAGCAGATGTGTGTCTGGAAATCTTTCAGAGCATGTTTCACAACTGACAGGTTTAAGAATTTTCAGGATTTGAGGCAACATTATCATTTCCCTAGCACACTCCTCAATGTCCTGGGCATCTATTAGTCTATTAGTCTACTGCTAACTATTATGCATACTATTTTTTCACGGTCAAAGGAAAATCACTCTAAAAGTGTGCAATACTTTGCACTATTTAGTACTAAATAGTACTAATTAAACAATAGAAAACAAAATAATTTGCATAATTTAGCACTATTTAGTACTAAGTGTTGCACACTTTTAGAGTTTGTGCTGTATTACAGGCTTGTAACATGGTATATTTTCGTCTCACTGATCCCGGGATTGTACAGAAATTTTGATCCCTGAGTCCATATTTTTAGAAATTATTGATCCCTAATCCTTGGTGCAAAAAACTGAGCTGATCCCTGATCCTGACCCAATGTCCCTGATCCTCGATCCCACCCATTTGATCCCTGAGCCCTGGTCTCTGATCCCTGATCCTGGCCATAATTTGGGGCTTGATCCCTGATCCCATATACCATGTTACGAGCCTGCTATCATATATTATATTAAATATATAGAAGAGAGTTTGTGACATTGTGCATGTAGTAAGTTAGTAAAGCTGTTTGACTAACAATAAAATTAAGCAATTATTATTATCAATATTATATACAGCATATTATATATTAAGCTTATATATATTTTTATCAATAAGGATTTATGAACACATAAAACTTTATCTCGCTCATCTTTACAGTTTTATATATTTTTATAAATTAAATATAATAATATTATAATACACAGTACAAGTATGACAACATTGTTATGAACAAAGAGCATTTAATTTTTAATCTGTTGGATGTCTAGTTAGGTATCAGAACAAAGTAAAAAAATACAACACTCCCCTGTAAAGTCTTTGGACTTTCTCTATTTCGGTTTAGCTACATGAAAAAATAAATAAAAAAAATTAAAAAATTGGTCACATTAAGAAGTTATTAATTTAATCAATATAAAAATCGAAATCTGTACCTGCTTGTTCCCCTTTCCTTTTACTTTCCTCGTCTAGTTCTTCAACTCGAGCAATTTTAGCAACATACTCCAACTCACGTTCATGTAGGGACTCCTTTATTTCTCGAACCTCTCTCTTGTGCTTTTGTGCAATCTGCTTCGAGGAAACAGTCCAAAACTCTGATGGATGGTTTCTTTCTTGGTCACATTTCCCTCGATGCTTGTCAACCTTCGAACACTTTTTGCTTTTACTGCACAATTTCACAGTTTCACTGTAGAAATAGTACATACAGCGTGATGAAATGTAGCCTGAGAAGAACGTCCGGCGCGAAGCCGTCCAATATGGCGGAAGAATGATGTTCGATGGGGTCACAAAAGCATGATTTAAACTCGTTCGCCTTACCTAGAACAATCCATTTTTTCGTGTTCAGGAGCTTCCATACAGTCAAAAGAACATTCTGTGTTTGGGATGGTATACTTTTTTAGCAATCTCGTGAGATTATTTCTGAAAATTATCTCAAAATCCACTGAAAAACTAAAAAACTTGAATTTCTTACATCTTTGAGGGCTAGAATGGGGTATGTCCCATATCCAAAAGTTTACTCTGTGGGTGAGGGAACTTCTAGCGTCTTTACTGTTTCAAGATTTTCAGCATGGGAGGCCTGTAAATCGAGTTTTTCCAAAATAGCGACCATCTTTATCGACATATTGTCGTTTCCCCTTTTAACGGGAAGCAATTTGGGTCTCAAAAAGTCATTCTTAAGATGTGTTTCTGGTCATAAGACAACAGATCAATTAAGTTCACAAGTAAAGAGGACTCCTGCGTCTTCTTCAAAACTGTGTAACACAATCTGACCTCAACGCGTCCTTCGAAACAGGCATGAGGTCACGTGATGACACTTAGGCAAACGGGAGGAAATACCATAGCAACCGACCATCGTGTTTTCTTTTAGCCAAGTTTCGGAAAGGGCGATGACGTCGAAATGAAAGTTAAGTGAGGAGATATAACAAACGAGATCATTAAAATGTTTGCGAAGGCTCCTGATATTGAAATGGATCATAGAAAACTGTATAGGTTTGGTAGTAAGAGAACTAAAACTATCCTCAACAAAGTATTTACATTTCTCTGTCATCGAGTCAACTTTAGTGAATACCTGTTCGTCAGGATCACAAAAATTATCAACAAAATTTGCTTTTGATTTCAAGCAGTTATCAATCTTAAAAGGATTAAATGATAAAGAGTTTATATTTTCTAAATTCCAATGAGGACTGCGGCCGTGTTTTAATTCAAATATAACTGAGTGGAAATCATTATCATTCAAGGACATGAATGGTAGTGTCCCTTGGAGACATCTTGCGCATAAATGATTATCAAAAACTTTTTGACACAATGATTTCTCCCACATTAACATATGCTAGTGAAGTTTGGGGAGTCTATCAAAAACTCGACTTGACAAAATGGGATAAAAGTCAAATTGAAAAAATGCACACTTGAGATTTTGTAACTTTTATTGGGGTGTCAATGGAAAAGCGTCCAATAGAGCTTGTAGAGCGGAATTCGAAGACCTCTAGGGATTCGTTAACGTTGGAGCGCGATAAACACATCCAATTAAGAAATTTGTTTTGCATAATTGAGCTTGAACCCAAATAGCCTCGGATTCTTGTTAATTCCAAATCTTTTCTTCGAGTATATTTTAAACCATCCAGCAAATAAAGCGCTACCCCTCCTCCATGACGGTTGTCTCTTCTATCGCTGTACTGAGTGTTTTGGAAATGTATTTTGCTTCGGTATGAAGAGTTAGAAAGCATTCTTTACCGCGGCACGTGCGCTATTCCCTGGGGTCCTCGTTCATTACTTAAGCGAAAATTCGCAATTACGCCTCACTCACGCTTGTGGACCAGCATCCTAATAACTCTAGAGGTTTACTACTATCAAGATGGCTGAAGAAGAACAAGACCTCGAGAGACAACCCCAGATTTCCACTAAGAGATCCAGAAGGTCCTCGGCCCACACATCTAAGACCAAGACAAGTTCCCCAGAAGAAGTCCTATCATTGCTAAAGTCTTATTTGGAAGATAAATTGGAAGACAAAGATAAAAGATACCGAGAGAAGGCCAAAGTCGACAAACAGGCATCTAAACTGAAGAGTAAAGGAAACCAAAAGCAGTTCGAATTCAACGCGGAGTTAGAAGATTTATTCTGCAGAATCTTCGAATCAGACGATAAGGATAACATAGAGTCCTTTGCTAAAGAAGGCATCGACAAGATCAAGAGAAGGCAGAAACTTATCAAGATAGCGGATAAGGAACCGAGAGATGGATGGAAGGTAGTTGATGAATATTTGTCAGATGAGCTGGCATCGGATTCTGAAGACGACAAGAAGTTAAAGAAGGCTAGGAAGGCCGTCGCCGAGAAAAGAAAGAAGGATGAACATTCTAAGAGCTCTAGGCTGGCTAAGAGACCACGATACACTGGTGAATCGGAAAAGCGGCTTTTTCGAGGTAAGAAAAGTTTGTTCTCAATACTTAAGAGATTTTAGTACGGATTATAAACAATTACTTAGAAGACGATTGCTCACGATCTGGTACTTAAAATGTATTCTAACTCAGAACCTGACTACTTTGTGAATTCTCAGAGTAATAATCCGCAAGCGAACCTACCATATACAACTACGTCTGTTGTTATTACTTTAATATCTTCGAAATATAGAAGATAAATATTTTACGTTCGTTTGAACGAAGTGAATTAGAACGTAAATGTATTTTGCTTCGGTATGAAGAGTTAGATAAGCATTCTTTACCGCGGCACGTACGCTATTCCCTGGGGTCCTCGCTCATTACTTAAGCGAAAATTCGCAATTACGCCTCACTCACGCTTGTGGACCAGCATCCTAATAACTCTAGAGGTTTACTTTCCCGCCCTCCCACCCGACGGCAGCGGCTTAGACTATAGGGTACTAGATAGGATTAGACAAGATTAACAACCCAACAAAGCCAACCTATGGCAAGTATACCTACAAGACCTCCACCTACGCACACCCCGATTTATTATCACAGGTACATTTATTAGAGGATTCATTTGAATACGAATGTAATGGACACAATATTCCCCAAGTCAAAGGGAATCTTAAAAATAACTTAGAGTTTTGGAAAACCATAGGGGCTTCAAGATACATTTTAGACGTTGTAGAACATGGATACAGATTGCCTTTCACACACTTGCCCCCTGAACCTATCCAGCTTAAAAACAACAATTCCGCACTCGTCCATCATAAATTTGTTCACGAAGCGATAGAAGAACTGTTCCAATCTGACCGCGTCATCGAAGTACGGGAACCTCCACTGGTAATCAATCCCCTCTCAGTTTCAGTGCAATGAAACGGGAAGAAAAGGCTCATTTTAGACTTAAGGCACGTTAACAAAACACTCCAAAAACTACGTATAAAATATGACGATTGGAAAGTGGCAATGAGCTATTTTGCTAAAGATTCGTACATGCTCTCATTTGATTTAAAAAGTGGGTATCACCACATTGAAATTGCACCAAATGACCAAACTTACCTAGGCTTCGCATGGCAATCCGAAAACCAGGAAACTAAGTTCTATGTATTTACAGTTCTTCCATTTGGCCTATCTACAGCTCCCCACATATTCACGAAATCATTAAAACCACTTGTAAAACACTGGCGACACCAAGGGATTTGTATTGCGCTTTTCCTCGACGACGGTTGGCTCACAGAGAACTCTTACGAATCAGCATGTAATTTGGCCGTAAAAATCAAAAACGATTTGAACGCCGCGGGTTTTATAACAAATGACGAAAAACTGATCCAGCTGGGACCCTACTCAGAGATTAACATGGCTGGGCTTAGTTTGGGACTCAGCCCAGGGTACATTGGAAATCACTAGCTCGAGAATCAACAAAATTCTCGCAACAATAGATAACATGACCAAACACGACTCGACGCTCACTGCTAGACGCTTGGCCGCATTCACAGGACAGATTATCTCTATAGGTCCAGTAGCAGGAAACGTTACACGTATAATGACTAGACACTGTTGCCTCACGATAGCTTGCGCAGAGCATTGGGATTCAGTCCTAGAATTAGACACTTATTGTTTAGACGAAATCTCGTTCTGGAAAAGCCACCTAAACTCACTAGAGGCAAGAGATTGCTTTATAGTCAAAAAACCCCACTGTTTCGTTTACTCCGACGCAAGTTCCACAGGCTGTGGGGCCAAGCTTACTCTAGATAAGACACATATTAGCCACGAATCATGGAAAGAAGAAGATAGAGAAAAAAGCTCCACGTGGAGAGAATTATCGGCTATAAGTTTTTCACTGGAGGCATTTAGTAAGCCCTTAGTAAGTTACTGGAATATTCACACGTGAAATGGTACACAGACAACCAGGCAGCTGCCAAAATTGTAGAAGTAGGAAGCATGAAACCCGACTTACACGCTTTAGCCATCCGGATTTTCAGATTTTGCGCGTCTAAACACATAAACGTAGAAATAGAGTGGATACCCCGAACAGAAAACCAACAGGCAGACGCAATTAGCAAATTAATTGACCTGGACGATTGGCAACTTTCAAACTGGTTCTTTCAATCCCTTGAGCAACTATGGGGTCCTCACACAGTCGACTGCCTTGCCACTTATTATAATACCAAAATCCCAAGGTTCTATTCGAGGTTTTGGAATCCAGGTGCAGAGGGTGTCAATTTCTTTGCCCAGAATCTAGAAAACGAAAACTGTCTTTTAGTACCCCCAGTCTGCATCGTGTCCAAGGTTTTACACTACCTATATGTGCAAGGCGCGATAGGAACACTAGTGACACCTTATTGGCCGTCCGCATCGTTTTGGCCTTTAATCGAGCGAAAGTACAACAGTTTCATAAGAGGATACACAATCGCCGAAGGAAGAACGGCACTTCGATTAGCAAGGAACACTAACTCGCTGCTAGGCTCCGAAAGATATAACGGGCAAGTTATTGCTTTCCGATGCGACTTCTCTTCACGATAACTATCAGAGTAATTCATGCATAGCACTATTTTCAGAGTGTTTTTAGGAGAATCGGCAAGTGCCAGTTCTGTGGACCAACGCACGTGCGGGTCTGCTAGTAGTAAGCGAGGAAACCGGCGATTCTAACGCAACCTCTGACTAGAATTGGCAAGAGTCGCTTCCTAGTCAGGCAAACGCCCAGGCGAATCTGTAGAGAGCACCGATCATATGCAGAGGACAAGTCCACTTTGAAAGATGTGCGGACAGCAGCAATGTGCGCAATTGGTTTTGCGGGATTCCTACGCTACAGCGAGCTGTCGAACATGAAACCGAGCCATATTTCATTTTGTAAAGACTGTCTAGTAATTTTCATTCCTAATAGTAAAACTGATGTTTACCGCGAAGGAAACAAAGTTTATATTGCAAAAACTCGGACAAAATACTGCCCCGTAGCATTACTAGGAAAGTATCTAGATATGGCAAATATTAACAGAAAGAGTGAACTCTACTTGCTCAGAAGATTAACAAAAACCAAGTCAGGATATGTTGTAAGAAAGGAAAGATTGTCCTGCCACAAGATGTCGAGAAATTTTCCTCGAGTGTTTAGCTGCACTAGGATTTGATGCCAAAGATTACGGCGTCCACAGCTTAAAGATCAGGGGGTATGACCACTGCAATTCATACGGACAGTTCGATTTCAGAGAGACTCTTCAAACTTCACGGCCGGTGGAAAACGGACACAGCAAAAGACATGTATGTCCTTGAATCTAAGCAGAATCGACTAAGAATAACTAAAAGCCTAGGATTATGATTTAATTATTACAAATTTATTTGTTCACTATCGAATCAATGAAGGATATCTAAATGCGAGTCATTTCGGTATTTTTGTACAAATATTACAATATATAATATATATAGTATAACTTAAGCGTTTGACCGTATCTGTAAGTGATCTGCGCATATATATATATTTCCAATTTATTGAGTATCATTTACTATTACATATATCAAATCAAACACTTTACCTTAACTATGATTTATGTACGAGTTAATTATTATCACCAATAAATAATGGTCCGCAAGCGAACCTACCATATACAACTACGTCTGTTGTTATTACTTTAATATCTTCGTTTGAATTAAGTGAATTAGAACGTAATTGCAATTTCAGAGTCCTCGATACAATTGTCCAGCCAGCTTTCAGTTATACTCATTTTTATGAAGCTTTCTAAGATCCGGCAAAACCACAGGGATTCCCAGACCTTAACAGTTTGGGCTTGCTGTGGTCTTTTAATTTTACCAAAGAATATATGAAACGATATTCAAGTCAAGATATCTCATAAAAAAGCCTTAATTTACTTGGGATTAAGTTCAAAATTGAGGAATGTTGTATTATTTCTCCAAATTTGTGAAATTTTGGCTTGAAGAATTGGTTACAACATCTGAACTCTGATGATTGTAATGACATTTTTGAGTTTAACTGACTTTTTATTTGTCTCAAACATGTTTCGAGGTGATTCACCTCATCGTCAGTGTGACTAGATTACAAGAATTGCTGGGTTGCATCCATAACTTCGGGAATCAAAAGACAATGAAGCGGTAGCCATGTTGGATGAACAAACAATACACGCTAATGAGAAATCGTTTGTTGAAGTTTATCCAAGATGGCTGCCGTGACGTCACATGCAACCCAAGAATACGGATCTGTCTATAAGGTCTACGCAAAAGCAATATGTCAAGGTGGGATTGTTATACATTCAGGGTGAGGTTCACGTGCGCCACTTGTTGATTTAAGTTAGGACTTTTCCATTTAATATGCTCTATAATGGTGTATTGCGTTCCTTGGTCTATAATTTGGAAGCAATTGTCAGAGCAAGCTTCGTGGCACTCTGGTGATTGTGCTAAATGCCTAAAGAGATGCGAGGACTTGACACCCTTCAGGTGTTCACGAATCCGTGTACCAAAATGCCTACCCCTAGGTAACAAGCATTACAGCTTGTTCAAGCTTGTTCAAGTTAATTTATACACTATATGTGATCGCAACTCCCTCGGGATCGACTCCTTCACAATATTAAGCATGTTATTGATCTTATACGTGTTGAATACTAATTTGATATTTAGATCTTTACAGAATTTCTTAGTGAGATTGTTTATCTTAGTTTGAGCAATTTTAAAAAATTGTCCTATATAGGTTAACTTATATTATCGAGTCTCAAGGTTTGTATTTGTACTCTCTGGCTGTTTAGGATTAAACACCTTATTAAGATAGCCCTTGATATACTTATCAATTAGGTGCGGATGGAAAACAATTCTTAAGTAAATATCCTGTGAGTTTCTTAACATCTATATGGAAACCTTCCCATGTGTTATTTATTCTGTAGACACGGTCTATGAGTGTCTTAATCAGACTAGTCTTGTATATTCTAAATGAAAAACTCAAACTCAACATCGGAACTCCGAGGAAACTTTGAGCTGTTGTGCAACAGTTCAACGAGTGCATATATTTACACAAGGGCAGACAGCTTTTTTGGAGGTCGCTGAAAATGCCACCTAACATCTATAAACTTTTCAGTTAACTGCGTAATGACATAAATATATACGAATTCTCTTTAGTAAAGAAGTATTACCTTAAAATATTGAGAATTGGTAGGAGAAAATCGACGTTTTCAAAGCATCAATATTAAGCTGGAATTGAAGCAGCAGTTGGGTGATCACACGGGGTAGATGACAGGCAAAATTGTACTTTTTTGCTAAGAAGCTGTAATGAGATGCATAATTATAGCATTAGTGCGCATGCGTGTGTGTGTTCCGAGAGTGAGAGAGTAATGTACAAGGAATGTACAAAGTATTATACACAGCATAGTTACAAGACCACTCGAGACTATTACATGGTACCAGGAGTAAACCAAAATGGCTCTCAGTGGAGTGGAAACACCGAAAATAGGAATGGAGTGGCGAAAATCTTCGTGAGAACTGGCGACGTTTCAAGCCAACACGCCGAGCTCATGTTCACAGGCCCACTAAAGAGTCGATCAGAAGCAGAAAAATGCAGCTATCTTCTCATCTGGAGCGGCCAGAAAGGACGAGACATCTTCAACACATGGCGAGATATAACAGAAGAAGACAAGGTAAAACTACAAACCTATTACAATAGATTTGAACAACATGTCAACCCGAAGTCAAACCCTGTGTTCGCTAGATACAAATTTCATCAGAAAATCCAAGGAATCGATGAATCTGTAGAACAGTTCACAACTGAGCTTCAAATCCTCGCACAAGACTGTGAATTCCCGAATAAAGAAGAAATGATTAGAGACCGAATTGTCTTCGGTACCAATTCAAGGAAAATCAGAGAAAAATTATTTGATGAAGGGCCAGATCTCACCCTAGATAAAGCAATCACAATCGCTAGATCATATGAAACCTCACAAGCACAGCTAAATGTCATGAATCCCGGTATAAAAGAGGAGAAAATCCAAGCTATTTCTAGTTTTCAATCGAAAAGAAATTCACAACCCAAACATGTGAGTTATACACAGGGAGCCCAACGCCAAACCTCGAAACCTACACAGGGAGCCCAACACCGCCCAATCCAGAAACAAGCAGACTGCGACAACTGTGGCCGCCCACATAGCAGATCTGAGAGATGTCCAGCCAAGGGACAAACTTGCAACTACTGCAAGAAAAAGAATCATTTCGCTCAAGTTTGAAGAAAAAAGATGAAATCACTACAAGGAATCCATAGTCTACAGAGTACAGATCCGACAGCTGAAGGAGATTTCGACACCCTGGCGTTCGAGTCTATCTGCATTGGTAACATAAATAATGGAAACCACTCTATCAGCAAAGATGAAGTATACGCAACCGTCAACGTTGGTCTACCTGGAAAGGACAAAGATAAGACAACCTTGAAGGCAAAATTGGACACCGGAGCGCAAGGAAACGTGTTACCACTGCGACTTTATCGTAAGATGTATCCTCAGAGCATTGACAACAACGGCAAACCAAAACAAGGAACACTGAACCAATCAAAAATCATCCTAGTTGCATATGGTGGTTCAGAAATCAAGCACTTTGGCACTGTAAGAATTCCATGCTACTCCAAAGACAGCAGAGCAACAGCAACTTTCTATGTCACAGACACGTCGGGACCAGCCATCATGGGACTTCACACAGCAACTGAACTCAACCTTCTCAAGTTTAATCTAGAAGTCAAGGAACAAGTACCACAGATCGATACCCAGCCAGAGTCCTGCAAACAACAAGTCAACACAGCGCCAATCAGAGACAAACAAGACCTCATCGCGAAATACCCAGAGTGTTTCAACGGAATTGGGAAATTCCAGGGTGATTACCACATCACTCTAGACCCGTCAGTACCACCCGTGGTTCACCCCCCAAGGAAAGTACCAATCAGCTTAAAGGACGAAATCAAGAGAGAATTAGATGACATGGTAAAGAACGACATCATAGCCAAGATCCACGAAGGTGAGCCCACTGCCTGGGTTAACAGCTTAGTGTACAGAAGGAAGTCTAACGGCAAGTTGCGTCTATGTCTTGACCCAAAAGATCTGAACGCAGCAATCAAGAGAGAGCATCACGTAACATCAACACTAGAAGAATTACTACCAAAACTGAGTGGCGCTGAAGTATTCTCCATTGTCGACGCGAAATGTGGATACTGGAATGTGGTTTTGGATCAGGAATCCAGTTACCTCACGACGTTCAATTCACCCTACGGGCGCTACCGTTTCAAGCGTATGCCCTTTGGACTGAAAATGTCGCAAGACATTTTTCAAACAAGAATTGACCAGACGTTCGAAGGCTGTAGCGGTGTAATAGGTATCGCAGATGATATCGTAGTCTATGGTAACTCAGAAGAAGAGCACGACGCCAACATGCATGGCATGATCAACCGTTGTAAGCAGACCGGCCTCAAGCTTAATCCTGAAAAGTGCTTTGTCAAACAAGACAAAATCAAGTTCTACGGAATAATCTGCAGTAAAAACGGCATCCAACCGGATCCCAGCAAAGTTTCAGCTCTCAAACAGATGGGACCACCAACCAACAAACAAGAAGTCCAAACGTTCTTAGGCATGGCCAACTACATGGCTCCATTTATACCAAACTTAAGTACACTAACGGCACCACTACGAGAGTTGGTGACAGAGAAAACATCGTTCTGCTGGAATGCTACGTACCAAGAAGCCCTAGACAAAGTTAAAGACTCCATAAGCAACGAAGTCACGCTGACGTACTTTGATCCCAAGAAACCAACAGTCCTCCAAGTCGACGCGTCATTAAAGGGACTAGGTGCAACCTTACTACAAGACAACAAACCGGTTGCTTTTGCGAGCAAAGCCTTAACAGATGTAGAAAAACGCTATGCTAACATTGAGAGAGAGCTGCTAGCTGTTGTGTATGGCTGCGAGAGATTTCATACATATCTATTTGGTCGCACGTTTACAGTTCACTCCGACCATAAGCCACTAGAGACCATACATCTAAAGCACCTAACAGCTGCACCACCGAGGCTCAAACGGATGCTCCTACGACTACAACCGTACGACCTTGTGATCAAGTACCAGCCAGGAAAGACGATGGAAATCGCTGACGCGCTATCAAGATTGTCACCTGAAGAAAATGAGGAAATCCCAGACATGAACGTCCAGATACATCAAGTATGTCCTCAATTTAGCAATGACATGATCAGAAGAATTCAAGAGAATACAAGTAACGACCCAGAACTAACAGTCTTGAAAGAACAAGTATACACCGGATGGCCAACTGACGTCAAGGAAGTTCCCAACCTCGTAAAACCATACTGGTCATTCCGGGATGAGATAACCATAGAAGATGGCATAATGATGAAACGTCACCGAATCATCATTCCAAAAGCTTTGCAGAAAGAAATCCTCTTAAAGCTACATGCTTCCCATCAAGGAACAGAAAAGACAAAACTACGTGCAAGAACAGCTGTTTTCTGGAAAGATCTTAACAAAGACATCGACAATGTCACAAAGACATGCAGCGTGTGTCAAGAGTCGTTGAACAAACAACCAAAGGAACCAATGATCCCAACAGAAATCCCTCCAAGGCCTTGGCACACAGTGGGAACTGACCTGTTCTACCTCGATGGATCTGAGTACTTGCTTGTTGCAGACTATTACTCCAAATTTCCATTTGTCAGAAAGATCCCGCGAAACCAGAGTAATAGTAAAATGGTGGTAGAGATCATGAAACAGATCTTCAGTGAACATGGCGTTCCGCAAGCAGTAAGATCAGATAACGGGCCTCATTACGATAGCCATACCTTCAGAGAATTTGCGCAGCAGTACGGCTTTAAACATATAACAAGCTCCCCACACTATCCGCGCAGTAATGGCTTTATTGAAGCGCATGTAAAAACAGTGAAGAACACTCTGAAGAAGGCTCAAGCAACGCAAACAGATCCTTACATCGCCTTAATGTGTCTAAGAAGTACTCCTATTGACAGCAAGCTACCATCCCCAGCTGAGCTTCTACTAGGCAGGTCTATACAAGACAACCTTCCAAGGAGAATCCAAAGAAACTACGCAAGTGATGATGTAACAGACAGACTAGAATACAGACAAGAACAACAGAGACACTACTACGACAGAGGATGCAAGCCATTACCACCACTTCTCACTGGCCAGAAAGTGCGCATCCAAGACCCAACCACCCACAAGTGGAAACCAGCAGTAGTTGAAGAGAAGTTACAGAATCTTCCTCGGTCATACAAGATAACAACACCTGCAGGAAGGGAACTACGACGTAATCGTCAACATGTTAGAGAAGCCCCAAGTACCTCTGACGAACCATCGCAAGAACCAAGCCTACAGTCAACACGTCCTCCATCCAACCTGAGTGAAAGCAAGCAAGAAGAACAGACCAAGCCTCAAGTAGTCACTCGCAGTGGACGTTGTGTAAAACCCCCGGATAGATACGGATTTTAAGACATTGATTAGAGACAAAAAAAAACTGTTGAGTTAAACACTGTAGTACAATAACCTCATAAGAAAAAGGGGGATGTAATGAGATGCATAATTATAGCATTAGTGCGCATGCGTGTGTGTGTTCCGAGAGTGAGAGAGTAATGTACAAGGAATGTACAAAGTATTATACACAGCATAGTTACAAGACCACTCGAGACTATTACAGAAGCGGGAGGGAAATGAGGAATGTTGTATTATTTCTCCAAATTTGTGAAATTTTGGCTTGAAAAATTGGTTACAACATCTGAACTCCGAGGAAACTTTGAGCTGTTTTGCAACGGTTCAGCGAGTGCATATATTTACACAAGGGCAGACAGCTTTTTTGGAGGTGGCTGAAAATGCTACTTAACGTCTATAAACTTTTCAGTTAACTGCGTAATGACATAAATATATACGAATTCTCTTTAGTAAAGAAGTATTACATTAAAATATTGAGAATTGGCATGGTAGGAGAAAATCGACGTTTTCAAAGCATCAATATTAAGCTGGAATTGAAGCAGCAGTTGGCTGATCACACAGGGGGTAGATGACAGGCAAAATTGTACTTTTTTGCTAAGAAGCGGGAGGGGCTGGTGCACATTTTTGCTAGTCAAGATCCAGGTAAATAGACGACTTTCAAAAATGGCGGGCTCATTGTTCACGAGAACGAGGCCGTGGTGAAACAGTTTTGGAACAGTTTTTGGGGTTTGAATTTTAAGTTGCAGAGAAGACGGTCATATTCTTTTAAATATTTCTTTCTTCTTCTCTTTATTTTCACCTCTGGATAAAGACTTTTGATGAGGATACGAAATTCTTCCAGTCGAATTTTATCCGGTGTAAAGCTTTCTTGCGTTCTACAAAATTGTTCTATTACTTCAGATTCTTTAAGGCTGGTTCACACTAGCGTCGGAATCAGAATCGGAATCGGAATCGAAAACAACAAAGAATTCAGGGATTAGAATACAAAAGAAAGGTGTTTTTCTTTGTTCCTTCCTTTGTCTTTGATTATGCTTATGCTTGGTCTTATGCTTCTTGCGATGCTTATGTCGATGTCTTATGTCACACGCTTGACTTAACTCTTTTGTCTTTTCCTTTGTTTTCTGCTTCCGATTCCGAATCCGACGCTAGTGTGAACCAGCCTTTAAGGACGCTACCCTCCTTCTAATTAAGATTTCTGACAATCCATTCTAGTAGAGACATGCCGGCTAAATTCTCCGGCAGTGGAATATGTAAATCAGTACAAATTAATGTGCCTCTCCCCCACCCCCTATAAGTGATCAGCCAACTGCTGCTCTTCTAAATTTAAATTAAAAGCGAAGTGTCTTGAATTGTCTTGAAGAATTTTGTTTTGATAAACTGCTTCAAAAGCATATTTGAAGATAAGGAAACGTGAATGGATAACTAAACAAGGTATTTATTCTTCGGCAGTGGAATATGTAAATCAGTACAAATTAATGTGCCTCTCCCCCACCCCCTATAAGTGATCAGCCAACTGCTGCTCTTCTAAATTTAAATTAAAAGCGAAGTGTCTTGAATTGTCTTGAAGAATTTTGTTTTGATAAACTGCTTCAAAAGCATATTTGAAGATAAGGAAACGTGAATGGATAACTAAACAAGGTATTTCTTTTGTTTAAGAGCTTCATTTCAGGTTTTAAGACACGTTTTGGGCACGAAATTTAATTTTTGGTTCTTTGATGCTTTATCGCACAACAACCATTTATGAATACATTATCTACCGTTGAAGACCACAGGAAGCCCAAACTGTTAAGGTCTGCGAATCCCTGTGAACCGGGCTAGCAAGGTTTAGCAGGCTGACTTCTTTTGTTCTGTTCAGTCTTAATTCTTGTGAATTGTCCAGTCTCGATCTTTCGCTTTTGCCTTCATTGTTTTTGTTGCTGCCGTCAATGGGCCAACGGGAGAGCCCCTCGCGACTCCATCCGTTTGTTCATGTAGAGGCTTTGCACCATCACGTGATGGCAGCCATGACAGGAGGCACAACAATAGAGTCTTTTCCCCCTTGGGAACTGAACTCTTTCTCATAGACCATTTTGCCGTAACACTATTTTCCAAGGGTCGTGCATCTTGAAACAAAGAATAGTGTTACGGCAAAAAGGTCTCATGTAAACAAGATTAGTCCAGACTCTATTGTTCTTACCTCCTGTCATGGCTGCCGTCACGTGATGGTGCAAAGTCTCTATAGTTCAACAACTCTACAACTTGCTTACAACTGTTGTAAGGTTTTAAAACATGTAAAATATTTATCCACAGCGCACTAGCGGTAGGTAGACTGCTCATTTCTCAGTTGTCTCACTATTTCGGTAATTGAACATAATTTTTGAAGAACAAGATAGCCAGCCAAATGCTTCGTGTCAACATAAAAGTGATGTTACACGGGTCGATTGGCAACAACGATTTTCCGCGCAACAAATGTTGCCCGTAGAGTTTATGCCGTGGAAAATACAAAACGCAACTATTTTTAGTAATATTTTTGCTTAGTGAACAAGTTGCAAATATTTGATATAAATTGTAAAAACTTTTAGCGCAATATTATCAACCTGACCAAGTGTTACGCGGAAACTCGTTGTTGCCAATCGACCCGTGTAACATCACCTTAAGGCATCATGGAGGTGAAGTTCCTGTATACCTCAGATCTCAAAAAAGGTTGTGCTTTCAAGAACCAGCTGATACCAAGAACAAAATGAATTGTGAATTTAAAATTTTCATGATTTTTCATGCCTGAAATAAACCCAAGCACAGTGTCTACTTTGTTACATACATACTACGTATCAATACTATCAACATGGCCAAGTGTTGCGCGGAAAATCGTTGCCAATCGAACCTTGTAACATCACCTTAAAATTTCTTGCATTCTATATGCAATTATATTTCAAGCCCAAAACACAGACATGCGCAGACATGCGCAGACAAGTTTTGTTTAGCATGCGAAACCCCCAATCAAATGGGCAGAATTTTAGCATAGAGCCTAATATCCTTGGATGATTCAGGAACTTTGTACCTTAAACTACACAATTGCAAGCTGTGGAGGAAGCAAAATACATAGAAATTACACAAATATATAAAAACAGTAGTCCAACGAAACTGATAGCCATTACGTTTACATTTCCACAGGAAGCCTTCAAGCTCAAATTCAGTTTTTAGAAACACATGTCCAGACAAATTTGCCATCTGCTCAGAGAAGCCATTTGAAACACTCGTGCTCGTGTTTCATCGGTGATTTCGAACAATAAAACAATGAAATCTGCCTGCTCTCAAATGTTTTCTCGTGTTTGACGCCCCGATGAAACACTCGCAGTCGTGTTTCAAATATTACTTAGAAGACAATCAAATCGCGCGCTTTAAAATGAACAACAAAAGGTCAAAATTTTTCTTTATCTTAGAAGAAAAGGTCATATAAAAGAACTTTGAATTAATTTGTATTAAGAGGGGATTTTTTTCAAGTTCGACCAGTGAGCGACAAAAACTCCTGAGTTGAAGAATAGCTGTTGTACAAATCTAAAATCATTTCTGTCGGAAAGTTTAAGTTGTTTGTAAGTAGTTTTGGCCAATGAAAGTTGAATCAAAGTGTTAATCCAAAGCGAAAATTTGAATCAAAAATGAGGTTTAGGCCTTCATTTGCTCATTTCCTGTATGTTTTCCTTATATTCAGCTTGAAAAAGCTTAATCCTAACACAATGTCAAGAAAAAGTCTTTGTACAGTTCAAAAATCTGTTTCAAACAGGTATTTTATCTTCGTACATCAGTTTTTAACCGGTAGGAAAAGGATTTGAGTGGTAATCCAGAACGAAAATTTGGTTTGAAACTCGCACGAAAGTCTAGTTTTTGGCGCTTTTCGCCATTATTGCTCGTCATTGAAAAAAATCTCCTCTTAACTGAGCTTGGTCGGTCTGTACGGGAGAATCTTGACTCTGTTTTACCGAAGCGGAGCGAGTCTGGACTAGTACAGACCGAGCACATTCCGATCTTGGTCACGATTCTCCCGTACAGACCGACCAAGCTCGGTTAATACGACCTAAGTAACTTGTTACTTCCCTATTCATATCATGGATTGATTTGCTTATATAGCTGTACGTAACGAATTTTACTACGTCAGAATTCTGGCATTAAAGCGCGTTCGAGAATATCGGGCATTTTCAGTGTTTTATAAACATTAACATTACTTTATAAATAAACATTGCTCTTTAATGGCTTGTCTGGTGGGCGATGAGTACTTTTACTAGCTAGGCAGACATAAAGTCACCGTTTCGTTGTCATTTGAGGTTCGTGGTTATTATTTTCAGAGTACAAGGGGTGCCTAAGGCCCCGTTCAAACGAGAACGCAAGTCGATGTAAGTTTAATTGCGTCCTCGTTTGAACACTTCTCAACGCAAGTCGATGGAAAATTCTCAGAAACTTTAAAGAAAAAAACAGCTAGCTGAAGGACAGCGAGAAAATCAGATTTGTTTTATTTGTAGGAGAGAAAATGTGCAGAAATTCGGACAAAAAAATAGGACAAACAACTTGTGAAGTTTAGCGTGGTGCGACTGTTCAAACGAGCCAAAACTTGCATCAACTTGCGATCAAATTTGAGTACGCTCAAACTGCTCGCAAGTCAATGAAAGTAGACGCAAGTCGATGCAAGTTGGTGCAAGTTGATTGAGTTTCATGATGATTTATCAACATGCTAAATTGCGGCGATTTTTCATATATTTGCAGTTCCCCGCCAACGTCCTTAAAGGTATCATAACATATCAGCCTAGTATTTGAGGGCTACAGGTTTGTTAGTGCTATAATACGCACTATTATGTACTACCCTCTTAAAATAAAGTCTCTGTCTATCTATCTATCTAGCCAACAGACAAGCTACTAATCTATTTTTGTGGCGCATATGTTTTTTGCAAATTATGACAAAAGGACAAAGTAGTAGCAAAGTCTAATAGAATGGACAATTATTACAACGTTTCAGTGATCGCTATTGACTTACACCATTATAATATGTCATTAGACAACGCTTTATGAAATGTCATGTTGCGTACCGTTTCTATAGCTTACAGTGCTTGCTTGTACTCCACTGGCTAAGTTCAGTGTGTCGTGCTAAGCAGTACACTCCTAGTAATAAGCGATTTGTACAATGATCTCTAAGATATCTCTCAACAAAAAGACCTAAAAAGGCTGCTGCAATTCGGCCACTTGAGAGTCCAATTTCAACAGCCATCATGGCTACAACTTTATTTTCTGGCTTTGTGAAAAGAGTGGCAGTACGACCAATACAATTAACACCAATAGTACCTTGAAGTAATCCAACAAACAAAACCAGTCCGAAAACAATGTAGACGTTGGGAAGAAACCGATACCACGATGCAAACACGAATAAGAACGTACAGCAAACATTCAAGGAAACAGGAATCCACAGTTTTCGAATTTTGAAAAATTCGACCCACTGACTGCATAAGCAGGATACGACCACAAGCTCAACACCTCCCAGTAGATACCCTAAGTCACTTAGTAATCGGTAATACTGGTAGTGATCACGGGGAGGGAATGGAGAGTTGTGGAATGTGAGAGTTGAGAGGATCGCTAACATGGAAAGCTGTAGAGAGAAGTTCCCAATGAAGACGTATATACCATAAGGTAAAACTTTGAAGACACTCAACAATGTGACAACCGTTTGAGACTTTTCTGATGTTTGATATGTTAAAACAGTGTATTTGATGCTTTGATGCAGGCAGTGAACTAGTTGACGATCTCTTAGCGGCTCTTTGTCGAGTAAAGCGTAGACAAGAAGAGGCAACAAGCAAAGCGGTATCATGATAGCCACTGTCATTCGTGGTGAAACACAAAACCATGTGGTTAACCCTGAAAGTCATTGTAAAGAGTTAAAGAATATTTGGTACTTGAGTAAATTGGCATAATAATTCCGCGCTTTGTGATAATTGAATGGCTATTCTAGTTAGAAACTGGGAGTCTTGTAAGACACCCTCTACAATATGGTTGCATCATGTGTGCGTATGTGTTTTTTAATTTATTTTCAATTTCTTTTTGTTTTTGTTTGTTTGTTTTTGCTTTGTTTTGTTTGAAAATTTCCTATGTTTGTTTTCACTCGGGCTATCTAATGGCTAAACCATTTTAGAGAGAGAAATGCGAACTGTTTTGGAATGCAAATCTGATTTTTTTTCCAGGTACTTAATTTTAGTTTCCTCGAGCCGGTTGTACGAAGTCTGGATATAAATTATCCACCGGATAAGAGCTATAAATTATATCTGCTGGATAAGGATTTATCCTATGGATGACGCTTATATATCCAGGCTTCGTACAACCGGTTCCTGATGTTTAATATTAGTAATTGAGCCGAAAAACATTTATGATATATTATTGTAGTTTTAGAAGAAAGTTGGTTTTGGAAGAAATTTTTAACTTTGCAGTAGATAGATTTTCGTTTTGGCGACGTCCTTTGTACTAGAAATGATCGAATCTTTAAAAACGCGTTGTGAATGGAAATTGTGCAGAAATGAAAGTGCTTATAGTGCATGGGCCTGCAAGTGAAATCCAGTTTGAAAGATTAGGTTAAGGGTATTTCAAATCAGGTTGTTTGCAGTTGACCATCCGGTGGGTGTGGCCGTAAGGCCGCTTTTTTGGTATTTTGAGCAAGAAGCACAGGAAGCCCAATTCAAGCTTTTTTGACAAAACTGCAAATGCAGTTGAAAAGAAAAGGAAAGAGAGTAAACAACACGGCGCGACATTCTCCAAAAAGGTTAAACCTAGCGATAATCAGCTTTTTCGTGGTAAGGTCAATTTAGCCCCATTTACAACTTTCCCTCTCTTATCTATGCTCTCTTGGCGAAACTCAGTACTGATGTTTTTGCAATGTTCGTGGCGGCTAAGGCTATTTTTAGTAATTTCGCCATCGCGCGCGCAAGGCTCTCAAACAATAGAATTTGATTTTTGACGTGCGCGCGGACGTAACTATTTGCTTTCGGCCTTTGAATAGGCGACATGTACTAACAGGTTATGTGACCCTATCTCCCATAAATCAAGCAACACCGTAAAAATGAACTCCAGAAAAGGAAAGAGCGTCTCAATATTAGTATAGTAGCAAAGTTTCAGCTCATAAGATGTAATACAGGACAAATGACAGTGAATTTAAGATTGAAGATTTTCTTAAGATTCGTTTGGAAAAACACGCTGCAGGGCAAGCTCGTGCCATCCAACGCGTTTTCGCAAAGGAATCTTAAGAAAATATCTCACCTTAAATTTGCTGTCATTTTTTCTCTCATCTTATAAACTGAAACTTTGTATTTATACTAATATAAAGGTGCTCTTTCTATTTTTGGAGTTCATTTTGACGGTGCTGCTTGATTTAGGGGAGATAGGGTCACGTGACCTGTTAGTGCATAACGCCTATTCTTTGTTTAAGAGCCTTGCGCGCGCGATGGCGAAATTACTAAAAATAGCCTTAGCCACCACGAACATCGCACAGACATCAATACTGAGTTTCGCTCTCTTAGTATTATGGTCTCTTGATGCATTTCAGTTAAGTAACAAAAATACTTACCATACCTTGTACTTTAGCAATGAGATTGTTTTGCAAATAGGAAAATAGTATTAAATTCGTATCTAGTTTATTTGTATATTTAATAATTTTTGCTTTGACGTCATCTCATTTGCATTTTCAGATTTGAATTGCTTTAATTCTCAGAGAGAACAGCAAGTGATAACATGTATGGATATCCATTCCCGCCAAAATTCTAAACATTTGGTCCTTTAGTCCAAACAATCAACTTTTCTGTTCAAACTCTTAATTCTTCAACCCAAACATCCAATCCTTCGGTTCAAATATCCAATTCTTCGGTTCAAATATTCATTCTTTCGGTTCAAGCATTCAATTCTTCAGTCCAAACTTTTAATCCTTCGGTTCGAACGTCCAATCTTTCAATTCAAATTCTCAATCCTACAGTTCAAGCTCCAATTTTTCTATTAAAACGTTATTTTCTTCATTCAAACTCGTAGACTTCTAATTCTAACATTCAATATTCAATCCAAACTTTCGAATCGCACGACGTTCGTCAAACACGACGTTCGTCAAACACGACGTTCGTCAAACACGACGTTCGTCAAACACGACGTTCGTCAAACACGACGTTCGTCAAACACGACGTTCGTCAAACACGACGTTCGTCAAACACGACGTTCGTCGGATCTCTCAATCATACTGGTCAATAATCGAGTCGATGGATATGCACCACCCGATCGACTCGAACGCCACTCGATCGAGGATCGGGGGATCGGCGATCGGCGATTGGGGATCGGAGTCGAGGATCGGCGATCGGGGATGAGATCGGCGATCGGCGATCGGCTATCGGAGAAGGACAGACTATCACATCGGATCTACCATCGGGATCGGGAATCGTAGCATTAATTAGGAATCGCAGCATTAATCTATCCTCATGTATTTCCCATTTTTATTTTATTTTTACTTATGGTAAGTATAGAGTGCTTACAATATATCCGTGAAAAAGTTAGCGAACTAAAAAAATTGTACTAAATAGCGCGAAATCCTTTGTTTTCTATTGTTTAATTAGTGCAAATTAGTGCAATTCTTTACAAAGTTTTTCACGGATAGAGTGAGCGCACTTAACCCGTGAAATAAAAATTAAATGTTAGTGTGTAATAGTTCAATAGACACCAAAGAAAACAATGGAAATAGGATCTACTAGTAACTAGTAGTCTAATAACTATTTCACGGGTTAAGTGCGCTCACTCTATATTGTAAGCACTCTAATGACTAGTTTGTGATCCTTTTACAACGCATCAGACTCCTTTTATGTATAGGAATACTCAAGTCGATTTTTCTCACTAAAACCACATTGACACATGAACATACACATTTATTTCATCAAGTATTTTTATTGTTCAAAATAACACTAAAGATTTATTAGAGTACAAACACTAAAAGTGTTCATACTTTGTACGATTTAGCACTAAATACAGCTTATCAAACAACAGAAATCAAAAGAATTTGCATTTGTACTATTTATGTTTATTTATTGTTATTTATTGTACTCTATCTAAAAGCATTTATACAGTCTGCTGGAGTGGTAACAGGTTAACTCGCCCGAAGGTTAATTCGCCCGTTACTAAGTCGCCCGGAAAATCGCCCGATGCGAAAAATCACATCTATTCAGTTAGTTTTTGTCCTTTTTACATACTACATAAACTCATCTATATTTCTAAACTTATTATTTTTGTTTTGGAATATATAGTTTCTAAACGAAAAATAGGACTCAAATTCAGAGTTTGAACCGACGCGGTTGCCGAAGGACTCCCAGTGCTTGATTGCTTGAGTAGCTTTGACCTGATCTTGATCGACTCAAATCCGTTCAAGAATCCTATATATTATGCAGAAGGAATCCTAAATAAACTCATCAACCTAACTACACTTCTTATTTTTGCTCTTAAATAGGTTTCTCAACGAAAATCAGACAACATAAGTCAGAGTTTGAACTGATACGGTCGCCGACTCGGATTGCTTGAGAAACTATTCCAAAACAAAAATAATAACTTTAGAAATATAGATGAGTTTATCTAGTATGTAAAAAAGACTAAAACTAACTGAATAGATGTGATTTTTCGCATCGGTCGAGTTTACTACATGAGCCCGGGCGAAGCGACGATTTTCCCGGCGACTTAGTACCGGGCGAATTAACCTTCGGGCTAGTTAACTGTAAACCGCTGGAGTGATGAGACATTTCTTGCTTTCCCTTTTTTTTTAATTTTTCAATTAGATCTTTCATGCTAACAACCGCTTTGTGTTTTATTGTACTGTGGTGTTTTTCTTCTTTCCTTTCTCTTTCATACTTAAATTTCAGGCCTCAAAAATTATAGGAAATAAAATAAAATAAAGTTTCCCTCTTCTCGGTCCTTTTTTCACAATCATCAATCCTTTTCCCCTTACACCCCCTTCCCTTCTTGTCTGTTGTTTTTCATTATATTCCTTTTTCTCTTTCCCTTCTCTTTTCATCTATTCCTCTTTACATCTCTTTCCCTCCTTTCCTTTCTTTTCTCTTCTCAGTCCTTTTGTTCTCTTTTGTTCTCTTCTTTCCTCTTATGTTCCTTTGTTTTTTTTCAATTTCATCTCTTTTCTATCAAAACAATATAAACCTTGCACTGAAAACACCATGTTTGAAATGCTTTATGTTGGAGTTGTAGGATAAATAAAGATCTGATCTGTCTCAATGTGTAGAAAATACAAATAGACCATTTCACAGATACCGTAGCTCAACCTCAGCCTCGTCACAGTGTAATTATTCTTTAGAATATTATGTACATTCCACGGTAATGTAAGGAATTTACACATCAACGGACAATGAAAGCACATCCAAATTCCACGGGCTGTACTATATTTCAAAAGAATATATTGCACTGTGACGAGGCTGAGGTTGAGCTACGGTATCCGTGAAATGGTCTATTTATGTGACTGGATATTTTGTTCGTTTAGTGAGAAGCAAACCATATTTCCCATATATGTATTTTATCATCTTAATATATAAATATGATTCATGTGTAGTAAGATCTTTGTAATAATCTTCCTTTTTCTCTTCCTTATTTTTCTTTCTTCCAGTTATCTCTTATCTTCTTTGAACAAGTTCTGCTCTCTTCCATTTTGGTCATCCTTACAAGACAAAAACAAAAAGAATTTTAATAGTAACCCTCGTGATCATAAAAGCTGTTATAAAATCAATTAATTAATAAATAGTTAACTGCAGATATTTGGGATTGATTCAAACAGTTTTATGAAAACTTACTGAATTCATCAATAGTAATTAGACTAAAAAAATTATTTGTTCAAACAATATTACATACAAGTAATTAATATAATGAGGCAACTAACCACTATCAACAACCATGGAGTCATCCCACCTTGATAATTATTTTCATCCATTTCAAAAACAACCTGGAAATAAAAATTAATGTGCCAGTAAGCATAAAAGACCCTAAAATACACAACTCAGGGTCTTTTATGCCTACTGGCCTGGCATAATGTAAAGCAATTATAATCGTACATAATATGAGCATTAACACCTTCCCTTTCAAACACAAAGTATATCAATTATTAAAAAACCTACACAAACAGCTTCCCTATCAGACATGAAGTACCACCGCACCGCATGCCCTCAAGTCCAGATGTATATTTCAATTATTAAAAAAACTACACAAACAGCTTCCCTATCAGACATGAAGTACCACCGCACTGCATGCCCTCAAGTCCAGATGTATATATCAATTATTAAAAACCTACACAAACAGCTTCCCTATCAGACATGAAGTACCACCGCACCGCATGCCCTCAAGTCCAGATGTATATTTCAATTATTAAAAAACCTACACAAACAGCTTCCCTATCAGACATGAAGTACCACCGCACCGCATGCCCTCAAGTCCAGATGTATATATCAATAATTATTAAAAAACCTACACAAACAGCTTCCCTATCAGACATGAAGTACCACCACACCGCATGCCCTCAAGTCCAGATGTATATATCAATAATTATTAAAAAACCTACACAAACACCTTCCCTGTCAGACATGAAGTACCACCGCACCGCATGCCCTCAAGTCCAGATGTATATATCAATAATTATTAAAAACCTACACAAACAGCTTCCCTATCAGACATGAAGTACCACCGCACTGCATGCCCTCAAGTCCAGATGTATATATCAATTATTAAAAAACCTACACAAACAGCTTCCCTATCAGACATGAAGTACCACCGCACTGCATGCCCTCAAGTCCAGATGTATATATCAATTATTAAAAAACCTACACAAACAGCTTCCCTATCAGACATGAAGTACCACCACACCGCATGCCCTCAAGTCCAGATGTATATATCAATAATTATTAAAAACCTACACAAACAGCTTCCCTATCAGACATGAAGTACCACCGCACCGCATGCCCTCAAGTCCAGATGTATATTTCAATTATTAAAAAACCTACACAAACAGCTTCCCTATCAGACATGAAGTACCACCACACCGCATGCCCTCAAGTCCAGATGTATATATCAATTATTAAAAAACCTACACAAACAGCTTCCCTATCAGACATGAAGTACCACCGCACTGCATGCCCTCAAGTCCAGATGTATATATCAATTATTAAAAAACCTACACAAACAGCTTCCCTATCAGACATGAAGTACCACCACACCGCATGCCCTCAAGTCCAGATGTATATTTCAATTATTATTAAAAACCTACACAAACAGCTTCCCTATCAGACATGAAGTACCACCACACCGCATGCCCTCAAGTCCAGATGTATATATCAATTATTAAAAACCTACACAAACAGCTTCCCTATCAGACATGAAGTACCAACGCACCGCATGCCCTCAAGTCCAGATGTATATATCAATAATTATTAAAAAACCTACACAAACAGCTTCCCTATCAGACATGAAGTACCACTGCACCGCATGCCCTCAAGTCCAGATGTATAATAATATTGCCTGAGCTTTGTAAGTGTGATTCACTTACCTCACTTCATTTTCATCACCAACAGTTGTTAGCCTGGGGAATCAATAGCAACGGTTATTTTGTTATTTTAAAAACATGCAATATATTCAATACATATTCCAATATATTCTCTTTAGAACAAGGTCGATCTGCTTAAATTGACAATTTTAACAACTGTATGAATAACTTGCTCTTCAATATTGTGAGTTGTCCTATTTCATTATGACTTTGTGGCTTGTTTATGAGGGGACAGAATGGTTTAGAACATAAATTTGTTTATCCTATTGGCTACACTAAGGTTAAGTCTTAACTCAAAGGGCATAGTCATATGAGTCATTTGTCAGTACATTTTAATCAAACAAAGTTTAAATTAATGCTCAAAATACTCAGTGGACAAATAAATTCTTAAATTCTTAACAAGGTTTTCAGCTCAAATATGCCATTTGGGTACAACATCTTGAAATATTGAATGATAATAAGCTTTGTTGTATTAATGTCTAATTGTTTTTGTTGTATTAATCTCTAGAAGTTTGATAAACTTTGTCGTTTTTGAAAAAAGGTTTTGTCCACCGTAGTATATGTTTTTGTGTGTATATTGTAGAAGATGTGCTTCAAAGGGATAAAATCTCACAGACAGACACAAGGTTTTGTTTTATTCATTTACACAGCCCATGCTCACTTTAGTTCAGTTAAATCCGTAGATATATGTGAATTTAAACATCTTAAATATCATACATTTTATGAACGTGAACCAAAACAATATTTGTCAAATTCTCTTTAATAAATACGTAAATAACACTCAGCAAGTGAATTTCGTGACTTTGCTAACAATGAATGAGAAATTTTAAATACTATCAATGAGAAAATTTGGAGTTCATTGTTAGTTATTAATGAGTGAAGGTAAATCCCGATTATTCACAATCAAAGAGTGTGTCAACCTTTTTATTATTTAATTTGAATACAGTACTGCAGAAGCATCGGCTAACACTGTCAATACGAAATCTTATCTTTATTCTTGACCCACCCCTGAAAGTGTTTCAGTTATGTTTTGACCCACCCCCTAAATGGTTTACGACCCCCCTCCCCCCCTCCAATACACACACACACACAGGTGTACAGATACAATGTACTTTTCATTCTTCAAAACCAAGACTGTGGACTGTTATAAATTTGTTGGAAACACCATTGAAAGACTTAATTGAAATGATATAAAAATTAATGTCAACAGTCAAGAAAGTCAAAAATATCAATTCATTAAGTCTTTCAGTGGTATTTCCAACCCATTCATATTAGACTGTCAAGGAGTCGAGATCAACCAAACAACCTTGGTTTTGTGGAACAGCAATTACGTATTTCTGCTGTGCTGTTCTTGTTTGGTTGTTATAAAGGAGATAGATCCAAAGTATTATATCAATTGACATCCTTGAAAAGTCCTAGCTTATTTTTTTGTAGTCAAATTGTTGCACGAATCTATTTGTGCCTTATTATATAGATGTACATGTATATTGTGATGCTTATAAAAAAACTTACACAAATATTATTCTGTTCGCCGTCTTTATTGAAGGAAGGAAAACCCAAAAAATCTATTGTAAGAGATTCAAAACTACTAGTTGTCTGCCTTATTAAAAAGAACTCAACCCACCCCCTCTCATTTTATATTTCCATAATGACCCACCCCCTGTTGTCTAAAAAAATACAACTATACTGAACCCCCTATGATTTCTCCCCTCTTTCATAAATAGTTACTGGTCCCTAAGATCACTAGAAATAACTCAAGTCACTCAATTCAAAATTAGTTGAAGAGCATTTCATGGTAATTTTAACAATAGGAAATAAAATAAGTTGTATTTGAAAGTTCTTCAATGAGGTAAAATCTCACAGACAGCCACATCATATTGCTAAAATTTCTGGTGAATCTAAACTTTGCTTTATTTACACAGACTACTCTCACTAGTTCAGGTAAATCGACAGATGTTTAATGTGCTCATCCACAACCAAAACAACAAGTACATGTATTCTTTGTCAGATTCTCTGTAATACAAAAGTATTCTTTATCCTCCACAGGGTGCGATTCATATTTTTATAAACAAACTTTCATCAGATAGTTTTATAATGAATGCTATTAAAAAAGACTGTTTGAAAAGGCAATAAATTTGAATAAAACGTATTTATACATTTCTTAAAACTTGTTTTGTTGTATCATGCACTAGTCAACCTGTTTGAAAACATTTTGAATAATACAGTATATAAATACTTAGACTGCTCACAGCACTTCACTTTCTGTTAGTAACGGCTAGTTTTAAATATGCTTGCTAATCTTCTCTTTTTCGAAAAATCCTTAAATTTATCACCAGGAAAATTTTTGTCATTCTCACTGTGCTTTACTGCCATTCAATGTTAGTTTTAAATGCACGAGTATTATTACGTCGTAACGTGTTGACGTCATAACACGCGTCACGTGGTACAAACTGACCAATCAGGAAATCGGAATTTGTACAGTGTATGAAAATTGAATAATAAAATGTAAGATTTATCAAATATTCTTTAGCCTACACAGGTTGCGATTCACGTTTTTTCCAATCAAATAGTTTTATGACCATGCTAATACAGACTGTACGTGAATGTTTCAAAAAGTTTTAAAAAATTATTCAAATGTATTACTTTTTCTCTAATACAGCACTTAAACAGCTCGCAGTTCACTTTGTTTAATAGTAATGGCTAGCATATAAAACCATAATTGCATTTTTTGTAGATTACCCTATAAAACTTCAGTTTTGCCGCAATGCGTTCCGCACAGAGAACTTGTTGACTGATAAGAAATCCGACCCACGTGCTCGCTGCATTTGATTCTGACCGTGTACGATAAAGCGTTTACTATTTCGAATTCCTCGTCATATATAAAGCACTGTCGATACCCCTTTATCTTTTCCTTGAAAGAAAGTTCCCTGCTAGCAGAGTCTCCCTTTACCTTCTCTGTGAAAGGAAGACTCTGTCGCATGTTAGAAAATACAAGCTCACCAGTTGATCACGGGTCTTTGCCGAAGGTCTTTCTCTTGAGGGCATTCCTAACTCTCTTCTGGGGACACTTGGTTTACTTGTCACATAAATAGACATTGATAAACATTATCACTCTACCGACAGCACCTTCTTTATAGTGTTTAGATGAAATTGCCTTGGAATAATCCTGGACACAATGTACGTTCATAACTGTTGGCGTCAATGTTGAAATCGAAGTCTTCTACGCAGCCGCAGTTTATGTCGTAACGCAAGGCTTCCAATTGCGTGACGACAGAAGCTGTGCACATGTAAATACCTAACATACCAACATACCTCATTGTTACACAGCAGGTTCGGGTTTTAATAATAATAATAATAATAATAATAATAATAATAATAATACATTTATATAGCGCCTATCGAGATCTGTTCTAAGCGCTTTACAATACAAAACAAATCGAGGTAGACCAAGAGCTTAGGTTGGCGCCTTTGGCTGCCGCTACACAGTCCATACCACGATACTACTCAACATTTTACAATAATTTTAAACAAAATCATATTACAACCACAGCTATTATAAGAAACAACAAAACATAACTCAAAAATATGTGCATGATGGCCGTTGGCTCAGTTGAGCTCATCCGCCCTTTGAAAGGTCTTGTTTTTAATCCTGCCTGGGTGTCATGCCACCCTCCTCACCAACAAAAAAGCTGGTGGGGGAGCCAGTTTAGACGCCGACGACCCGTCCATGTGGCAGGTAGTACTGGGTTACATGTTACCAGTAGCAGGCTCCAGCCTGACCTGACCTGATCTGAAACTTTTGAAAGTTTTGAAACTTTTTCGGTATGTACAAACTCTTTTCAGTAGACTATAACGTATAATTATTCTGTCACGTCGATGCGAATTTTATCTCAAACCATTACTACCAAAATCATGAATATGATCTCATTTTTTGTTCAAATACAATACACAATAGTCTACTTGGCGGACCGCCCTCTGCGTTTACACCTCGGTGCTTCAGTGCGGGTAATAATAAACCCAAGTGAACCGCTTGCTCATCTTTTCGTGTTACTGCATTGTTGGTGAGCCACGTCTGAAAACGCTTCTATTATCTGAAGACGTGTATTTTTAAAACTCCGAATATGGCAGATCCTTGGACTTTCGGTGACCTGACGGTAGTGGAGAAACTTCCCTCTGCACTATGTCAAAATCACTGGAAATAGGATACGCTTGCTTTGTTTCTGATCTATTTTAGCCACTATTGTTATGACTGCCGGATTGTATATAGTGAAAACCCATGTACATGGGATTGGTATATCTCGAGATATGTCAGTTTTGTAATAATTACGCCCAATTTCAAAATTACGGGACCCAGTGGCGATGGCTTGTCTGGATTTTAAGCTTCTGTCAATCAAATCAAGTAACGACTAGAATCTGTAAAATTTTGGCTTTCTAAATTCAGAAACAAAACAAACTTGAATTTATTGACAGAACATTTTGTATTTTCCGACTTTTGATGTAAAATTTAAGCTTATGTTATGTTATGTTATGTTATGTTATGTTATGTTATGTTATGTTATGTTATGTTATGTTATGTTATGTTATGTTATGTTATGTTATGTTATGTTATGTTATGTTATGTTATGTTATGTTATGTTATGTTATGTTATGTTATCTTATGTTATCTTCTTTTTGTTTCCTTGTTTTTCCTTCCTTCAGAGACTCCATGATAACCCTGAAGGAAGTCGTGTTGAAGCGTGGCGAGATGACAGGCACCACGTTTCATGATCTTGTGGAAAAAATTCGTGCCTCTGTTACAACATTGGAATATGAGAGTTGTTAGTTTTTGTTCGAATGTATATTTAACAATTACTCCGCAAACAGTCCACGATTAGACGCGTGGACCTGGAGATGAACTTGTAACAAGAAACCATAATACTGCTAGAGAGCGAAACTCGGTACTGATGTTTTGAAGTAGCGATGTTCAATTTTTTAAGGCTATTTTTAAAAACTTCGCTATTATATCGCGAGCGCAAGGTTCTTCAACAACAGAATTTGATTTTTTGATAGATGTGCGCGCGGAAGTTTACTTTCGGCATTTAAATTTATTGTTTAAGAGCCTTGGGCGCGCAATGGATGGCGATGGATCTAAAAATAGCCTTAGCTGCCACGAACATCTCATAGACATCAATACTGAGTTTCATTCTCTCAATATTATGGTCTCTTGCTTGTAATAAATGTAATCTCAAATGTTAAAGATACAACCGGTTATTTTGGTATATTGAATGCCATAAAAGTGAATGTAATAGGCCATATGCACTAACAGGTCACGTGACCCTAAAATTGAAGATTAGGTATTTTCTTAAGATTCGTTCGTAAAAGCGCAGCTTGCCATCCAACGCGTTTTTCCAAACAAATCTTAAGAAAATATCACTGTCATTTCCCCTGCATCTTACTAGCTGAAACTTTGCACTTTTACCAATATCGAGGTGCTCTTTCTGTTTCTGGTGTTTATTTTGACCGTACCGCTTGATTTAGGGGAGATAGGGTCACGTGACCTGATATGACTTATTGTCATGAATTGACAAAAGTTTTATAACAAACTTTAGTCTTCAAGATTAGTGTTAAGGTTTAAATATTCAATTACGTTTTACTGTAAAATGTGCAATAAAATCTTTTATTGTGAAGTAATTTTGTTTACTTCTGTGCTCAAGGTATATTTAGTAAATGGACCCCTTCTGGCGCTGTTATATTGAAGCTCCGGATAGTGTGCATATTAGCGGATACCATACCTAAGAAACGAGTCGATTTTTCATGGACACACAGGGAACTGTACGTCAGTACGTGGTCCGTGTACATCGTGTTGGCGCCAACTTGACGCGCGCTGACACTGAAAACTAAAAATCTAATGGTTTCCTTGCAGCTTTAAATTGTAAAGCTTAAAAGTATTAATTTGGATACCTCGTTAAAATTCAGCGATTTTGGTGATCATTAATCTGTGCCAATCTTGACGGGTTAAAGCGAAAAAAAAAAACCCGTACGTTTGAATTTTTTTCCGGCCCGGTGTCGTTTCAAAAACTGCTCGAATGACGAAGGACACAGAGAATATTTTCAAAGTTGGACGACTTTTTAGTTGGATTCGTAGCTTCAAAAAAGGGACCGGTCATTTATTAGAGGAGGGGGGATGGGCTGGTGCAAATGGGGTGGGGGTCATGCCTTTTTGTGCAACCTAAATTGAGGGGCTTCATGAAATTATGTGAAGAATTCTAAGGGGTCATGTGTTTAGTTCATCCCATTCAAAGGTTGTTCTAGTGTCACTATGAAATAGTCAACTATCAAGACAGAGTAAATTAAGTATTTTGAAAACATAGTAACTATTCTTGAGGTTTCATACAACAAGATATTGAGTGTACTTTTCCTTTTTTTCATAGCAGTATTTTCAATGAATGTGAACACTACAATGTATAACAGAAAAATCAAATCTTTATCAATAAAATTAACAAGTTTAACATTTAAATGTTGCCATTAAACAAAACAGGTCATAATATTATAAAGGTGTATAGTTAGGGTTCTGATTGCATATCCAGATGCATAAACAGTCAACGAATTAATTGTTTTACAATGTTGTTATAATAAGGTTATTAATCACTCTCAACAACAACGCTATGGGAATCCTCTGAATCACTGGTGGAGCTCTCACTGCTGCTTTCGCATATTGATGGCAAGTAATCTCTGAATACCATACATGCTCTATCGAAAATAACTTTTTTTCCATCATTATTTTTTTACAGCTGTTTTATTTTACAGCTGTACAGCTGCTTTCCTTCTAGTGACACAAGTGCATCCACATTAACTTCCTGGATAGTAGTTTTACCATCAGACAACCGTTTGGCGATTAAATGAAAATTTTCTACTTCTCTATCTGCTTTTCTTTTCTGAGCCTTTTTTTTCTTGTCCATTTTTGATTTTTTCTTCGACTTGAATTTCATAAGGTGCCCACGAAACATGTCTTTGCATTTGCTCTCTATGTTATGTAAAAACTGAAGCTTTTCAAGCACTGTTTTTCTTAGCAATGCCAGCACTGTAATCTTTTCTTCATTAAAGTCGTGCCGGACTGACATCCCATCCTTAAGCTTTTCAGTCTTGGTATACAATGTGCTAAGGTTTGTGATTACATGTGCCTTAAAATTGGGGATACTGAGTTTTGGATGGGTCATGTAAATTTATGCTCTCATTCTCAATTGGTCATGCTATTTTGTGCATTTGAAATCTCAGGGTCAAACAAAAATATGTCGTGAAAAATAAAAATGCACCAGCCCATCCCCCCCCCCCCCCCCTTCTAATAAATGACCAGTCCCTAAAGTGGGAAATCGTCTCCATTGCATTGAGAGTAACTAAAAACTAGGACTGTGCTTCGAAAAACAACACAAGGAAAACACAGTACAAAAAAAAAAAAAAAAAAAAAAAACTGACAAATTGTGGGCATAGCGTAAGAAATTATCTGAAAAAAATGTCAGTCTCGTCACTTTTTACGTTGGCTTTAAATTCTGGCCTTACCAATAAAAGCAACTGCACTGCTTGTGTCATTTTTATAGCATTAAGCCTATTAACTACATTATTTCTTGTGTTTAGGTGTACGAGTCAGGTTATAAACGAGTAAACGATCGAGTAATGGTTCTAGTTAGGGACGGACCATTAGAAAAGTGATGGGGGGGGGGGGGGGGGTGTTGAGTTTGGGATTGGCATAAATTTTTTTTTGGCCACCAAAAGTGGAAATGAATTTTTTTTCGCTTTGGCAGGAATATTTTTTTTAAGAAAATGTCCCGGCAGATTTTTTTTGTTCGAAATTTTTATTGGAAATAAATTTTTTTTTTGCTTTCCCCCCCCCCCCCCCCCCCATCACTTTTCTAATGGTCCGTCCCTTAGTAATGAGTAGCGGGAGTGAACGGAAATTAAACAAGTAATAGCCAAATTTTGTCAAAGAGAAATTTTGAATATATACAAATTTGAAATAATTTTCCATTTAGAATGAAACATTTGATTAACATTAACATTAACATTAAGCACTAAATAATGGCTACATAAATGTCCATTATGTTTGATTTGGCTGGCAGTTACAATTTCAACATCTTCAGTGCTACAGTTAGTAGACTTGGCTAATCCTATTCCACATGACTGAAACAGACGATGTCTACGTATAATGTTTGCACTCTAGCTAATATTAGCTTTCAGTTACAGTTAAACATTTCATCCTTTTGTCTAATAGGAATTTGTCTCATTCAACTGACTGATTGTCTCATTTAACCGTACGTAGTATGGTCGATTGTTTCGTTGTTCAAGTAGATGTATTCAAGTTTTTGGACAGATGCATGGTGTCCGATATGGGATAACATTTGGTAGTAGTTACAGTTAACTTTAAGAATGTTGTTCCACGTTTTTATAAAATAATCGACAAACACTTTAATTTTAAAACCTCGAGGCTATTTCTTTGCGACATTACCTGTTACGCTATATGTTCGATCTGGGTTCCTGGACTGAATAGATGAAAAAAGAAGTCCTTACTATATGAATGACCGATTGAAGGAACTGAACGAAAATGTGAATGAATTGATGAGCATGAGAGAAGGTTTTATGAAGGACCGACAGAAAAAAGTTTGAATGAATGATCAAAGGAAGTCAAAAGGAAGTCAACAGGTAGGTAGGTAGGTAGGTAGGTAGGTCTAGGTAGGTAGGTAGGTAGGTAGGTAGGTAGGTCTAGGTAGGTAGGTAGGTAGGTAGATAGGTAGGTAGGTAGGTAGATATGCTTTATTAACATGACCTCAACATTTACAGGTATTGTTAACGGCGTAATTGAAAAACAAAACAATTATAATATAACAATAATTAAATATTGTTATGTTTTCTTTTCTTCTTTTTATATGATAAAGTATTAAAAAAGATATATGGGTGTATATAATATTTATGTAATTATATTTTAAAACTTAATCATATTGTTTCAAATGCTATTCCAATGTACGAAAATTACTGCTTGTTTTTAGAAAGTTGTTCTTGACGAAGCTTAAAACATTGGTAAATAAATTTTGAAAAATATCGGATTGTGTTTTCGTTATTTGTATGAAACAAGTCAAATGTACATGTTGAATAATCTAATTGGTTATTACTATTGAAATCAATCTTTTCATAAAATTCTTTTCGTAAATCATCGTAAAATGAGCAATGGATATAACATATGAATTTCCGATTCAATTTTATAATCATTGCACAAGTTACACAAACTATCTTCAATCTGTGTTTTATTGTATCTTCCAGATTCAATCGCAAGTTTGTGGTTGCTTATTCTAAGCTTTGTGAAATGTTTTCGGTCCGTGACGTGGGCGTTTCGTTCATTCGATTTTCTTCTAAAATAGAAAATAGAAAATTATCATTGAATTCAATTTTAGTTTGATTTGACAATCAAATAATACCAATTTTTCTCATTTTCAATTTTTGTTTTTTATAGAAATTAAAAATCAAATCGCAAAATTCGATATTTTCGGAAAAAACCTTCAAGTTTCATTATCTCTAGAAATCGAAAAAAGTTCGCCTGACAAATGTGATTATGGAGGGGAGGGCCCGTAGTCGGCCGCTCAGCTAGTCTACCTTGTAGGGGAGGGTAACATTTGTTTGGTGAGCGAATTTCTTCTTCATTGACAGGTGAATTAAGGACATCATTTATTTGCGGAGTGTTTTCTTCCAATCTATGTAAATTGCGTTCAAGAGTTGACTGATCTGCTGTTAATGATGGTTTCTTATGCAGTTTTGTGAAATGATCTATTCAAACGCCTTCCAAAACATTTTGGGTTTTTCCAAAACAGCATTTTCCGTATAATCCGTTTGTTTTTCTGTTTGTATTCACAAATTGTCTGCAAAATCTGGTTGTTTTGATGTATTTTTTTATAAGCATCTGCAAAATTCATATTGTTTCCCATTACTTATGATAATGGCTTATTAAAAGTACCACTTTTATGTCAGGTTTCACTGAATTACACTTGATTTACAACACACACATTATTCATGATTCCAACGGCATTAGCAAATATTTTATTTTTTATTACAAAATAACTCTTGCTTCTTTCGTAATATTTTCTCTGGATCATTTTTGATTCACATAATTATAGTTTTTTACCAGAGAATAAATTTGTCTAAAACATAACAAGAATAAATTTGACTGTTTTCACTGAATTGGTACGTGATGGAGAATTTCCTCAATCATGAATACATTGAGTACTATATAATTTCTGCATCCATATAATTCAAGATTTAATGCAGGAATTCTGCTACCATAAATACCAAGGCGCACGCAGAACTTCTGCATTCATAAAAAAACTAAGGCTGATGCAGAACTTCTGCGTCCATGATAAACTAAGCTGACGCAGAAGTTCTGCATCCATGAAAAACTAAGGATGATGCAGAAATTCTGCATCCATGACAAATTAAGGCTGATGCAGAAGTTCTGCGTCCATGACAAATTAAGGCTGATGCAGAAATTCTGCATCCATGACAAATTAAGGCTGATGCAGAAATTCTGCGTCCATGACAAATTAAGGCTGATGCAGAAATTCTGCGTCCATGACAAACTAAGGCTGATGCAGAAATTCTGCATCCATGACAAATTAAGGCTGATGCAGAAATTCTGCATCCATGACAAATTAAGGCTGATGCAGAAATTCTGCATCCATGACAAATTAAGGCTGATGCAGAAGTTCTGCATCCATGACAAACTAAGGCTGATGCAGAAATTCTGCATCCATGACAAATTAAGGCTGATGCAGAAGTTCTGCATCCATGACAAATTAAGGCTGATGCAGAAATTCTGCGTCCATGACAAATTAAGGCTGATGCAGAAGTTCTGCGTCCATGACAAATTAAGGCTGATGCAGAAGTTCTGCATCCATGACAAACTAAGGCTGATGCAGAAATTCTGCATCCATGACAAATTAAGGCTGATGCAGAAGTTCTGCATCCATGACAAATTAAGGCTGATGCAGAAGTTCTGCGTCCATGAAAAACTAAGGCTGATGCAGAAGTTCTGCATCCACGAAAAACTATGGCTAACACAGAACTTCTGCATCCATGAAAAACTATGGCTGATGCAGAAGTTCTGCATCCACGAAAAACTAAGGCTGACGCAGAAGTTCTGTATCAATGAAAAACTAAGGCTGATGCAGAATTTTTGTGTCCATGAAATACAAAGGCTGATGCAGAACTTCTGCATCCATAAAAAAATTATAAAAGGAAATAATGGGGATCTTGAAGACTTTGTGTGACATCATTGTATAAATATATTATTTTGAAAAGAGCCCACCACCCGAACATTTCTAAAGAAAAAAAGCAAACTTTGGCAGTCCATAATGTTGGTGCTATTTATCAAAACCACTTCAAAATTTCAAATTTTACTAATTTTGATGTGCAAGATCCCCATTTGCCTCAAGACCTTTCCAGCTCTGAATTTAGCACACACAAAAATATTTGCAACAATGCATGAAAGGGATACTCCATGTTAATATACAAAAACATGTGTCCAGTGCCCCAAATATATAAACATTGGAAGAGTACAAACATCAAAATCTAAAAGCATGGATTACTGACTTTGAATAGGTGGACACAACACGAAGACATCATAATTTATGCATAATAAAATTTCAAGCTATGTACAATATATCACACACCAGAAATGAGAAAAAAACTATTGCTCTTTATAATATCTGAAAATTTGATTTCAATTGCTTATATAATTTTTGAATTTTTTACATTTTAATTTTAAAATTTTGACAGTAAATGTATGGTTGGTTGGCACTTTTTTGCAACCAAAGAAACATTACTTTAAATTTGCAAAAAGAAAAGCTGATTTCTCAAAAACCATTGAAACAATTGCTCTCAAAATTTCAGGTATTGCTAACAGTGATGCCTTCTTCTCATTTCTAGAGTCTGTCTTAGCTTGAAATTTGATATTATGCCAATGAAGCAAAACGTAAAACAATGTGTCCTCCTATTAGTATTACTAAAACATAAATGAAAAAATATTGAAATAATATGGTTTATGCTTTCAGAATTTTAGTGTTTTGTACTCTTAACTTGAGGATGGTGCATTGAAGAAGTGCTCGGGGGCAGTTACATGTAAACTCAGTTAGCTGCTTCCAAGATTTCACTGTCCCCAAGCTCTTCTTCATACCCAAGATTATCAGAGTTGCCATCAGCATCAGAGGACTTTTTCATCAGGTGACCTGTCAAAACATTAACCACCAATTAGTTTCTTTTGGTGTCTACAAAGGCATCTAGATCAAACGTGAAAGGGTTCTTATTCTTAGTAGAAGGCTGAAAACTGTTAAAGGTAATTATTACATCTTCTTCTTTGAATGAATTGTATTGTATTGTATTGTATTGCATTGCATTGTATCTTGTATTGTAATATCCAGCTGCGAGCAGAGTCCCCCTTTACCTTCTAATCGAGCAAACGATCAAAATTATGAATTTTAGAACTTGAAATACCAGATAAACCTTGGGTCATTTAGTGTTGGCTTTTCCATCACGAAAACCACACAAAACTCCAAATAAAATCACTTTTCAATAAAAATTGACCAACAAAGAATTCACTCAGCCATGAGCCACACACACAAACACACACACACACAAAAAAAAACACAAAGATCAGTAAACCAGTACAGATGAATATCATTGAAAGATCAGATTGAATGGCCTACTACTAAGATACGTTGCTTTTACACAAATGCACATTTCACTGGTTGTGCCAAGAAAATATGATCATAAATTATTAAATGACATGCCGTGCACGATATATACAGTATTAGTGGTCATTAATGTATCGCAATTTCAGTGTTTCTCAATCAATTATTCAACGATACGTTATTAGTAACATTGTTCGAAATTATCCGGGTCTTACCTCGTGTTTGCGAATGGTCCCTTTGACTATAATGCCAATAAAATAAGGTAATCGAACTCTTTGATGTCCAGCTTGAGTGATTCAACGATATAACAGTCTGAATGACAGAATATACGAACGTTTGTGACAAGAAAAGAACTCTAAACTCAAGAACTCAAGATCAAAGATGGCTCCCAAATTCAAATCCATATCCCGACCAATCACAGAGGTGATTTCCAAATATAGTATTCAATTAGACCAAGTCTCACTCGGCCTAAATTTAAAAAAAGTCCGAGCGGTACTGGTACATCTCCAAATTTGGAAGAATTGCCTGTCTCTGATTGGCTCGGGTATAATTTTCAAATGTTTGGAAACCATTTTGGTTCGTGTCGGGCTTAAAGCCACAAAATTTCGTTCTTCATTCGATCAAATCTCTGGAAAACTCAAAGCTAATGCGACATATCTGAAATCCGAGGTAAGATTCGTCGTCTGAATGTAAATTTTTAAAGTGGATCTTTCTATGTTCAACGCTATACAAGACTTTTTTGTCCTAGAGTCCGCAGCGTGTTGAACCGGTAATTGTCATCGATTCAAAAGTATGAGTCGTTTCTCTTTGGGGTGAATCAAGTGGTTCTTTAATACGAGTGATGTAAATTTGATTCAGACCTATTTGTCGAACGACTCATTTCGATGTAAGAATAAGCTTTTCTGTCAAATATATAAGCTTAATATTTGTTGCTAGCTGTTGGATAAAAAATAGAATGTCACGCAAGGGGTGGGAAAAGCTCATTGTTTCGTTGGAAAAAGACATTTCGTTCAGATATATTTAGGTTACTGTAGTATAAATGTTGACTTCAAAGTTTGTTTTTGTCAAATCGTAGAACTGCAATTTCTTTGTATGTCGTTTTGTTGTGAACTCATGTATACTAGCTGTAGAGGATATTACAAAGTGCTGTGAAGATATGAAGCTTATCTTGGAGTCTGCAAGCAGGAAATTCATTACAATTTGAGATAATATTAGAAGATCATGAACTATATATCTGAGATAGTCCTTCATTCTATCAAGACACTACCCAGAGAACCTATTATAATAAGGATTATTACACTGGTCTTAGGGCATTAAAACAGTTTTCATATGAGTAGGAGGAAACATAGTAGCATGACCCTGCAAAGCACTGAATTCCATTTATTATAATTATTATTTTCAATTGACACAGTTTGATTAACATGACCAGAAAATTCAAGCCAGGTTCATCTTACAGCTAGTTTCTTAGATTTCAAGGACCTTTTGAAGAATCCTTGCCCATACCATATAGAGCAGATTTTTGCAACAGCTTTTCTTGTGTTGTTACATTTATTTCGTTTGAATACTCCTTCAATCTGTCGGTTACATTACCCTGCAGAGCACCTACATATATTATAATAGAGATGACTTATACTCCTTTTGTACCAGTTTTTGACATTCACTTCCTGTATGATTAACTTTCATCTTACTCTGAGTGATCCTGACTTTTATCAATCTTTGCTCTAATGACATTTTATCCTAAGAGTTGAAGCTGACATAATTAAGCCTTCTGTCTCCTTTAACTGTCCCATGAGCATAAAAATATGCTTTTCAAGAATTAAGAGACTGTTATATAGTTACACGACTTCCATAATGACCGCTGCTAATTAGCATAAATAGTGAAAAATTACTATTTCTGGAACTGTATCAATTTGAAATTATTAAGATTGTTGATTTTGATAATTTGTGCAATTTTCAAAACAAAACATTAAATGCTTGACAAGATATGGGGATTTAAAATTCTGAAAATGCACCAAAACGAGGCTACCAAGGCTTTTGATCAAAATTACATACAAAACTCTCTATTATTGACAGCACATAACTTTTTTGATATTGACCCAAAAGTGATAAAATTTTCTGAAAATATTTGTCTTGAAGTAATTTTTCACATAACATTGATAATTTCTTGCACAAGGCCCTCATTTTCTCTAATGGAAAAAACTGAATTATGAAAGTGGTCTATATCTGAATCAGTTCTTTTATGCCAAGAATGGCTTATTTATACCCTATAAGCACAGCTTTCCTTCTCATCCTCACCATTCTCTGCAACTATTTCTTTAGCAAGAGGCTCAGGCTTCAATAATTGATTAACCAAACTGAATCCAAACCAATGACGATATATATTTGATTATACTTTGTGGTAACCGGTACTCTCTGGCTAGTTCATGATCGTCTCCTATCATCTCAAAACTTAATGAAAACCCTGTACAGCAACAGAAAGACTGTACCATTACTTCATACTATTATCAAATGCTAATTTTTCTTTCTTTGACAATTCCTCAGATATACACTGGGCCCTTCACAACAGGCAATATCTATGTAAGTTTCTGAAACCTTCCTTGAAAATCTAAAGGAAGGCTGTTTTGTAGCTGTTTTTCTTTAAAATTATATTCAAGATGCCTGTAATTGGGAAGATGTTGGAAAGGACCACTTCCAGATTCATTACTGTAAAGGTACATACCTTGTGAAGTGTTCATCTTGAGTTCACCTCAGCACATTCCAAGAAAGCCAAGAAGGTCACAGTCGTGGTCACAAAATTTGCCTAATAGCTGTGTCATCTGCTGTGATATTGGACTCTTTGACAACAAGCTTTTACCATCAACAAGAAGGAAAGATATGCTGCCCTTCCAAAGAAAACTATAGCATGGCTTTTGATAGTCAATTAATGCAATAAGATTAGAAAAGTGAAAAATTTTGTGCTCCATCTCTTTTGGCCTAGCCTCCTCCACAGGCATCTCTATTTTTCTTTCTTTGGGATTCTTGTGTGAGAAGAGAGGGACTGAAGAGAGGGGAGGCTGGGGAAGAGAAGAAAAGCTCACCTTCCTTTCTCTTACCTAACTAGTGCCTAGCCCCTATCAACAACACAGGAAACCGAGATATATAAACATTCAAATTCTTATATTACAGAGATGCTTGCATTTTGCCCTGGATGCAGAATTGCTGTGTACTAGTCCTTTGTGCCTCACAGTTACCATTAGAATGCAGAATTTCTTGAAGGGTGATGGGAATGAAAAATGGAAAAGACAAAGCCTGTTGTAATTCTATACAGAACCCTATGTTTATACACATGTACCAGCTGTTTATATTAAAGTGCCTATCACCACTAGCCAGGAACTTCATAAATCATTTCTTTGTGAATGGAAAATCTGCCTTGTTAAATATTTCTTGATACACACACACCCTTTAGAGAAATTAAGCATTCAAAATTAGAAAATGCAAATGAGATGATGTCAACCCAGGAATTTGATGCCTCATTTTGTTTCAAATTTCAAACAGGTGCATAAGGGTTAAGGAGTAAATATGTCCATAGTGTGTAGTTTAGCACAGAAAACCTTTTCCAAAAGGTAAAATTGTAATAATTGCTTGTAGTCATGTTTTGTATATTTAATAATTCCTGGGTAATTGACGTCATCTCATTTGCATTTTTTCATTTCGAATGCTTAATTTCTCTAAAGGGAAATGTATATATCAGGAAATATTTAACAAGGCAGATTTTCCATTCACAAAGAAATGATTTATGAAGTTCCTGGCTAGGGGTGATAGGGACTTTAACATTCATCGGACAATTTGCACAGCTCAATTCAGTTAAGCAATAATGCTACATAGAGAAACTTGTGGATTTTTTTTTAGTTTTTTAGTTGGTTCTGAATAGAATAGCTACAGGCTCTCTATGTTCATGCTTCCCTTTCACACCTTTTTTCTAAGAATATTATATTTGTTAAGAATTTCTGCATCCCTTTTTAGTCATGAGGGCTACATGTATAGTGCAGAACTTCTGCATCTCTTTGGCTATTTTGGTTGGAGTGCAGAACTTCTGCATCCCTTTTGTCAAGTGGGTTGGAGTGCAGAACTTCTGCATCCCTTTTGTCATGTGGGTTGGAGTGCAGAATTTCTGCATCCCTTTTGTCATGTGGGTTGGAGCGCAGAATTTCTGCATCCCTTTTGCTATGTTGGTTGGAGCGCAGAACTTCTGCATCCCTTTTGTCGTGTGGGTTGGAGTGCAGAATTTCTGCATCCCTTTTGTCATGTGGGTTGGAGCGCAGAATTTCTGCATCCCTTTTGTCATGTGGGTTGGAGCGCAGAATTTCTGCATCCCTTTTGCTATGTTGGTTGGAGCGCAGAATTTCTGCATCCCTTTTGTCATGTGGGTTGGAGTGCAGAATTTCTGCATCCCTTTTGTCATGTGGGTTGGAGTGCAGAATTTCTGCATCCTTTGACATAAAAGGTTAGATCAAACAGTTTTTGCAGCACTGATACTAAGGCTGCAAAATTCATGACATTTTGTGATTTTAATATATTGTGCAGTAGAAATGAAGTCTTTTTAGAAGTTAATAAAAAGTGTCTGTAATAATTCATTATTTTTTGCAAATAAAATATTCCTGCTGCTGAATATGATGTGTTTTCAAGTAAATAGCTGTTTTGGAAAAACTCAAAATGTTTTGGAAGGCGTTTTCAGTTTTGTTCACTTATTGGAGGTATAGATTCTTCATGAAATTTTTCATTAGCTGATTTTAATATTTTCCAAAAACTTGAAGTTTCCGAGTTAATTTGAAGTTTTTGTAGATTATCTTGATGAAAATTATATTTCTTTATTTTAATCAATCTTTTAAAATTCTTCAATTTATAGTTATATAACTGTCTCAAATAAGGATCAGATGGATTTGAATGCTTTTGATTCGAAAGATTTCTAAGCTCCTTTCTGGCCACTTTACAATCAAAGTCGAACCATTTTTTGTTCCAAATTTTTTGTGTTCTCTTTTAATTTTGTTGATTTGTTTAACTTGTTTTAACCGTAATGACAAAGATGAAGCCGTTGTAAAAATGGATTGTACAAGATGGACCGCTCCTTCCACTGATTTTGAAGTTGTTTCATTAAAATCTCTAGAAAGAAAATCATTTATCAATGTTTTAACTTCAAAGGATTGTATTGCATGCTGAAAAGACTCAATAGATTCTTCGGTCCAAATATATTGTGGGGATATCGATTCAAGTGTATTAAGATTTAATTTAGAACTATCATTATCAGATTGAGATGGAACAGAAGATTGAAGCCAAGCAGAAATCGGACTATGATCAGATCCCTAATGTAACTTAATTGCCTGTTCCCAAATGTAACCTCGATGTTCCCGTTTGTAACCATGGTATCCTCTTGACTTTGGTCATTATTTTGTTCAGTATCCAAAGTGTATTTTTTCTTTCTTTTTTTAATGAAATGAGAAATTTAGTGTTTTATTTACAATATGTATTGTGCTCGGTTCACTTTTTTACACACTTGTTGAGTGATAAAACATTGATATTTTCTTCCAACTATTTAGTCGTGCTCATGTATATATAAATGTCTACTTTTCAATAAAAGATCTTTAAAATACTCTTCTTGGTTATCAAATTTGAAGTTTTGATGTTTCCAATGCCTTCTTGTATACACAAACAGTTGCTTTTAGCAATTAAGGCTTTGATGCGCTACGGAACGCTCTGTTTTTAACATCATCCTAAATGATAAATTGTTATATAATATCATTAGACGACATGTAAGATCCTGTATTCTTTTCATTACGTCATATTATTGTGTTTTTGCTGTATTTCATTTTGTGCTTACTAATCTTTTGATACGGCGTGTTTGCTTATCTGGGTCTGTTCACTGAACGTAAAGGTACAATGTATATTATATGTCCTTGTAGCCTCTAATGTTCTAAAACATCCGCTTTGCGTGCTCAGTCCGCGCAAGCTTTTGTCAATGACTTTGCATTGTATATATCTATAAATGAAATCTAATGAAAATCGATGTGCCACTTGTCACAGTACACTTAATTTATAGACTGGCATTTAAACCATCATGATGCAAGACCGGCGTACCTGTAACAGTGTGTACGCTGGCTCCAAGAATTGTCCTTCTTTACATTAGAAGTCAAAAATTAGTAATTTCAAAATGAGTACAGAGAAACAATCAAGAATTCAGCTGTATTGTATTATTTTTATTGTGTTATATTCATTTTGAGACGTGCTGTCTCACAATGTCACACTAGGAAAGCTTTACCCTCCTTATATAAGCACCACTTCAATGTTTCACATGCGTTATATGACATTTTGAACTATCAGATAAAAACAGAAGGCAATAACAATATTTACAAACCACGATGGTCGGTTGCTAGGGCTTTTCCTCCCGCAAGGTTCTTAAATTCAATTTTTGGCTCACAGAGGAGTAATTTATTTTCCAAATGAAGCAAAATATTAGAACATGTTCATTAGAAAGAAAATTCTTCATTTGTCTACAATTGTAAAGGTATTTTGGAAGTTTTTTAAATTATGACGTCATAAATGATACCTATTTTTAGTAACAACATCAAAAACTTGTTAAGCAATGTTCAAAACTTTACAGACATTTTTGCTACTCAAAAAGAACGTTTATAGTGAAAACCCCATCTCAATCAGATTAAAGGGTACGAAGTTACAGCTAATGAAACAAATTCAAATTTCCCGCCAAATGACCATATATGGTCAAAATTAAGGCTATTTAAACGCCAATACAATGAATGTATTGGCACAGCGGCAAACACAAAGCTGCATAAAATCAAAATTGTAGTTTTTTCAGTTTGGGATGTGTGGTGTTATGGCGCGTTTTCGTCACAAAAAACGTCATTATGACGTGCTAATGACGTATCTTATGACGAAAACGCGTCATAACACCACACATCCCAAATTGAAAAAACTACAATTTTGATTTTATGCAGCTTTGTGTTTGCCGCTGTGCCAATAAATTCATTGTATTGGCGTTTAAATAGCCTTAATTTTGACCATATATGGTCATTTGGCGGGAAATTTGAATTTCTTTCATTAGCTGTAACTTCGCACCCTTCAATCTGATTGAGATGGGGTTTTCACCAGAAATCATAGAATTCTATAGAAAAAACTAATATGGTTATTTTACTATTTCTTTCCTAATTTTTTTTTCTGATGCCAAATTTGGACATCATTAATGACGTCACAATAGCGGTCTAATGAGATGTAATTGCCATCAATTAACAGGTAATTTATCAACCTACTTCCCAGCCACGTTTTGTCAAATTTGATGCATTCTACTTTTGTCTAAAGCCTAAAACTCTCAGTTTCGAGGCTTCCGGGAGGAAAAGCCCTAGCAACCGACCATCGTGAACTATAAGTCATAGAAGACTAGTGTTGTAACCCCAACAAACTGGGTAAGACACAACTGTAGACCACAAAAAGTCTTTCTAAACTGCCTACAATATATAAAAGCTCTTTCTTATGGTACAGAGTGAAAATGACGTAAACTTATAAAACAATGCAAACCATTTATTGCCGGATACCTCTTTAAGCAAAAGAGAAGAAGGACAGCAATATTCTATCACGCCCAACTACACATTAAAGCTTTGTTTGTTAGTGTTGTTTTCTGATAAGTATATTCTTGTTTCGGTTCATTTCAGAGTATAAAAACGTCTTTTTGTGTGTCTTTCATGCAGTTCATGATATATAATCTTATTGTTATTATATAATTATTATATAATCTTGTTGTATAAGAACAACCGAACTAGCTTCAAACAGAAAAGTTGAACTGATGAAGAAGACGTAATTGTCTAATAATCTAATAATCATATGGGAAATGGTAAAGGAAATTTGAATGAAAATTACTTCTTCATTCAACTTTTTTGTTCGAAGTTCGAAGTACCGGTACAATATAGCGCTTTAAGCGTTTAAAAACAACTAGGGCACATCGTTTTGGACCATTAAATTGTCATTTGATATTATTCAATTATGTATTTTAAAAACATGCATAATATAAAACGGCTATCATCATCATTATTTGACTGGTAACCTTCCTGGGGCCATTACATTCCCATAAGTGTATATCTCTTGAATGGTTTTGGAACTACGTCGCTTTTAAAATTTTTATTTTTGAAGTTTATAGTTTTAGCATTTCCTGGTATCTTTAGGACATCAAAAGAGCTTATCGCCTATCTTGTTCTCAAATCATGGAAGGAATTTGCCCAACAAAAGCATGTCGACCATCCAATTTTGTGTTCATAGTAATAATGTTCATTAGTTAGTTTGTTATCGCCGGTATCTCTTAGGGGTTAAAAAAATAGTCCAGCCATGCCCTTTTAAAAACACTTCCGGAATCTTTTAGCTAGGGTATCTTTTTAAACTGATTTCCGATGAGCATACTCGATCCTTTTTCAATGGAGTCCCCAACTCTCATGCATCCAATCACCAAAGGTACAATTTCAACTCAATATCCAGGTCTTCTCTCCCTCGACTCGAATACATTGTTGGGTTAGGTGTTTTGAACCTTGTAGGGGACGTATGGCCTTTTGTTCTTTATCACCTGTACTGATGTGTACAAATCCTTTAATAACTAAATTGCCCGTTGATGATACTGACTTTTGCGATTCCTAGGCCCTTTTCCTTTGTATGTTACTCTCTTGAGGACATGCAATGTATACTAGGTATATGTTCTAGACTTAAGACTTTTATTATTTGTTCAGGCAAAGTTGGCGAGACTTTAATATTCAAGTCAGTGGACATGTATATTAAAGCATGTGTCTGAATTTAAATATTTAAGGGCTGTTTTTGATCGACATATTAGTTGGAATGCTAATCAGTGTTAAAGGCTATGGTATGTTGAGGCGTATTAGGCATAATTTTTAATTTTTAATACTATTAGTAGCTGTCCGATTGTCTTAAACTAAAAGAATACATCTTTTTTTAAGAGGGGATTTTTTTCAAGTTCGAGCAGTGAACGACAAAAACTCCTGAGTTGCAGAATAGCTGTTGTACAGAATTAAAATCATTTCTGTCAGAAAGTTTAAGTTGTTTGTAAGTAGTTTTGGCCGATGAAAGTTGAATCAAAGTGTTAATCCAAAACGAAAATTTGGATCGAAAATGAGGCTTAGGCCTTCATTTGCTCAATTTCTGTATGTTTTCTTTATATTCAGCTTGAAAAAGCTTAATCCCAACACAACGTCAAGAAAAAGTCTTTGTACAATCCAACAATTCGTTTTAAACAGTTATTTTATCTTGGTACATCAGTTTTCAACGGGTAATAAAAGGATTTGAGTGTTAATCCAGAACGAAAATTTGGATTAAAACTCGCACGAAGGTCTAGTTTTTGGCGCTTTTTGCCATGATTACTCGTCATTGAAAAAAAAATCTCCTCTTAATGAGCTTAGGATCGACCCAGGCAAGTATTTCAGGCAAGTCTAAATTAAATCAAATATTGCATATAGAGGAAAACTAAGTCAGACTAAAAGTTATACAAATAGGTGACAAAAATAAAGGGTTACCAACTAGTGTAGGAGAATCTAAAAGGTAAATCCAGATAAGAAGGAAATAATCAATAAAAGTTAAGTAGCTAGGGCGGAGCCAGGTAAATATACAAAAGTAGGTCGGAGGCTATACGTGATATCAGTTAAAGTTATTTTAATGCCCACGTAGATCCACACTTAGCTTTATGATTACATTAGAATTTATGCTTCTTACTTTCAGTGTTAAAAATTTAATTTTTATTCATAGAACATGCATAAAGTGTTGTATTAAGAAAAATGTAGTTATCTCCTAGAGTGATTTTCATTTGACCGTGAAAGGAAAATGATTATTTAGTTTGTAGTAGTTGATAAAAAAAAAAGAAAACAATGGCCGGCTCTAGAGTCTACTACCAACTATTAGTTTGTCCATTCCTTCATGGTCAAACTTGATGGTCTTTTTTCATTAGCTGAGTTTGACAAATCTCTACGGTGCACTGTTCAAAGATGACATGTTTTTAATCGATTGGAGCAAGAAATTACATGTGGTACAGTCGTTCATCTGCGCGCCATCGTTTTTTGCCTATTCATATAGTCGGCAATCGAGCGAGGAAGAAAGCGTTTTGAAGCTTCAGTCTTCACTGGGTTTAGAAACTTACGGAATCATGCCACCCCAAACCATAGTTAATAGAGGGGACCCCTCTATTAACTATGCCCAAACAAAGAACTCTTTTCCGTCAGGGATGAACAGGTCATGAGACACTGGAAAACAAGCCTTACACTAAGCCATGAAAATGGCGAGATCAAATCTGATGAAATAAATATCAATTATGGCATCTTCTGTCTTCTTATGGCATAATCAACTCTTTTATTCTGTATTACTCTAGTGTAAATAAGCCAGCTAAAAAAGAGCGGCTGCATAAATGAGATCTAATCAAAAGGGTACACACTTTGTTCTTTATGCACGATCTGAAAATTCACAGCCGCAACAACACTCAACTTGAAAGACTTCATAATGTGCCTCTATTTATGAAAGGTAAACTGATTGACGCTGGAAATGATGAATTAGACAGCGAGACAACGATAAAAAATAAATGAAGGAAAGAATGAACCAATGAATGAATGAAACCTTTATTTGACCAGCGTAACCCCTATACAGCAACTGCTATCAGTAGGGGCCCTGAATGATATAAAATTTACAATAGAATATCAAGTCTAAAACCAAATGCTATATGAACTATGATTGACAAGTGGAAATGATTGTTAATTCATCTATTAACTAGATGATGGCAATTTAATAAACTATCAACGACGTACTGTTAAACTATCTTTAATGGGCACATGGGCTAGCCGAACATGACAACCCATAGGTCAGACTTTCCGTCTGTAATTTGACATTGGTTAATCTTTCTTATCAAACTACTATTATTGGGATATATAACTTTAATTAATAGCTACAAGTAGTCAAAATGCTTCAAATTTAATAGTATTTCTTTTTGTAATAAAAATATCACCAAACAAAAAAGTTGAAAAAGCGGTTCCAGTTACATTTTTACTCTGAAACGTACAGAATAATGCTCGACGTGTGTTGAATTGTAATGAAATCCTCTTTCCTCGTAAATACCATCCTCGACAAGAACTTTAGATTTGACTACGACGACTACGACGACGTTTTCATTGTTATTGTTAGTACGCATGCGTCAGACCGTGACAGTCGCTCGCTTGAAAAACTCGTCATCGCTTCGACTACGAGTTTTATAGTGAAACTAGTACTCATTACGACGAGGTTTTAAGTATAATTTATCGAAATATCTTGGTCATTTATGTCATGATCAAAACTATTCAATGTAATCTTTAATGATCAGCCCTCTAGCTTGTGGAAACGGATATAGACGACTTTCAAAAATGGCGGCCTAGTAAATGAGAGCGAGGCCACAAAAGCCTTGTTACCAGAAAATAATTGTGGCGACACTTCTATTGCTATCAAAGACGATGTATTCCTCTTCCTTTTCAAATACCTATTTTCTGTGCATTTTACAGAATATACTTAGACTCATTATATGCCATGATAATTTTGGAGGCCTTTCTGGCCTCGTTATCGTGAACAATGAGCGCGCCATTTTTGAAAGTCGTCTATATCGGAAGTTACTTTTTCGATAAGAAAATGCGGAAGAATGGAATGCTGAGATAGTTCGTATTGATGTTTTTGAATCCAAAGTTCACGTGAGCACGACTACGCAACAAGGTAACGCGCGCAACAAGAATACTCGTACTGGACGTCTTACTCGCAGCCAAATCTGAAGTTATACAATAAGTAATTGAATTACGTCATACAGGGACATTCGTATAGATTAAACTAATTGATGTGAATAGATTTGACATAATATCTTCCCGTTGACCACCTTTCCACTCCCTCCACATACTCTCGTTTAAAAAAGACTGCACATCGTCGTTGTACATTCCTCTTCGTTCTTTAACTTTCTGTTTCAGTTGGTTCCACTTGGATTCGATACCTTGAGTGTGAACCCCGGTCAATGGATCTACGAAATGCAGAGAGTGGTTCACTACTCTATGTCGCGCAACTTTCTGTGGTAGATGTAAGGTCATATCTCTATATGCGCCCCAGTCATCTGTGTGTACTTCGCTTTGGGGTTTCAAGCACTTGTCTAAAATCGGTAGCAGTGTCCGTCTGTTACGTTTTTCGACAACTGTGTAATAGCCTCTTGCCGGGCTGTATTCGGTGGTGATGACACCAAAAACCCACAAGTCTTCACTTGCTCGTCCTCGGTGATTCTGTATGGATATATTCGAGAATTAGTCAAAAATGGGCCTTAAAGTATACAAAAGTTTAAACTCCTACAACAACAACAACAACAACAACAACAAATTAAGCGGTTTGAGTTGTCCGATTGAAAATTCAACAATATGTTGAATACACTTACAATTAAGGCCGGAGAAATAACATTTTAAAGAAAAATATAATTGCCCCGAAAACACTAATTAACAAATCCAAAAGACATTACAGGAAAAATTTTAATGGCAAAACAATACTTTTCTCCCGTTAACATGCAGACAGATATGTTTTCGGCGTGTCGCCAATTAGTTTTTTTGGGTTAAGTTAAATAGAAGTTTAGCAATTTATGCAAAACAAAAGATTGTACCTACATTTCTCACTCAAAATTCTCACCTAGTCAGCTTGCAGTCAATATATAGAACATGAGCATTTATCGGCGAATGAGAAGGCACTGAAAAACGACTTGTAAACTTTCGCTTCAACTGCTTCAACAACGATGGATTTCCGCCAAAGCGGCAAACTTCAGCATTCGGTAGTGACAGGGAAGCTTCGCTTCTCGGCCAAATGTTCATTTTTCGGACCATCTCTAATCCTCGGACATTATCCGTCGATATACCAGCAGCCCGAAGGGGTTTATTTACTAAATAACAGTTAAAAGTGCAAAAAACCTAGCTTCTCCTGTCGGTTTAGTTATTCCAAATTTTCGCTTTGGATTTTTTCAAATCGATTTTCGGATCGAAGATAAAAGTTTCAAAGTTCTACCCCTTTCAGTGTTACCATGACAACAGAATGAAATACGTCTGTAGCTAAATGTTTTCTTTTTTAGTTAAGAATTAAATGATGACGGTTATTTTGAGCCGACAATGGGAGATTTTATGGAATCTTTTATTTTCATCACACTACAATCGCGAAATCTCATAAATCCAAATGATTATATGGCTTGCCTGTGATCAAAACAGTTTACAACTCTTCAAAGCAAATTTGACACATTCTGCCATTCTACCTTACCTTGGATTTGTGGTTGAATTTCGATTCATCACATTGTACTAGACACTGGAAATTTGGACCACCGAACGGAATAAATGGATATCTCTCGATATCTGCCGTGCATACATCTTCCAAATGTCGAAAAAATTTCGAGACAAGGTTCTCGCTCACACCAACATGATCAGCGGTTTTTGTTCTCGATTCTTCGTGGCACCAAAAGTACATCAGCAACAGGAAATCACCAAGATGAACCTTTGGATGCTTGGCAAAGATGCTATTGCATCTCAACGACCTTTTTTTCCCACATTCTCTGCATCTCCTTGAACAGTACGAGAAAATATAGTCAGTTGTATGAAGTCAACTTGAATTATCCTTTTCGGTAACTTACCAAACAAAACCATCAATATGACTGTCACCTCGCTTTACGAGACTCATGTTGGAATTGCAATTTCCGCAGTAAAGTGGATCAGCCAACAGGGATCTTCTCCTTAACCATCTAATAATTCTCGATGTCGAATTTCGCCTCAGATCAAACAGGGAAGTGAGGTCCATGTTAATCCACGAGTTACAGACCAACGAGAATGCACTCGTTCCGAGAGTTGCTGGTCTTTTTTATTTAAAGTCATTGTTGCTAAGCAACTGCAGAGCAGCCTCATAATTGGATGATTGCATAATTAGTCGCGAAACAAATGTCGCTCTGAATCGGTGGGTTCTAGTAAAGGGCGTCATTTAGTAATATTAGACTATACAGCTTACTATATTATTTGATTATCTATATTTACAAGAACAATAAACACAAGGAAATTACGACATTTCGACATCGCCCGATGTCATTACCAAGTGATAAATAAAGTTTGTTGTTGTTAACATCACCATTTTTATTATTTTGAAAATTAAATTCATTCACAACTTTAAGTGTATGCTGGTATTTTAGGCATCGGACAGTAACAAACTGTCAAAGCGCATACCCGTTCACTTTTTTGAATAACAATAGAAGCTTTTGTATTCTTGCCTCGTTTTCAAAGAGTTCCGCTCTAGAATATAATATGGTGAACGGCCGGGTATTCTATAATCACTCCCTGTCAAAGACTGCCTAAATTCTTTCCTTTCCTTACTGTATTTCAAGTACCTTCCTTAAGATTCTGGCTGACAGAGATGTTCTTTGAATAAGCTCTATGGGTGTATTCACTTTTACTGCTTTGAGATATTTTTGTAATCGTTTTGGCACAGTTCCTCGAGCACCCATTACCACTGGTATAACCTCTGTCTTCTTTCAAATGCACCCCCCCCCCCCTTTCCTCATTGTCTAAAAACAAAACATCCAAAAAAATATGTTTCGCTCAAGCAGCGTACACTCGGGATACGTGGCACTGTACTTCCTCTAACGCACGCGCGCGTGTAGCCTCAATAATGATCTGCAATTGATCATTGTCAACCCAATGCAGGACAAGTACAAGACATCTAATGGTGCAGACCACATCTATTGCTTAGATGATGTAATGTTTACTAGCTTCGGACCACGTGGTCCGCTTTAGTCAATGAATTCACCACCACGTGGTTTCTATTGTGTATTTTGCTGACTGTAACTCTTGCGAATTTATCTTTGTAATCGTTAACGAAAACATTCCAAATGATGATTTCATCGTCTGTTATGGATTTTTTTCTACCTCCTTTTATAAATGTTAGAGTGATGGCACTTAATCCATGAAACAAAATCCTATACCGCGTATTTACTCGTTTTAGCGTCCCAAGCAAGGACAAAATGATCAAATAAGCGCCGCATTTGTTTACACTGACTTCCGCTAGACTGTCACCTTGGATTCAACGTGGTGAGTTTATGATTTCTTCATAATCGCCGCCCCCAACATGAATTTTAAAGCGCACTGAATCAGAAACCGGAAAAATTGACTAAGCGCTGCGGCGCTAAAACGAGTAAATACGGTAGTCAATGTCTAATAGTCTAATCTAAACAAAAGAAAACAATAGAAATAACTTGTCTTCTATTTAATGCCGTTTCACGGGTTAGTGCCATCACTCACGATATCTTATCAAGGTTTTATTTAACGTTTACAAGTCAGGTACTGTTACATCAGGGTCCCCTAATGACCTTTTGCGTGAAACGTGAATGGCTGATTTAATTTGACGTGAAACGTGATTTATCTGAAAGCAACTTTTGATTTTTCTGCGAATATGAAAGAGATTTTTGAATTATGCATGACGCGTTAAACGGCCAAATATTTTTTTGCGTGATTTCATTTTGCAAAGGGGAAAAGAAAGAAAGAAACAAGACATTCTATTCACATAATCGGAAGCGCTGATACCGCTCGGAAATTTTTAGCGATAACGCCCCATATGTAACTAAATGTCCAAATACCTATCGTAACAACACTTCCGATAAGAGAGTGACAGTTACGCACATCCGGCTGCTTTCAGTATATATTTGTTGAAACAATAGTCAAGCACTGCACTGTATTTCTTGTGATAGAATGGAGAAGTTCAGTAGCAGTGGGGAATCCGAAGACGACGTGGATTCCACCACTTTTCTCTATGGAAAGCAATTGCAAAAGGAGTTTGTGCTTTTTGAGCACAAACCAACCAAAATACCAAGAAAACGGACATTTGAAAAGCTACAGAATGAGGGAAGAATAAGAACGATCAACATCAATCCCGCGTTCACCAGACATCAACTAAAAGATGTGTTGGTGGACAATATACCACTTATGAAAAATGTGAATTTTGAGAGGTAAGTAACGTCAATTGGATAACCAATAATATACTTTCTGTCGTGAGATATTGCTTTTGAGATTACCTCGGCGCGTTAACTCTTCTGAATCTAAAGCGCGCTCTTGCTTTGACATTTGTTATTCTGCAGGGTGAGGTGGTTCCGGTGGGATACTCGGTTTGTCCTTTGGAAATGTAACGTGTTCAACTGTATACGAGGTTTCTGCCCCAACATAGGACATATGGGAACCTAGTCCCGAGTTCTTTCTTTGATTTGTTTTTTGACTTGTAAAAGAACACTACGGTATATGTTATTGATTTTTTTACTGAAAGTGTTATCTTATATTTATAGGTTGAATTTTTATCGATCTGCTCAAAGCGGGAGCAAAACAGTTAAGGTAGCTCAAAAGCTACCAGAAACTGGAAGAGAACTCCTGGCGCTATTCAAACGATCGGCGTCGAAGAAGATTTTGATGTGCCCACGTCGCACAGAAGGTATAGGAGTGTTTTGTCTTAACCCCTTGGGTTGTAACTCTTACTCCCTCCATTTATTATTATCATTATATATATATTAGATTATTCAATACATGGTAAATAAAAACCTTTGAACCTTTGAAGAAGGTATAAACGAGATACAGTATTGTGTAACCTGAGTGAACAGGCCCTGTAGGAAGGGGGACGGGGAGGGGAGAGGGCTAAGTACTAGTACGTTTTTGACCCTAACCCTTTTGCCTACGGACCAAGCTGTCTGGACGTCACATGACATTCCAAAAATTAACATGATACTTCTCTTAGATAATTTCTATTTTGTACATGCGACTAAACAACTCAACAGAGAAGAAATTTACAAGCTTTATAATAAGCTGCTTACTAAATATTGAAATGTGGCATTAACATATTTAATGTAGACATGAAATCCTGATTGGCTAAGAGCAGGGAAATTTTAGAGTAAGTTTTATTGGTAGGAAAAAATATCAAAAATAGTGTGAAAATCAAAGTTTTCTCACTTGTTGTTCACATTAGAAAAAATGAAAACTTTCCATATTTCAGTCACAAAGGAGAGTTAAATAAAAAAAAAGAAAGGTCAAAAAAGTAATTAGGTGTTGAAACCACATGATTTCCCTATACAAATATTGCAATATCTTTTTGCTTTATATCAGTCTCTTGCTAAGCCTGTTCACATGCTCTCTATAGATTGACCCTTCCCCCTCCATCTTCCCCTCCCTCGTACTGTTCAGTCTAATAAGTGATCAGTGACATATATATTTTTTCTCTTCTATTAGGCTCTTCTGGGAGGGCTGCTCACACGACGGGAACACCAGCATCCACAGGTACAGCATTGACTTTCCTCATTTCTCCAAATTTGGGACAGCAGTCTATGGTAACATGCAAAATCTTATCACGGGACTTTTAATTTGTTGATTTAATTATGTATAAAATGTCTAAGTATATATTGTCTAAGTATAATGCACAAGATAGTGTTTATTTAATTATCCACCGAAAACAAAAACAAAAAGCAAAATATGTACTTCTCATACCAAGCCATTCTCAAGCAGACATGCTTTTGTGGTTTATGATTGACTATGACCCTGCAATAGTCATATGTACAAGCATAATTTGTTAGAATAAAGCATATAGATTAATCATTATGAAAAATAGAAAAATGAGTGGTGAGCCTTCCCCCTCCATCTTCCCCTCCCTCGTACTGTTCAGTCTAATAAGTGATCAATGACATATATATATTTTTTCTCTTCTATTAGGCTCTTCTGGGAGTGCTACTCACACGATGGGAACACCAGCATCCACAGGTACAGCATTGACTTTTCTCATTTCTCCAAATTTGGGACAGCAGTTTATGGTAACATGCAAAATCTTATCATGGGACTTATAATTTGTTGATTTAATTATGTATAAAATGTCTAAGTATATATTGTCTAAGTATAATGCACAAGATAGTGTTTATTTAATTATCCACCGAAAACAAAAACAAAAAGCAAAATATGTACTTCTCATACCAAGCCATTCTCAAGCAGACATGCTTTTGTGGTTTATAATTGACTATAACCCTGCAATAGTCATATGTACAAGCATAATTTGTTAGAATAAAGCATATAGATTAATCATTATGAAAAATAGAAAATGAGTGGTGAGCCTTCCCCCTCCATCTTCCCCTCCCTCGTACTGTTCAGTCTAATAAGTGATCAATGACATATATATATTTTTTCTCTTCTATTAGGCTCTTCTGGGAGTGCTACTCGCACGACGGGAACACCAGCATCCACAGGTACAGCATTGACTTTTCTCATTTCTCCAAATTTGGGACAGCAGTTTATGGTAACATGCAAAATCTTATCATGGGACTTTTAATTTGTTGATTTAATTATGTATAAAATGTCTAAGTATATATTGTCTAAGTATAATGCACAAGATAGTGTTTATTTAATTATCCACCGAAAACAAAAACAAAAAGCAAAATATGTACTTCTCATACCAAGCCATTCTCAAGCAGACATGCTTTTGTGGTTTATGATTGACTATGACCCTGCAATAGTCATATGTACAAGCATAATTTGTTAGAATAAAGCATATAGATTAATCATTATGAAAAATAGAAAAATGAGTGGTGAGCCTTCCCCCTCCATCTTCCCCTCCCTCGTACTGTTCAGTCTAATAAGTGATCAATGACATATATATATTTTTTCTCTTCTATTAGGCTCTTCTGGGAGTGCTACTCGCACGACGGGAACACCAGCATCCACAGGTACAGCATTGACTTTTCTCATTTCTCCAAATTTGGGACAGCAGTTTATGGTAACATGCAAAATCTTATCATGGGACTTTTAATTTGTTGATTTAATTATGTATAAAATGTCTAAGTATATATTGTCTAAGTATAATGCACAAGATAGTGTTTATTTAATTATCCACCGAAAACAAAAACAAAAAGCAAAATATGTACTTCTCATACAAAGCCATTCTCAAGCAGACATGCTTTTGTGGTTTATGATTGACTATGACCCTGCAATAGTCATATGTACAAGCATAATTTGTTAGAATAAAGCATATAGATTAATCATTATGAAAAATAGAAAAATGAGTGGTGAGCCTTCCCCCTCCATCTTCCCCTCCCTCGTACTGTTCAGTCTAATAAGTGATCAATGACATATATATATTTTTTCTCTTCTATTAGGCTCTTCTGGGAGTGCTACTCACACGACGGGAACACCAGCATCCACAGGTACAGCATTGACTTTTCTCATTTCTCCAAATTTGGGACAGCAGTCTATGGTAACATGCAAAATCTTATCATGGAACTTTTAATTTGTTAATTTAATTTCTATTATTACGTCGGTATTATTATGTCGTGACGTGTTGTCACGTCATAACCACGCGTCACGTGATACAAACTGACCAATCAGAAAATCAGAATTTGTACAGTGTGTGAAAATTGTCTAATAATTATGTAACTATAAAATGTCTAAGTATACAATGTCTAAGTATAATGCACAAGATATGTGTTTATTTGAGGGGACTCAATAGTGTTATTTTTATTGATCATGCTTCTGTTTTTCATTCCAAAAATTGAGCATTAACTTACTTTCGATCATTTAAAAGAGTTTTTACATCAGCTATTGGAATTAAATCAAAGTTTTAACTTTTCTCTATTTCACTTTGAAATTTGTGTTGCCATACCAATGTTTAACAAAGATGGCCAAAATCAATATTTCTAAAGTATCTCCTAATTTCAAGCAGCTCTTAACTGAGAAGGGAGTTCACAGGCAACAAACTACACACAAAGACATATTAGAATTTAAGGCACAATTCAAAAAATTTTACCACACCATTTTTGAATCAATACAAGCAATAAAATAAAATAATTAAATTTATTGATTAGCTTATTAAGTGATGAGCTTATTTAGTTTAAACACAACAATTTTCCAGTCAGTAGATAAACTGAGGCCAAGGTTTTGGTTTTTATCAGTGCAATTGGTGTTAATTTTAAAAAAATACCCGGAAATGGGAACATTTGCATATATATAAATTTTCAGGCTTTCTTTTTTTCATTGCCAGAGGTACTGATGTTTAGGCTGAAAGAAGCCAAGTGATACGATTTAAACCAATTAATTGAGTCTTACTTTAAAGTCCCTTTAACACATATTTTTTATTTTCAAACTGATCAGTTCTTTTCTGGGAATATTGTTGAGGTCTTTTTGTCTTACTTTTGAACACTCCATATTTTTCGAGATATAAAGGTTTCAAATTTCAAAATGCAAATTTGATGACATTTATACAAAACCAAGATGACTTGAAATACTCTTATTTTTCCATTTGGAATTTATTTCCGTTGGTAAAGCCTGTGTTTGAGTAAAAAATCTGGTTGTGGAATTGAAGACCTCTTTTAGTAAAATCCATGAGAAGCTGGTGATGATGACTCCCCTGACGTCATCACATATGCATTTTGAAATTTGAAACTTGTTTGAAAGTCATCACATATGCATTTTGAAATTTGAAACGAGTTTGAAAATAAAAAAAAAATGTGTCATCGGGATTTTAAAAATCTTGAATCCAAATTGACACTTAAATAAAGGACATTTTTATTTTTGAGCCTTTTGGAGTGTTACATTCACATTCACACCATTCACACCCTATCTCTGATTTTGACATTTTTGTTAATTTAAGGCCCAAGAAATGTTCAAACTCCCTTTTTTTTTGATAACTTTGGGAGTGATAGTGATAATGATGATGATGAACTGCCATCAATATATGGTTAGTATAATTTTATGTGATGATTAACCGTCCTAAGGGTAGGTGATACAACATTAAAAAATAATGATGCAATGTTGTATCACGTACCTTCTACCGGTTGTTGAGAGAAAATAACTAACTTCAATGCCTGCATGTTTACTAGTATACCAATGCAGACTTGCAGTTATCAAATTTTAGCTTCTGTATATGTGACCACTTAAATCAATAATATTGATTGAGGTGGTCACACATTTACAAAATATACCAGAAGTCCTCATAAAAAAAATAAACAAAATGTTACATCCCTCAACACGACAAAGTTTAATTCAAGTTGAAAATAAGAGTCAATTATTTATAAAAATTTCAATATGAAGTTCAATCTCATAGAAGGCATGAAAAAGGCAATACAATCACCACATTTTGAAATCTTGAATGGTAAAATTTATGGAAGGTTAGACTGAAGTTGCATTTTGTCATATATTCTTCAGCATCCCGACCATCTGCAATGGCAGATGCATGTAACAGTACATCACCAGCTGTCACAACACAAGGTAGGTACAAACTGAATCAGAACCATGAATCTGTATATATATATATATAGTCTTGAGGTCTTGTTGTTAATAGTTGTACAGAAGTTTTTCGTGAAAATTCTTAGAGTTGAATGTGGAAATTAAGTTATGTTTGCTCAAATTGCAGCTTCGTTATCAGCTTTAAAGAAGGCCTCAACTGCAGCCTCCCGAGGTAAAAAAAGTGAAAAAAGTGTAACTATTTTCATAATAAAGAAGGGTGATCAATTTCTGTAATATGATGGCTATATACCATACTTATGCAATGATTTCTATTATGTAGCACGTTTTGCAACAGTGGGGTTGGATAATGCCACTCAAGGTACAATTGTAAAATTTTGAGTAAACCACCAACTAATGTGTTGTTTTAGCAATAATGTACATTAATAAATTATAGTGCAATAAATGTGTTTGCTCTTTTATATTAGCTATAATGGTACAAAGCAAACACCTTGCAGTTAATAGGAAAATTATTTGGATAATACATTAGATGATTAAATAATCCATTACTTAAAGTGTTGTTAGAGACATTGCCTTTTCTAAATTTAGAATTTTAAGTGTTAATTAATTGCTGTTAATACAAAGAAGTCCTTTTTTTTCAAAAGGGCTAGATGGCAGAGTGCTATAATCGTCACTTTTAAACCAGTTAATATGCACAACAGTACTGTTTATCTTAAAAGACATTTATTCATTAAGAAGTGCAAAACAGGTAAAAATTGGGCCATGCCCTATCTTTGGGGGTGTAGGTCTGGTTTCAAAATGTTAATGTGGGAAAAACCAAATAAAACAATTGACCAATGAATAACCCATTATATACCTGTTTTGCACTAATATTCGACTTTTAAAATAAGCATTTTTTGAATATATTGCTTTACAACTTTGTGTCGTTCTTTTTTTCATGGAATGACCCATAGAGAATTCACTTGTGCACTCAATTAATTTAGCATTATACAAATATCAATAATATTATTGTGTTTGATCTGTTTCAATGCAGTACCTGTGAATCAGGGAGCAAACATGCCACCAGCTGTTGCTGCAAACACTCAAGGTACAAATAATAATTAAAACCGATGATTCTGTATAACTAATATTGTTAAAATATAGTTAGAGTACTCTATATCGAAATGTAACTACATTTGTAATAAGTAATTGTGGAATTTGCATTATACTGCAGTATTTCAACCATCCTCGACTCAGGGAGCAAACATGCCACCAGCTGTTGCTGCAAACACTCAAGGTACAAATAATAATTAAAACCGATGATTCTGTATAACTAATATTGTTAAAATATAGTTAGAGTACTCTATATCGAAATGTAACTACATTTGTAATAAGTAATTGTGGAATTTGCATTATACTGCAGTATTTCAACCATCCTCGACTCAGGGAGCAAACATGCCACCAGCTGTTGCTGCAACCACTCAAGGTACAAATAATAATTAGAACCACGATTCTGTATAACTAATATTGTTAAAATATAATTAAAGTACTCTATATCAAAATGTAACTACATTATTTTATAATAAGTAATTGTGGAATTTGCATTATACTGCAGTATTTCAACCATCCTCGACTCAGGGAGCAAACATGCCACCAGCTGTTGCTGCAACCACTCAAGGTACAAATAATAATTAGAACCACGATTCTGTATAACTAATATTGTTAAAATATAGTTAGAGTACTCTATATCGAAATGTAACTACATTTATAATAAGTAATTGTGGAATTTGCATTATACTGCAGTATTTCAACCATCCTCGACTCAGGGAGCAAACATGCCACCAGCTGTTGCTGCAGCCACTCAAGGTACAAATAATAATTAGAACCACGATTCTGTATAACTAATATTGTTAAAATATAGTTAGAGTACTCTATATCAAAATGTAACTACATTTATAATAAGTAATTGTGGAATTTGCATTATACTGCAGTATTTCAACCATCCTCGACTCAGGGAGCAAACATGCCACCAGCTGTTGCTGCAACCACTCAAGGTACAAATAATAATTAGAACCACGATTCTGTATAACTAATATTGTTAAAATATAGTTAGAGTACTCTATATCGAAATGTAACTACATTTATAATAAGTAATTGTGGAATTTGCATTATACTGCAGTATTTCAACCATCCTCGACTCAGGGAGCAAACATGCCACCAGCTGTTGCTGCAACCACTCAAGGTACAAATAATAATTAAAACCGATGATTCTGTATAACTAATATTGTTAAAATATAGTTAGAGTACTCTATATCGAAATGTAACTACATTTGTAATAAGTAATTGTGGAATTTGCATTATACTGCAGTATTTCAACCATCCTCGACTCAGGGAGCAAACATGCCACCAGCTGTTGCTGCAGCCACTCAAGGTACAAATAATAATTAGAACCGATGATTCTGTATAACTAATATTGTTAAAATATAGTTAGAGTACTCTATATCGAAATGTAACTACATTTATAATAAGTAATTGTGGAATTTGCATTATACTGCAGTATTTCAACCATCCTCGACTCAGGGAGCAAACATGCCACCAGCTGTTGCTGCAACCACTCAAGGTACAAATAATAATTAGAACCACGATTCTGTATAACTAATATTCTTAAAATATAGTTAGAGTACTCTATATCGAAATGTAACTACATTTATAATAAGTAATTGTGGAATTTGCATTATACTGCAGTATTTCAACCATCCTCGACTCAGGGAGCAAACATGCCACCAGCTGTTGCTGCAACCACTCAAGGTACAAATAATAATTAGAACCGATGATTCTGTATAACTAATTGTTAAAATATAATTACTAACAGTACTCTATCGAAATGTAACTACATTAAATGGTGGATGACTATCAAAATCTGTTAAAATTGGAAGTGGAGTCAACTATTCCTATAGTTGAAGTAACTCAATGTCTGCATTTGAAGCTTAATTATTATCACCGAGAAATTTGGATTTCAAAGCCAAAAGAACAATAGGTTTGAGTGAATGACATCATTTGCATACAATTCAGATGCCAAATGAATATACTTAAAAATTTTGATCTCTCTTTCTTTTGAATATAAATAAATTATGTTGCTGTGTGGTTATGGGAGCCATATAGATAAGTTCGACTGAGTTTCAAGTCATTTTCACATTTCATTGTCGTCCCACTTTAATGAATTGTGAAATTTGCTTTTTACTGCAGTAGTTCAACCATCCTTGAATTTGGGAGCAAACATGCCACCAGCTGTTGCTGCAACCACTCAAGGTACAAATAATATAAATTATTAAGAATTAGAACCTCGGCTACATGTAATATATTCTTTTGAGTTTGAAAACAGCTCATTAGAAGACAAGAAATGCACAGAAATGAACCAGGGAGGTATAAATGAACAAAGCACAAGCCTGTCAAGTCAATGTATTTGCTTTATTTATTAACACCTCCCTGGTTCATTTCTGTGCATTTATTGCCTTTTTACGAGTTGTTACCTTGCAAACTGAAAAGAATATATTATATGCAGTCGAGGCTGTGGTTGACCAAGATGCAAAGCTGTGAAATGGTCTATTGCTAAAATTAAAGTACTCTATGTAATGTAACAATATATTTCTCTCCAAGTAAGAACGTAACCACAATATATTACATCTGTACCTTTTTATAACAAAATTTATGGTCAGTTGAGGCAACTACTGTAATTACTTTAGATGAACAATCCTTGGAAAAATTGTATTACCTGGACATTTGAGTTAGACTTGGATTGCATCTGAGCCTATCGCATGATGAATAAATTCTTTAAGGTAGAATATAGTACAGTTCTATTACGAGTACCTGACAGACAGACAATCATTAATAATGATATAGATATTTATACAATAATCTAAGTCTAACAATTGCTCTTATTCATTTCACAGATGACACGAGAAATGATGAATCTGATGACGAAAGTCCATGTATGTGATTATAAAATTGATAGTTTATATCCGTATTGTAATGCATGTCTGTGTGATATAATTATATTATAGCTATTTGCATAAACACCATTGACCCTTTCAAGATCATCAAAATTAACCTACAGTAGATGTAGCCGACACTGAAATGGCTCCTGGGTACTGTAGCTAGCTAGAAGACTGTACACAATTTATCCCTGAAATAGTTCCTAACTTTTAAGATATAATATGAATTGTGAAGAAACAGAAAACGAGTTGGAACATGGTGGATTAATCAGAACAAGAGAGAATAATGTCAATAGAGGCACAAGGTGTAGCTGAGTGCTTTTCAATGCTTGGGTTTTGGTTCATGCCTCCTAAGTGCACTCGATCAGTACAATGGGCATTAGTTTTTTACTACTTCTAAAAAGACAATATGTTAATTGTTTTCAAGCATTTATTGTACTATTTCATGGATTAAGCGTGTGCACTCTAATAGACAGATTTTCACTTGTTTTATCTAAGTATGAATGGTATGAATATTAACTGAAGTAATTGGCACATCTGGAATATCAAGAATTTGTCTCAGTGGCTGCATGTAGTGCCATGCCATCCAATATGTGCTTCGAATTTGATCTTTAAAAAAATGTATAATTTTAATGTTGATGTTTTTTTTTTTTTTTTTTTTTTTTTGCAGTTGAAATGACAAATGATGACGAGGAATCATGTATGTGGTTTGAAATATTTTTTACAAGCAGTTTAAAAACGTGATATTATAAGACTGAATTGAAATGAGTGCTTTACATGGAAGTAGCTATATATAGTGACATGCATTTTGCTGGCTGTTGAATACAATTGAAATGACATGCAAAAATATACAGCATGACGATACTGATTGAATTTTGAACTCAATCTACAGACAGCAGTTGAAATCACAAACTTTAGTTAGCTAATTGAAATGTCACTTTAAATGGTAAAAAAAGTAACTTTTGTCAATACCTTGTACGTGTAAATACATATTACTTGTTTTTGCTTTCAGAGCTAATTATATATAACTTACATTAATATCTGTATGGTTAAGATATAGATAGAACAAAATTACAAAATGAGGCATAAGGATTTTACTATAGTGTTAGCAAATTTATAGCTTGTCAGGTTGCCTCATTAAATGTTATTGTCATTTGTGTTTAAAGATCACGAGCGTATAGAATATGCAAGCTCTAATAACAGAGCAATGATTGGTAAGTTTATTGTACAAATGAACATCACTTAGTGCATCTTCCTGAATAATATTCTTTTTGTTTTATGATACATGTACTATACATAATAACAATAGCAGCTAGTTGATCAAATTGCTGATAGCACATTCAGTGCAAACATTAAATTTAAACTGTCACACATTCATTTCAATTTCTTACTAACTTATAGTTGGAAGTATAGTCGATGATGATTTAGCAAACCAAGTCAATGAGTCAGGTTGGTATAATTATACTCACTCACTCTAAATTTATAAGAATAAGATACACTAGATAACAATAATGACAATAATTAAGATGGCAGAATAATCTTACAATTTTAATTCTTGTACACATATGCATTATATAATGCTCTCAATTGTTGCAAACATATCCTATACAACTGGTTTTATTTTGTTTTATATAATTTTATTTATTTTAAAAGGAAGTAACCAATAGGACTCAAGGTACCTAGCTACTGCATCTACCAACTATTTACCATTTGCCAACCCAACCCCAATACAATTCCCTATATTGCTCTGACCTTACTAATCCTAACTTTGTTTTTAATTAGGGGGTATTCAACACCTCCTAAGGCAGTATGGCAACATTATCTTTTTACCTGGAGAGATTGGAGAGGTATTAATAATATCTACCACTAATACTTGATATTAAGTGATTATGCTGTAATTGTCCAATGTTCACTTACTATAGTTAAGCTCTGATATGATTAATGATTAATTTTCACAATTTTGCCAATCAACATACAAGGCAGTCTGCTGGCTGGTCACGATGTGGCATAAACTAAGAAAGAAAGAAAAAAAAGCAAGAAAGCAAGCAAGCAAGAAAGAAAGAAAGAAAAAAGAAAGGAAGAAAAAAAGAAAGAAAGAAAGAAAGAAAGAAAGAAAGAAAGAAAGAAAGAAAGAAAGAAAGAAAGAAAGAAAGAAAGAAAGAAAGAAAGAAAGAAAGAAAAAAAAAAAAAAGAAAGAAAGAAAGAAAGAAAGGGAGGGAAGGAGGAAGGGAGGAGGAAACAATAACGAAATTCTAACATATTTAATTCCTCATTCCTTTTTTATTTCATCACAAAGTTGTGCCACCAGGCTACACTCTTAGCCAAGGCCCTGATTATCATACTAGACAAGTCTAATCTGGGTGTCAGCACCAAAACATTTGTCAGGTATGAGAACATCCTCACACATGCATGTATGTCAACTTTCAAAATGTAAAAGAAACTTAAATTACTTTTGATTGTCATCTTTTAATTTAAGGAAAATAAATGTAATGTACAGTGAAAGACCTGATGAATTTCCTTTGTCAGCGTATGTGAACAATAAGAACAAAGCAAAAGAAAGTAAGTGATTGAATTGGAAATAATGTGTTTTGTAAAGAAAGTTTAAAATTTTAGGGGTCTATGTGAATTGAGAAGTTTTAGCAATGTGGTTGCTATGCTTAAAAGTGCTCATGCCAGAACTCTTCAATTTCATGATTCTTTTTTAGAAAAATGCATCTGTTCCAATTGGGTCTTTTTATCCCCCAAACCCCTAAATGGAAATTCTTCCCTCTTCATGTATAGAAAATAATGTTTAATGGTGAAAATTATCTGCAGATAAAATCATCTCCTTTCCAAGCATTAAGAATTCGAAGTCAGGAAATGCAAATGAGATGACGTAAAAAAGGATTTGGCATGGTTTTGTTGATTTTCAAGAAGTTTATTTGAGTTATTGGCAATTAAAACATTCACCAAACTTTGTAGTTTAGCAATGAAAATGTTCTGGAAATATAAAATTCATCTCTATGTATATTTAAATCAGTCCTTTTTCTATGTCATTTCATTTGCATTTTCAGATTTCAAATGCTTATTTATTAACGCAATAAAAAACACAGTTATGTAACTTAGGAAAAACAACTGGTACATGTATAGGATATAAAACTTTAAATTATGCAACTTGGGATATGGTGCTGGCTCATGACTTCATTATAATTATAACTATTATTCCTTTTACTTTCAGCTCCAAATTTTCATTTCTTGTTTTTATTTGTAGATAAAAATAATTTTTGATTTTTTGTGAATCCTAATTTTCTTTCTATGTAAATGGCAGTTTGTCTTAAGTTTGGTATCACCAAAACATACAGTGAAGGGATGTGCCTTGTATGCCTACCAACCATGTTTGGCATAATGGATGTTAAATGTTTTGACCTGAGTAAGTACTGTTATCTGCGTAAATTATGTTTAGATTTTTCTAGCAGAAATTGCAAAAACGATTGTATCATGACTGACAACACTAAACTTTCAGTTTGATTTTGGGTTTTTCTGATCTGCCAATAATGTGAATTATGTGAATGTGGGTGGGGCTTATGAAAATGCACTCAAGGGACCTCAAGGCAGATGGCAACCATAGGTTGGATGGAGGACATTTACATATAGCTCCATCCCCTTCACATGATTGGGGATCAGAAAAATTCCAACTGACAGTTTCAAGTTGTCAGTCGCGATACAAGCGTTTTTGCAATTTGATCAACAGTTAACTTTGACCCAAATTGGTAAATAAAACTGTATGCTGAGATGGTTTGAAACTAATGATAAACTATTGATGCTTAAGCTTTAAGTGGAGTTGGTTAGTAGCTAAACTGTAGAGGAAAACATTAACGGATTCCTGATCTAAAATATTTTAAGGTGTTGCATCCCAGTCCATGCTTTGTCAACGTGATATATTAAGATCACATGAACTTATGCAGCCACTTCGTAGGCATAGGTAAGTTAACTTGGTTTCATTATCATAATAATACAAAGCATGAATATCTACATCAATTCTATCTTTGATAAAATTAATGAATAACAATTAGGAGTTGAAATATAGTCTACAGGAAAATAGCAGAGGCATTTGATTGACATTTGACAGTACACGTTTACATTAAATACCTGATACTATAACACGAAAAAAAAACCAAAGGGAAATCAGCGGCTTTTTCTTTTCTTTTCTTTTTTCTTTTGTTTTATCCATGTTAGCCTTGGCACAAGTCAAGTATACTTCAAACTCTTGTATAAGTAATTAATTCACTTTTTTTCCCTACAATCATGGTAAGCCTAGGTAACATCAAGTAATTTAATTAGTAAATAATTCAACCACAGCAGGTTATACTATTTTATATACTGTATACAAAAATGTAATGAACCTATTCTATTTAAGCTCAATGGGAAACAATTGACAAAAGTTTGCCCCGTACTTAAGTTTAACTTAAGTACTTGTAAGCTTAGGTAGTTGGGATTTTGACAATTTTGACAAGCCAAACCTTTGCATGTCTGCTCCCCCTTGGACTTAACATTGATACTAGGTACATGAATGCAAAGTTTATACCTGTATTAAACTTGCAACCTTCCGGAAATGACAAATTGATGCATGAAAACCAGGGAAACGTGCTGAACTGGATAATCACATGTAACGTGATGAGAAGTTTTGTCGACGATGTCTTAAATTTTCTTATCCATATCATGCTGCGAGGAAATTTATAATTCAGTACAGTAAAATGCTCCGGTATTGAAAAAAAATGTGCTTACTTTTGAGCTTCATATTATCGCTTAATTTGGCACATCTGGCATACCAACGTACAGGGGTTCCCAGGTCTAAACAGTACTAGTTACGCTTCCTGTGGTCTTTGAATTCTAAAATACAAAATATGTATAATTTTGAATGATTATACCAGGGAAAATGTTACTTGTAGGCAGCATGTTCACCCATGATCACTACGTGCGAACAACTCCGAACAACTGTGATTTTCGAGACCAGTGTTGCGCATTTACCGAGGATCGCGTCCGGCAAAACCCTGGGCTCGAGATTGCTTGAGCGTGCGATGCGAACCCATCGCCTGCGTTCCGGGGTCGCGTCCGCTGACCAGACGCTGGCAAAACTCTGGGCTCGAGATTGCATGACAACAACTAATCTCGTATCCAGAGCCTGCGTTCCTCTTGGTCACCAAGAGGGGGAACGCAGGCTCTGGGTACGAGATTGTACAAAAATCGAAACCAGCGCTAGCGCCTGCACAATCTCGAACCCAGCGCCTGCTCTTGGTCAGTCGCGTCCGCTGACCAGACGCTGGCAAAATTCTGGGCTCGAGAAAAAGGTTTTATTGATATTATTACTCGCGCTTCCTCTCAAATCGGGCTATCACCAATAGCCCGAGGTTAGGGAGCCGATCAGAATGCAGGATTTGTAATAGCCCTTATATTGGTGAATACTAATACGAATTAGTCTCTGTTTGTTTTGTTTAGTCTCATTCACCTTTGGCCCAATATGTTGGTGAATACTAAAACAATTAGACCAGACCTCTCGGCCTCATGGACTACGAGTTTGAATGGGCTATTGACTCGTAGTCCATTCGGCCTCGAGGTCTAATTGTTAAGTAGACAAGGCGCATTTTCGAAAAATCAGATACCTGGAGGCGTTTTGGGGTAGAGGCTGGTAACACTGATAACTATTCTAAACCGATTTTTCATGCTGAATCCGAATATGTCTGTTACCAGGACGTATTCTGCAATCTTATACGTGTAAATGACGTATTTTGTGAATTGCTACCGAGCCATTTCATACTAACGGCTTTTTCATGTAATTCCAAAAGTTTCCAAACTTAAAAACAATTATCATAGCTGGAAGAGCACATCAAAATCAGTAAAACTGTGAAGTTTGAAGGAAATCAGTTGAAAAATCAAGGAGATACGAATTTTCAAAAATGAAATTTTGTATGAAAACACTTACAGTTATGCAAGAGATACAAACAAATTTCGATTATTGTGAATCCAAAATGCCTTCTGCACTTTTTGCGATCGACTTTTTCGCCTGTTTTGCGCCTTGTCTAAAGCCGAAACTTGAAGACTGAAAACCTCCCGAAATTGTAATTTTTCAGGTTAGAAGAAAGAAGACAAGAAAAAATTCAACGATTATTGAAAGACGTAAGTTTGTGAAATTATGTTCTTCAAAGTTCGGTCAAGCTAGCTGGCTATCGAACTTATTACTCTGTCGGTGGCCTTGTACAATTTTTGAGGCTAAAAGTGCACGCCATATATCCGTGAAACAAATGCTAACTATTTTGTTCGTAATAGAGTCACTCTAGTATTTAGTTATCAAATTTTTAAGGTTCGTGGGTCTTACGTCCAAACGAATTTTAATTCACGGACCATTAAAGTTATCGGGACAAACTAACAGTTCATTGACCGAATCGAAATATGGCGGTAAAATTTGAATAACTATTGTTCTGGACTGACTAACCTCGTGTTCACATAGAAACACAAAAGGGTTTTCACATGAGTAAGAGGCTAGTCAGTATATTCAAATTTGCCGCCATATTTTGATTCGGTGTTTGAAGAAGAAACTTTGACAAACTGGACGTTGCTATTGCTATAAATTTGCATTAGCTGTTCTACTTCAATACTATCCACTAGTAAGTATGTACAATCTAGTGAATAGAGTTCCCTTAGACAATACATGTTAGGTTTTAATTCACGGACATATGGCGTACACTCCAGTATGTTTTGGCCGAGTAGAAGGTAACTTTTGGTTTTTAACTCATCAGCCTCACTATGTTGCTGATGGAGATGAAGATGAGGTAAGTGAACAGATTGTTGTCCCTTGCACAACGTCGGAATGCAGCTTAATTTGGAAGGCAGAACAAAAGAATTTCGGCAATGTCCTGAGAACTAGAAAGCTATCATTTTTTCCCTTCAAACTGAGCTGCATTCCGACTTTCTGCAACGATCCTATTTTACATATTTTACATTAGTAGACACTATTTCTGGTGTTGTCTTTTGTTTTGATTAGTCTATTAGACATTGACTAGTAGTAGATTTTTTGTTTCACAGAATAAGTGCCATCACTCTCAGAACCACTCTACGTTTAGTTACTTATGCACATTTTACATATATATAACTAATGTGACACACTTTATGCTGTTAGGGCTCGGGGGTACTCCTCCCAGTTTTGGGTAGGGATGTGCCACTGAGCCCTTCAAACCCTGACCCTGTTCCAGAGGCAAATTTCCAAAATTGATATACCCTGTTCCAGAGTAAATGTCTGCTCATTTCATTGCTTCCGGCCAAGTTGACGTGTCGTTAACCCTGTTTGCCCTGCCTTTTAGACGAACTTTGTTAAATAGATACCCTGTTCCAGAGAGAAATTACAATTTTTATATTCCCTGTTCCAGAGTAAAATTGCTGAAAACCCTACCCTGTTTGGCGGCACATACCCATATAGTGAATATTGGGAAGTAGGGTGTTAGGGCTAATAGTTT